>CM077573.1:55250137-55793034 GCA_039657325.1 Stephania cephalantha
TTTAATTGTCTATTGGGGCTTCATATAGGATGCTTAAAACTACTTAAATGATGGGCCCGTACAGGCCCATTCGAATTTGGGATACACGTGGCCTGTAAACGGAGAAGTAAGTTTCTCGAGATTTTCAAAATCGAATCTATAAGCTGTTAATTTATTCTTGGGGCCTAAAACTGATCGAAATCTGTGCTAAAGGAAGGTCGCCACGTTCAAGGCAGAATCCGATACGAGTTCCAACGCCGCCACGTGTCCTTGACGGTTTATTATAGGTTGGACTTTTTCGTTCTGATCAATTTCAGGTCTTGTTCAACAGACAAAGAAATACAGAACTTGTTACAGTTCATTTTTTCATTCTACTTGAAATTCAGATCAAACCCTTAGAGCCCCTGAAAAATGGGTCACTTTTGGACTCTCGTGACCCATCTTCACTCCTTAGCCGGGTAAGTCTGTATTAATTTTAATTGTTTTTCTTTGCAGATCAAAACCAATTAATTAACGTGTCTCGTGAGTTGATTATTAATTCATGCTTGTTTTGTACATGTGCAGACCAGTTGTGATGCTTATGTACCCCTTGTAAGCTAATCTCTTTTTACTTTTTTTTTTCACATAAATTTTACTCAAATTAGTAAATGTTTTCAATTTAATTACTGAGTTGAGCCTGTTAATTTGTTTGTTATTTGTGATAAAATCAATCAGATATGCTTCTGTTGTAGCAATTGAGACCACCTCTAAGATTGATGATGAGCAGTGGTTAGCTTATTGGATCTTGTACTCATTTTTCACACTCATGGAGATGGCCCTCAACCCTGTTTTGGCCTGGTAAGAAAAAGTAATAAAACATTTTTTTTTTTTTTTTTTTTTTTTTTTTATGAGGTTAATAAATGAACATATTTGAAGAATTTCTCAAGTGCTCAATTTCTTAGTAAACATAATTAATTATATCATAATTAAGGACTAATTAAGTATGTGAATTTGTGGCTTAATCTATTTTAATTAGGATACCATTGTGGTACGATATAAAGTTGCTATTAATGGCATGGTTGGTGCTTCCCCAATTTAGAGGGGCTGCTTTCATATACGAGAGGTTTGTGAGGGAGAAGCTAATAAAGCAATATTATGGTGGCAATTTTGTGAAGGATCAATACTCCTCTAATGAACATCTTGAGAAATCAAAAAAGGTAACTTCTTCATTAATTTTTTTTTTTTTTTTTGTTTTTAAGATCAATTATGAATATTTAGTGAAGAAAACAAGATCTTGGTTGATGGGCTTATGTGGATTTGTGTTGTTGTCTACAGGGGAAGCACGAGACTCATTGAAGATATCAAAGTAATGATACTAAGAGGTGGTATACATAGTTGGCCCTGCAAAAAAGAGTTTTTTGTGATGATCGCTATATATCTCTTATTTTAATGGAGCTTGCATTGGTTGTAACGTGTGTGTCCATGAATTTGCCACTTAGAGATCAAGCTCTCCATTTCATGATGAATATGAATGTGAGGGTGTGTGTGAAGAGTGATGACTTATGATTCATACGTGTCAGTGAATCGTTGGATTATTGTTTGTTAGTTTGATGAGTAAGTACATAACACAAATAAATTATTGCAAGTCCATGGCTGTCATTAACCTTGGTGTTTGATCTGTGAAGCCGGGCCCATGATTTTTGTTGGAACATGGCTTTCTTTAATCTATAATGAAGTCCAAGCCCATGATTTTAGAGTTGTGACAGAGTCACACAGCTAAGTGTATAATTAATAACCCACATTATCCTAATTCTAAATAAATACTATAGTTTAATAGCCTAAGAGTTCTCTTTGAATAATTCATGGCCTTTTGTACGTGCAAGGGACGCAGTTTTTTAATTTTGTAGTTGGTGCTCAATATAAAAACAACACTGTAATTTCTATTGGAGATTGGGGATCATTGATTTCTCTTTATGTGACTAAATAAAGAAAACCATCAGTTATACGACCTTTCCGTCTACTGTTTTTTTTTTTGAGCTTTACATCTATTATAATTAGACAACAATGCACAAGACAATTAGTTCCTAATAGGGATGATTACTTGATCAATTAACTATAGGAAGGAAATTAGTTTTTCTTTTGCCTTGATTAGTACTGAATCTGACTCTCCAACAATGAATAAAAATACGGCTAATTAAGCTTAAGTTTATATTTTGAAGGGATGAATGGCCTAGTAGGGGCTACGGTGCACACTAAAACTTTTATAGGTCATGAATTTGATTCTTTGTAGTTACGTACATTATATTCACTTAGTTTTTTTTTTTTTTTTTTTCTATTGAGGGTTTGAGTCTTTCTGTGTGCGAATTGCGAAGGGTGGAAGTGGGTTTCTTATATATAAAAGATAGGATTGTGAACAGAATTTGCCAAATGTTTAATTACTATATGTATACATATATACATACAGGGGTGGTAAAAAAATAAAATAAAATACATAGAAGGTATGCATATATGGTTAAGTATCGCTTTCTAAACCTTATGGCCCGTTCGGTTCACATACATATGTGTCTTAAGATCATGAGTTTATTTTACACCGGGATTATGACATGGATTTGAGTATTAGTCCATTTAAGGTGACTTGTTCTGTTGGGGTATTGAGGGTCTGGTTAAATTTGATTTCAGTAGATGAAGTTACTAAAGTGCCCCTCCGCTTATTTGTCATCCCCAAATCGAAAACACTAGTTCGCTTCTCCCTCTGCATTCCTGTGGCTGCTGAGTTTGTCTTCATCGTCCACGTCTTCCTCATTCGCGTTTTTGCGTCATGGTTGGAGGTATTGAGGGTAGGATTAAATGTGATTTCAAGACGATGTCCCAATGTTATAGGCGATGAAGACGATGTCCCAAGGTTGAAGAAGACCATTCACTTAATTGGTCTATCGATGAAAATGAAGCAGCGCACTATCGTGAGGAAAAAAGAACCACTCTCTCTCAATAGGTCAGTCGATAAAGATGAAGCATCGATTGTGAGGAATAGATGTGTTTTTGATGAGGGTATTTTAGACATTTGGGCATGTGACACACTTGGACTAAATAATACCATTCAAATCATGGTTCAAATTAGTCCCAAGTTTGTGGGCTATCTTAGTCCTGTGGACTATTTAGTAGGCGAACCGAACACCCGACTTAAGTTGTTCAACCAATTAATCTGACTTAAAACCATGAAACGAACAGGCCTTTATAGTCGAGTGACAAATTATATATGTAGGCTTAGTTAATACGGTGGTTATTCCATTTCGGAAGATGCTAGAATGACCTTTTTGGGACATTTGGAATGGACACTCAGTTATCGGTGTACATTCAATACACATCGATTTGTATGTGCACAAACATTGATGCGAAATGACTGAAAAATTAGGTGTTTATTCCGGTCCGAATGTCCAAAAACGGGGTTATCCTACTATTTTTCATTTCAAAATTGCAAGAAAGTTCATTTCCTTAGTTTCAATCTTTTAATTACTTATTGTATTTCTTTTCAACTAATCAATTCGATGTGGGGTTATTCTCTATCACTAACTCTTAACATATGTTATTTTGCCAAAACATCTCTATTGTTGCCACTAGACAAGGTTTGAGGAGGTCGTGAGTTCGACTCTTACTTAAGTTATAAAAAAAAAAAAACTTATATTATTTCACGGTTTTCACCAGTTGCCACAATTATGGAGTAAAAAGCAGACAACTTCAATAAAAGCATGAATCTTCTAGTTCTACCAACAGTACTCAACTGTACATCAAAAAAAGAAAGGAACCACAAGTGACAATAATTATAGATGCCTGCTTAATCTTTTCATGATACATGCATGTATGTGTTGTGACAATATATGTGACAGAAAAGCTATTTCTTCTTCTTGAAGTAAATCTTTACCTAATATCTTTTAACCTAAACAAGTATATCAACTCTTGTCTTCACCTCAACTACCAATTTTATAGCTTTGATGCCAAACTAATTAAACAAACAAATTGAACTTATCCGTGAAAGCAAACAAGATTAATTAAAAGCAAAAAAGCACACTCCACAACCTTCAATTGGCTTTCCTAAAAGCATTCACTCTCCAATATACAAAAGGAAGACAATAATAACTTTAAAGTAGCAATTCATGTGAGACGAGTCTTTAGCTATAACAACTTTTTTGTATCAGTATTTAAGTGATTTTTCCATTTGTAGTTGAGTGGGATGTAAGAGGTACACCTCTCCAAAATTCTTCACCAAAACTTCTCTACACACCCTTTTTTTAACTAACCAAATGGATGAGCTCAAGATGGAGAAGCTTCAAGCCATGAAGAAGTGCAAGAAAAACAAGTTTCTTCATAAACTTCTTTTCTACTTCCTAACCTTCCTCACATGTTGCCTTTTTTGCTCAAGCCCTCATTGGATCCCCTTCATAAGTTCTACACTAAAAGTGTTTTTTCATGTGCACCTTCCTAACATGAGGGCTATAGTTTTCAATCCCAAATGCTTGTTCATAGTAGGCAACGCCATCGTCGTTTTTCTCATCGGCGAATCCAAGCTATTGAGCTCAAAATCGTCTATAACCACTACCGATGTATACGAAGAGTTTGTTAGTTGGAGTGGAAGTTTCGAAAAGGGGTGCTCCCCGATGCCGAAGAAAGTAAAGATAATGAAGTTTGAGAGAACTCGAAACCGAGAACTCAAAATGGATTACAATGATGAAGATAATGAAGTTGGTTTGCCTGCTGAGGAGTTGCAAAAAAGAGCAGAAGATTTAATTGCTAGAGTGAATAAGCAGATTAGAATGGAAGCTGCATTGTACTTTCTGTAGCACTTCATACAAATCAATAACCTCTCATGAGCACCCCTGAAAACTTTTTTTCCCTTAAAAGGGTAGCTATTACTAGCAGGAATTTATAATCAGAGGCGCATTTGTGATGAAATCGATTGAATTATGCGTCAAGATATGTGTGTATAGATCTTATATGTTTGTCTTACATGCAAAAACTCCAACAAATATATATATAGCAGCTCTATATGTCAAAAGCACCTACTCTAGTTTCTACATTACTACTTGTAGATATATATAGACAGAGTTTGGTAGAGGAATAAATTTTCCTTAATCGTTGTATACTTGTATCTAGAGACCATAAAGGTTATATATGTATTTTCCCAATTTCCACCAAAATAAAAGCTTATATATGTATGTTCAGTAGTGTGATAAAAAAAAAAAAGAAAAGAAAAAGTTTGTAGTGTTGGCTCATTTGGCCTAATAATCAGACATTTTTGGGCTTTCATGCGTTGTATACTTGGGCCCCCACTCCCAGACTCCCAGTCATAGCACGCACTAAATCATGAATTTCGCCACCTAAGAGGGTAAGCCCATGAGCCCAATATGTAGTCAAAAGGGCTCGAAACACAAATAGGTAAGCCCATGAGACCAATATGTTGTCGAAGAGAAATTGAATTAGACTCACCAATGGCATGTGAGTTGGGGCGGTTGAGGCCCAGCAGCTTAAAAAAACGTCTTGATTTCGAAGCTCCATAAATGCAAAAATCATCGTTAAATTTTTTTAGATCTTAATAAGTAAATTCGACTCGAGCACGGAGTCGATTGAGTTCGAATACCAAATGATCTAAACCAAAAATAAAAGAATTAGACTCGCTGGCTAACACGCATGTGTCACACGCATGTAGTCCGAAATTAGGGTCGTTACATCAGGCGCGACGGCTCGGTGTCATTCCGAGTCAAACGTGCACTTTTTCAGCACTAGTGGGCTACACAGAGGGACCTCTCGGGGCCTAAATCGGTCTCTATCCATCTCAAATTCTCCATCCCAAGCGCTCTTGGCATGTATTGTGTGTGCGGCTAGAGAGTTCCCTTTTGTTGAACATTTTACACATGAAAGAAACAAAGTTAATAGGGATGTGCACCTCCTTCGATTGGCCTTGTCTAAACGTAACATCTCAAAAAGTGGTGAGCGCTTCACTACTCTTGAGTTTCTTGTAAGCCTCACCTGAGAAAAGCGTGTCAACTTAACTCACTTTGGGATTTGCTTAATTGTTACTTAAACCTCAAGAGTCCTATATCAATTAAGTACTAGTTGGCTGGTGGAATAACTGGTTTGATATGTTTTCGTCTCCATGCATAGTTGAGGGTTGCAAGAGTCGATTTTTGCATTGAGATATGCACGCACGAAACTCACAGTGGCACCAAAAGTTGCATGCGGTTCTCGTCTGCATTAGCATTTTCCAATAATATTTTAGTGGTATTGCACGTGACAAGTCTCACACTCGAGGTGCTACCATAAACATGCTTCATAAAATTTTAAAATTATTGGACTCGTCTTAATAGATTCTTCAATATTAAAATTGTTGCATTCGAAGAGTACAGTGGAGTGGCTACGAACAAGATTTCACTACCCAAACTAAGACAGAGGTGATGCGTTTGATTTGCGACGGAAGCATTTTTTTTTTTTTTTTTGATATTTGGATTAGTGATAAGATTATAGGAACAACTTCTTAGACCGTGAAATTAATGGAGCCTTAATTAGAAGGGGCCGAGGCAGTACGGTCATCATAAAAAATAAAAAATAAAATTGTTGAAACTGTGGGCCTGCGTGGCTTTCAAGTTTCAACTCTAAGGCCACTTTGTTGCCCCGCCTTCTTGTCCCTGTCCCTTCTCTACTTCATAAACAAAACCAACCCTTGGTGCTTTTCAAAGGGCCGCGCCTCGTTCTCTCCGAACCTCTCTTCTTCAATCTTCAACGCCAAACCAAACCAAACCCACCTGAAGAGAGAGAGAGACAGAGTGCTCGAGAAATGGCGGCGATCCCTTATTCGAATTGCCCTACTTCCTCATCAATTTGCTCCAATTCCTATCTTGCCCCTTCCCCCTCTTCATCTCTCTCCGCCAATTCTCGTCGGGCGAGGGTCTTTTCCGTCTCTAAGAAATTTCGCCCCCAAATGATCTCTCACGACTCGCCCAGATACTGGAACGTCCTCAACGTGCAAGATGGTTTGTTCTTTCTCATCTACTTTGTCTTTAACGAAATGGGTAGCATTTGTTTTTTTACTTTCTTTCAGTAAAATCAATGATTTTCTATTTCAATCGCTACACTAGTTGTTTTGTTTCTCTATGTTTACTTGTCAATGTTGATATCTGGGTTCTTGTGAATTCCCGAATTAGTTGGGGTCGGCAACATGGATCCATTGTGCTGGATTTAGTGTAATTGATGTTGTACTTTCCAAATCCTTTAAAATCCTCAAAAAACTCTTGCTATGCTCTATGGAAGTGAATGTTGGGCGGTAAAGCAACAACAATTACATAAAATGAACGTAGCAGAAATTAGGATGCTTAGGTGGATGTGTGGTAAAACTCGTAAAGATAGAATAAGAAATATAGAAATTCAAAGACAAGTAGGAGTAGCACCAATTGGTACAAAGATTAGGGAAGGGCGGTTGCGATGGTTTGGTCACCTGCAAAGACGGCCTACAAATGCTCCAACTAGAAAACTTGACTCAATAGAAACTGTAGAAATTCGACGAGGTAGGGGCAGACCAAAGTTAACATGGGATGCATTAATTAGGAGGGATTTGAATGGTTTGCAAAGCTCACCATCAATTGCACTTAATCGAGCACAATGGAAAAGTTTGATCCATGTAGCCGACCACAGTTAATTTGGGACTGAGGGTATGTTGTTGTTGTTGCTTGTTGTTGAAAGAGCTTTGGAATACATCCATCGCCCATCTAAGGCGATCAGGTCTTTCTAGTCAATTGGGCATTGGATGCAAAAGAAGGCATTCATTTTGGAACTATCATCCCGTTTTCAAGATGTGTGCACCTTAGATGTGGAACCTTTTCTATTCGTTTATCTAGTAAAATATTTTCAAATTCCGATGGCATACCTGAGACAGCCATCATATTGCTAGTAATAGCAATGCGTCCCGAGTTAGCTTTGGTCTGTCCCTATGTCGTCGAATTTTTTCTATTTCTATATAGTCTGAGTTTTCTAGTGGGGCATTTGTAGGACGTCTTTGGAGGTGTAGAACCCCCTCTGTCGCATCTCCCTAATCTTTGTGTTAATTGGTACTATATTTTTTTTTGAATTTATGTATTTCTTAGTCTATCTTTACGAGTTTTACTACATATCCACCTGAGCATTCTCATTTCCGCTACGTACATTTATGCACTTGTTGTTTCTTTACTACCCAACACTTACTTCCATAAAGCATTATTGGCCTAATTACGATCTTATGAAATTTTCCTTTTAACTTGGTTGTGGAATATTTCAATCTTAATGTACATTCCACCCTTCTGTATTTCACAAAATCCCAATTTGAGTACAAAGTTGGTTTCAATTGTTTATTGGTTGATTCATGATTGATAAAAGGGGGGTTGTTTTTAGGTTCTGTAGCTACTGCAGAATCGCCGCTAGCCACTGAAACCCCTTTGATTAAATTGAAAGATGGATTAACATTGTCGACGTCTGCGAATGAAAGTAGTGAAGCAGCAGGTTTTGATATTAAAGAAACTGGGTCTTCTGTGAGTATTACTGTGGTTGGTGCTTCTGGTGATCTTGCGAAGAAGAAAATATTTCCGGCACTCTTTGCTCTTTACTATGAAGATTGTCTTCCAGAGGTGAATTTCAATGTGCTCTTAGTTTGTTTTTGGTTGTTCATTTTGAGGAAAATTTGTTTTATGTCATCACTCTATATGCCTACATATTACAAGGAAAATTGATGAAAAGAAATGCTTATCGGGAGTTATGGCTTGCAGCATTTTACGGTTTTCGGTTATGCTCGGAGTAAGATGACTGATGAAGACCTAAGGAATATGGTTAGCAAGACTCTAACTTGCAGAATAGATAAGAGGTACACGTGTAAACTATAATGTATGATTGGTTTGAATGATTAGTAATTGCTATTTCTGCATTGATTGGCACTTACTTATTGAAGATAAGCGGGGCATTTTCAAATACTAATGTCGTCATATGTATGGGTTTCCTATGTCTTTCAGGGAAAACTGTAGTGAGAAAATGGAGCAGTTTTTAAAAAGGTGCTTCTACCACTCTGGACAGTACGATTCAGAGGAGAACTTTTCGGAGCTTGATAAGAAACTCAAGGAACATGAGGTAAGGTTAAATGTCATATTAAACCATAAAGGATTCGTATTACGACTTGAAAGTCTCTATGTCCTGATTATGATTAGTCTTGTACTCTATTCCATGGGGTATCACAAATTGAAAAGAAGATAGTGTTTTGCAAGCTGAGCTTTATTATCCTGATCTTTAACCTTGTAAGGTGAAATCCGGCTACATATTTCCTTATTGGTCCCCTTTCATATTTCAACTACAAATAAGTGCCCACTGAAAATGGCAAAGAGCACCCATTAATCAACCAACTTCTTCATCACTCATGAGAGCTCCTGATCAAATAAAGTAATTGATTTAAGAGAATTTTGATTGTCCTGTAAATGATTGATCACTGTTAAATTCATGTTTACATCATTGCAAGCTGCACATTTTCGTAACCTTTCTGTTCGAAAAAGATTAGACGGGAAGTAATGAATTTATATTTCCCAGAAAAAAAAGGCAGTTGCATATGAAGTAGTAGTAATACACTAATAATTATGGTTACCAAAATCTTTGATCGGAGTCTAATAGTGCTGAATCAAGCTGTTATTCAAATTGATGAAATATGAGATTTATACGTGATATGATTCATTTACATGTTTACATTAGGATCTATATGCCTAATTTGTAGTTTTGCTAATTGTTCATTTTTTTAGGATAATTTATGCCAGCTAAAGAGGATGGTCTTTTGAAAGATTATATAACTCTCGCCTAATTACATTATTCTAAACATATAAGCAAAAATAGATACTTTATTATTTTTGATCTTCCACCTTATTTTGCTTGGTTTTGGATAGTGAATTGATATCAGCATACTGAAGTGTGAAAAACGCCTAATAAATAATTATACATTTTGAAAGTTCTTATTTGATTAAATGAAGACGGACAACAAATGCCCCTATTAGAGAATTCGACTCAATAGAAACTAAAGAAATTCGACGACGCAGGGTAATCCAAAGCTAACTTGGGACGGATTGATCAGGAAAGATTTAAACGATTTGATCCATGTAGTCGATCCCAACTAATTTGGGTTGATGCTTTGTTGTCGTTGTTGCTTTAACTTGATTGAATGGTCTGTAGTCATCATACTGAAGTTGGGGCATCATCATTGGCTAGAGAAGCAAACTATATATGCGATATAGGGCAGAACAAAAGCAGACAATGTATGTTACATTATTCGGCTTTTTGGAAGAATAACATAAATTGTGATACTTGACTACGGATATATTGATCATGTTGTTTGTTGGAAGCTTCTATCTATTTTTTGAGGTTGACTATCAAATTTTGGAAGCAGTTGAGGAATCTTTTCGTTAAAATTGAATCGGGAGGATTCAAATATCAATTTTAACCATGAGTAATACTGGTTATGCCAATTTTTATACTAATCTTGCTTAGTTAGCTAACTTTGCTTGATGTTGACCTGTTGTCTCGAGGCTTATATATATGCATATTACTGTTGCAGAGGCTTTGTTGATTATGAAAATCTGGTTTCCTGATATATAGATTGGAAGAGGTCTCATTCTCTTATTATGGATCAAGCCTTACTTATTAGTTGTGATGTTTTCTCCATGTTGCCATTGTCATAAATGCTGCTCATTTCTCTTAACTTGAGATATGCTAATCACTTTGCAGGGTGATCGCGCCTCTAACCGTCTGTTCTATCTATCAATTCCACCAAATATATTTATAGATTCTGTTAGGTGTGCCAGCACCTCAGCGTCCTCTTCTAAAGGTTGGACAAGAGTCATTGTTGAGAAGCCATTTGGTCGGGATTCTGAATCCTCTGCTGCTCTTACTAGTGGCCTGAAGCAATACTTAGGGGAAGATCAGATTTTCAGGTAAAACCTATGGGAATGAGTGGAATCTTGTTTTTTGATTGGTCTACAAACTTGTTTTGAATGTTTTTCTGTCATCGCTATAGGATCGACCACTATTTGGGCAAGGAGCTAGTAGAGAATTTATCTGTGCTTCGTTTCTCCAATCTTATATTTGAGCCTCTTTGGTCAAGGCAATACATAAGGAATGTGCAGTTCATCTTTTCTGAAGATTTTGGCACTGAAGGAAGAGGAGGGTAAGTTGTTGGATTTGAGTTAACGGTGGTTATCTTTTAAAGTGCTTGCCAGTTACACTGTTTATTTGGCACATTCAGGTACTTCGACAATTATGGGATAATTAGAGACATTATGCAGAACCATCTTCTTCAAATATTGGCACTTTTTGCAATGGAAACTCCTGTCAGCTTGGATGCGGAGGACATCAGAAATGAAAAGGTTTGTAGGGAAAAGTATAGTACCAGTTCTTATTTTATTGTCGCTTTGCCTTTCTTTTGATTAGCCTTCAGTCTTGAACTAATATTAGGTGAAGGTTTTACGCTCAATGAAACCTTTGCAACTAGAGAATGTGGTGATTGGACAATATAAGAGTCATGTCAAGGGAGGTGTTACTTATCCAGCCTATACCGATGATAAGACCGTACCTAAAGGCAGCCTCACTCCAACATTCGCGGCAGCTGCTTTGTTCATAAACAATGCCAGATGGGATGGAGTGCCCTTTTTGATGAAAGCTGGAAAAGCCTTACATACTAAAAGGTCTGTCTTTGTTTTTTTGTTTTTTGTTTTATGAGAAACCTAAGTTCCTTAATGTTAGCTTGAGCTAAGTTCCATTAGGAGTATTACCCAAGTAAGAGATTTATGTTAGTCCTACTAATTTTAAATTTTTTTACATACATTTTCTGATATTGGTACCGTTATTGTATTCAGAGCCGAGATCAGAGTGCAATTTAGACACGTTCCTGGTAATTTATACAGCCGAAGTTTTGGGACTGATCTTGACCGAGCAACAAACGAGCTTGTTATACGGGTACAGCCAGATGAGGCTATTTATTTGAAGATCAACAATAAGGTCCCTGGTCTAGGCATGAGGTTGGACCGAAGTAATTTAAATCTTCATTATGCAGCCAGGTACGTTTCGAAATTGCTTTGTGGATGACATGATGTCCTGCCCCAAGTAGATCTATGTATTAAAAGCAAAGTTGTTTTTTTTTTTTTTTTTTTTCTCTCCAATTGGTCGATTTTTCAAATCCAGATGAACCTAGTAGTGATAATGAGGGACCAACACGCCATAATTCTGGCTTCATTGGAGTTAAGACTTATCATGTTGTAAATTGTGGGCTTTTTGGTCTTTGGTATGGTTGTAGACTTGTACTAACATAACCAGTGGGGCTGCTGCTGCTGCTGCTGCTGCTGCTGCTGCTGCTGTTATTTCATAAAATGCATTTCTCTATGTCAATTCATCCTAATGTTAAATTTTGGAACTTTCTGTTAGATACGCGAAGGAGATTCCGGATGCTTATGAAAGGCTATTACTGGATGCAATCGAAGGAGAAAGGAGACTGTTCATTCGAAGTGATGAACTTGATGCTGCATGGTCACTTTTCACGCCTTTACTGAAGGAGTTGGAGGAGAAGAAAATTGTCCCCGAGTTTTATCCGTATGGGAGCAGAGGACCAGTTGGAGCTCATTATCTCGCAGCAAGACACAATGTGAGGTGGGGCGATATGAGCGCAGAGCACACCAAGGACGATTAAAAGGAATTCGGTTGAACAGCTAGCTGCCCCGCCGGTACATTCCTACACATCCTTGTATGGGTTGCAATCAATGTCCTTTTTCTTGTTTCCTTTTATGCCTTTTCATCTATACAGTTGAGGTTCTAATAAATTTTACCAACTGGTTGGGAGGACGGACTTACACAAGGATGCCTTTATGCATAGTTCCAATATGCGGGTCCCCATGGTCAAGACTTCCTAGTAACTCAATTACACAAGCCAAGGCCTTAAATTGGTTTTAGTCAATTTTTCTCCTTAAAGGCCACCCTCTTTTCATGCATTGTAGCTTTTGGGCATTGTACTTCACTATATATACAACTTAATTATGCAGTTGGAAGTCGGTGACAATGGTGGTTGCAATAACTTTTAAGAGCTTTACATTGTTTTCTCATTTTTCTCCATGTCTAGTTCCTTTCCTTTTACTTATTTACATCTAACTACTAGCTTGGAAATGCTTGTGACACAATACATTTGAATCTTATTCTTTTTTTTTTTTTTTTTTTTAAGGTAACGAGTACAAAGACATTTGGAGGAGCTACAAAAGAATTTTCCATTACGATAGGACTACATCAAGGATCGGCTTTAAGTCTATATCTATTTACTTTAGTTATGGATGAACTAACTAGACATATTCAAGAGGATATATCATGGTGTATGCTATTTGTAGATGATATTGTCTTAGTAGATGAAACAAAAGATAGAGTGAATAGGAAATTAGAACTCTGGAAGAATACATTAGAATCTAAAGGTTTTAAATTGAGTAGGATGAAAATCGAATACATGCATTGTGAGTTTAAAAACACTAGACATCGAGATGATGGAGTGGTAAAATTAAGGGAAGTAGAAGTTCCTAAGGTAAACCACTTTAGATACCTAGGATCAATCATACAAAATGATGGTAACATTGAGAATGATGTCACACATAGAATTCAAGCTGGATGGAAGAAATGACGGAGTGCAACATGGGTGATTTGTGATCGAAATGTTCCTACTAAGTTAAAAGGAAAATTTTATAGGATCGCAATTAGGCCAGCTATGCTCTATGGAAGTGAATGTTGGGCGGTAAAGCAACAACAATCACATAAAATGAACGTAGCAGAAATGATGATGCTTAGGTGGATGTGTGGTAAAACTCGTAAAGATATAATAAGAAATATATAAATTCAAAGACACGTAGGAGTAGCACCAATTGATACAAAGATTAGGGAAGGGCGATTGTGGTGGTTTGGTCACCTGCAAAGACGGCCTACAAATGCCCCAACTAAAAAACTTGACTCAATAGAAACTGTAGAAATTCGACGAAATAGAAACTGTAGAAATTCGACGAGGTAGGGGCAGACCAAAGTTAACATGAGATGCATTAATTATGAGGGATTTGAATGGTTTGAAAAGCTCACCATCAATTGCACTTAATCGAGTACAATGAAAAAGTTTGATCCATGTAGTCGACCCCAGTTAATTTGCGACTGAGGCTATGTTGTTGTTGTTGTTTTTTTTTTTTTTTTTTTTTTTGTGTCTTGCTTACGAGTATGCGAAGCGAGGGGCTCGTTTGGCCATGGTTGCAAGAAGAGAGAAGCTCCTCGAAGAAGTGGTGAAAAGGGCTCGCGCCATGGGTTCTCCTGATGTTATGACCTCTTGCGCGGATGTTTCTAACATCGAACACTGGAAGAGATTCGTCGAAGAAACTGTATGCCACTTCGGACGCTGTAAGTTCTACTTGGATATTCATATGCAGTTATACACATATCTGTACGTGCTATATACAGTTGAAGATCAGACTTCTTAATTAGTATGCGTAAATGGGTCATAACATGCAGTAGATCACTTGGTGAATAATGCTGGGATTACAAGCTCATTCTATTTTGAAGAGGCATCCAACATCACCAATTCAAGGCCAGTAGTGGTTGGTATCATAAACCATCAATTATAATAATTACCATTCCAAACATTTTTTTTCCTTAATTAAAGAGTATGGTAAGATTGGAACCCTTATCCTTAACTCACAAGTCTCGCATCCTAGTACTACTTTATGTTCATATTTGGTGGCTTTGACAAAAAATTGTTCATATTTGGTGGGTAACCATTATAAACCTAATTTGATTTGTAAAATGTTGGACCTATTGCTATTTTAAATCATTTTTGACATTGCCAAAAAGACACCGATTGGATAAGTGCAATGTGATAAACCTCGAGATGCATGTTATGACCCATTTACGCATAAACCTCGAGGTGCAATGTGATAAACCTTCGCATTGAATGCCACTTACCCAGTTGATGTCGATTTAGCAGTGTCAAATGAAGGTTAAAAAATCGTGTCCAATCACAAAAGGTCACTTACTATTTAGTGACCTTTTCACGTTGTTTATCTGAGTGCTATGATGAGTGCTTAACTATTTGCGACGAAATGCTGTTGTTGTAGAATGTGAACTTTTGGGGTCAGTTTATACGACACATTTTGCGCTTCCACATCTCAAAAGGTCTTAAGGGAAGATCGTCGCAAATAGTTCCTCCTCCGCATGGTTGTATGGGCCAGACATGTGCATCTACAGTGTAATGTATCCAACCTAATTTTTGACAACTTAATTTTATAGTATATAGTTAGCTTTAGCTGGTCATGTTTAATTAGTTAATTATATACTCCTATTATCATATCAAAAAAAAAAAAAACTCTTATTACAGGCTAGTAAAGCAACAATCACGAACTTCTATGAAACACTTCGAATCGAATTGGGTTCAGTAGTTACTATAGCAACAAGTGTCTCTTGGGATCATCGAATCAGAGATGACTCAGGGCAAGCACTTGTCTAAGGATGGCGAAGTCGAAATAGATCCATCAATAAGAGAGGTAAGTTTTCATCTTCATTATTATCTATCTATGGTAAATTAAAGGGAATATCTCTTAGATTTCTTTTTTGATAAGAAAGAAATAATTTTCCCTGTCAAGTTTTGAAATTTTGAATCCATAACTTTTTATTCTCAAACACCATACCAAACTATTGGATCAATCAGTTGATTAAAAGTATTTCTTAGATTCAATGAATTAAGCCAACTTTACACTATTAAGTGAGCAGCCCAATTGGTAAAAAAAAACAAAGTGTGTAGCTCAATAATTTAGTAAATAATTGTTGTGGTTAGAAGTTTGCTGAGTTCGAGTTTCAATAGAGGTAAGTTAAAAGGCGCATGATAAGTCTGTTTCTTTTCATACAAAAATAAAGCCAACTTAATTTACGTTTTCTATCACAAATACCTTCGTTTTTTTTTTTTTTTTTGATGAATCGAATTCTTTTTTTAATTGATTGATATAAGTACAAAAATATGTTACTAAGGGTATTTTTAGAGTTTTGATTATTATTATCGATCTTTTTGAATATGTGAAAGCGAATGGGGTGCCATATATAACTACCCACTTTCTATTTATCTTCTGTTATAGGCTAGTAGCAAACCACTTTAGATACCTAAGATCAATCATACAAAATGATGGTAACATTGAGAATGATGTCACACATAGAATTCAAGCTGGATGGAAGAAATTGCGTAGTGCAACAGCTAGGGGTGATTTGTGATCGAAATGTTCCTACTAAGTTAAAAGGAAATTTTTATAGGACCGCAATTAGGCCAGCTATGCTCTATGGAATTGAATGTTGGGCGGTAAAGCAACAACAATTACATAAAATAAACGTAGCAGAAATGAGGATGCTTAGGTCGATGTGTGGTAAAACTCATAAAGATAGAATAAGAAATATAGAAATTCAAAGACAAGTACGAGTAGCACCAATTGATACAAAGATTAGGGAATGACGGTTGCGGTGGTTTAGTCACTTGCAAAGACGACCTACAAATACCCAAACTAGAAAACTTGACTCAATAGAAACTGTATAAATTCGACGAGGTAGGGGCATACCAAAGTTAACATGAGATGCATTAATTAGGAGGGAATTGAATGGTTTGAAAAACTCACCATCAATTGCACTTAATCGAGCACAATGAAAAAGTTTGATCCATGTAGCCGACCCCAGTTAATTTGGGACTGAGGCTATGTTGTTGTTGTTGTTGTTGTTGTTGTATAGGCTAGTAGCCTAGTACATAACTTATCTTAGGCTTTTTTTTTATTCTTATTGGCGCAAAGCCTGGTTAGTATTCTCTGATATATATATTTTGGCAAGCACTGTTGAAGATGTGTAGACATAAAATAATCCCACATTGGTTAAAAAATACCTCATAAATAAGTTTATAATTGATTGTCTCATCTCAACTAGCATTGAGGCCTTTTGAGATAAATCCCGACACTTAAATGTTGAGGGTGGTTAAGTTGAGGATAAAATCGGTACTAGTGGGCTTGCTTATAGCTTGAGAGAATTTTACACGGTATCAAAATTTTTTTTTGCCCCTTGAATTGGATTATGTGAATTTCGGTCCAAGGCACTGATCATATTTTTTTCATTGTGTACTTTGAAAAATGCTTGCGTTTGCTTAAATAACATATTCTTAAAAAAAATTCTAAATCGATCATAAAACTTTGAATGTTATATGAAGTTGTGTTTAATTTTAAGATTGTATAACTTCTTCTAAAAAAAAGACTAGGTCGTCACATATACATTAATTGTGTAAAACAGAGCCTTATTTTATCTCTATTTTTGTTTCTAAAAAAAAAAACTCGCCATATGATAATTTGTTGAAATTCTTTTTTTTAAAGGTCTTATAAAAAATCAACTTAATTACAGCATCATTGAAGGAGTCTAACCTCCTACTTTATCTTTGCGAAATGATATCTCATCCATCTCACTAGAGGTCGATGCTTTAGCTTTAATATTGAGAAATGAAAGATTTTTTCCGACAACATTTTTTTTAGTAGATTCCAACAATTCTTTGTCATAGGTGATCTATGAACTTTTGAATATTTTATTTTTTTTAGTAATCATGGTATCCATACACTTTGTTTGACTAGTCTTATGGATCTTGGAATTGCGGAAAGAGATCGCCAGTGATTCGACGTTTAGCTGTCATAGGGAATCGAAACCGAAGTCGTGTGCGTAACCCATACAACCCCGTTTTCACTCTTACCACCAAGTCACACCCCGTCTGGGTTGAACTTTTGATTAATTGGGAACTCATTAATAATGCATGGTTATTAATTTCGTTTGCAGGCAACTCATTTATTCCCAATTAAGTCGGTTTTTCTAAAAGTGGGGGACATTTACATTTTATGTCACAAAATAGGGTAGTTTACTTTTAATTTACAAAAATAGGTGATAACACCTTATGAAAAGGCGTTATTGCTTATGAGTTGGCATCATGGTTGTGAGGTGGCGGTGAGGTGGCGAGGCAATGTGTATAGATAACTCCTTTTGAAAAGGAGTTATCTATACAAAACTATACACTCTATGAATGACTCCTTTTGAAAAAGAGCTATCTATACAAAATTTTTTGCCCTATGAACGACACGTGCATATGGAGATGGACGACCCGCGTGGACCCGCGTCACTCGCGTATCTCGAGGAATACAACCAATGTAAACAATGCGCACACATATCGACGTGGACAACCCATGGAAACTTCACCCATGTATGCCGAGGTGGAGATTTCATGCAAATGTCACGCACGTCTGTCGAGGTGGGCGACCCATGCAACCTCGTGCAACTCATGCAAACGTCACGCACGTGTCTCGAGGTGATAAAGTCAATGCCAACGTCACACACGTATCTCCTGGTTGACAACACATGGAAACGCCACGCACGTATGTTGAGGTGGGCGAGCCATGCATCTTCGTGCAAACCATTCAAACGTCAGACAACATATCTCGAGGTGTGGACAACTCATGCAACATCGTGCAATCCATGCAAACCATGCGAATGTAAAGCACATATTTCGAGGTAGACAACTCATGCAACCTGTTGCGGTCCATGCAAACCATTCAAACGTCATGCACGTAACTCGAGGTAGATAAGTAATGCAAATGTCAGACACGTATCCTGAGAAGGACAATCCATGCAAACGTCACGCACATATCTCGAGGGGGAAACCAATGCATATCCACTATAGACCATAGACCTCATGTAAACATCACGCACGTATTGCGAGGCGGACAACCCGTACAACCCATAGGCGCTATTCGGTCGACCCATGTCCACGTGGTCATCCTACGTGGACCATCCACGTCAGCAAAAATTTCCAGCCACTCTAATAACGCCTTTTGAAAAAGCGTTATTGCCTATTCTGAAAAAAAAAACACATCCTTATTTTCCGAATTTAAACTAAAAACATTAGTACTTTTGTAATTTTTTCGATGTAACAGACCCTTCATGGGTGAGGCCTTTCTTTTTCTGCAAGGTCTTCATTCCCGAGGTCCTTGAATGGGTTGTCCATTTGTTTTTCTTGGCTCTTCTGCCGATGCACAAAAAGGAGAAGCACTCCACCAATATATAACACCATTAATATAAACAATAAATCTACTTGAGCTCATGAGTCTAGACTCATAGGGAGGTTTTTAAAATTTTTGTAAATATTTAAGGGATATTAAAGGAATTTTACAAATGATAGATTATGATTGCTTCATTAATTGCTCGAGGTTGTATTTGAAATTAAAAAAAGTTTTGAGTCCGGACTCATGAGTCCAAATAGCAATACTATTAGTTGAAGCTTTCATTCCTAACACTTGGAGTATATGGCTAATTATATTCATTATAATTGTAGTGCGAATGTACTGTATGTATACTACAAAGTTTTTCAAGAAATAAAGGTGGGTTTAATTTTTTATTCATCAAATAGGGGGTTACTGTAAAATCACAAAAGTAATGTATAACTCATTTTCAAAAGGAGCTATTGATGATGAGGTGGATGTATGGCGTGGTATGGTTGATGACGTGGACGGAACTTGTATGAATAGCTCCTTTTTAAAATGAGCTATCTATACAAAATACTAAAGCGTATGAATGACTCATTCTCAAAATGAGTTATTTGTTTAGCAAAAATATCAAACGCATATATCGAGGTGGAGAACCCATGCAAACGACACGTGCGTATCGAGATGGACAACTCGTGTAAACGACACGCACGTATATCGACGTGGACAACACATGCAAACATCACGCATATATCTTGTGGTGGAGAACTCATGCAAACGCCATATACGTATGTCGAGGTGGGCGACCCATGCAACCTCGTGCAATTCATGTTAACGTCACGCACGTATCTCAAGGTGTGCAACTCATGCAACCTTGTGCAATCCATGCAAACCTCACACACGTATCTCGAGGTGGGCATCTCATACAACCTCGTCCAATCCAGGCAAATCATGCAAAGGTCACGCACGTATTTCTAGGTGGACAACCCATGTAACCTCGTGCAATCCAAGTAAAATCATGCAAACGTCACACACGTGTCTCGAGTTGGACAACCCATGCAAACGTCACCCACGTATCTCGAGGTTGACAACTCATAGAAACATCATGCACGTATGTCGAGGTGGGCGACCATGCAACCTCGTGCAAACCATTCAAACGTCGACACATATCTCGAGGTGGACAACTCATGCAACCTCGCACAATCCATGCAAACCATGCAAACGTTACGCACGTATATCGATGTGGATAACCCATGTAAACAACACGCACATATCTCGAGGTGGACAACCCAAGCAAGCGTCGTGCGCGCTTCGAGATACTACGACGCATGTTATGCACCAAAACCTATTTTGCGTACATTCATTTTTACGTTGGTCCCGCATGCCATTGCATAAGGCTGGGTGTCACTTGGAGTGACATTCTAATTATATTTTTCTATATTATGTATAAATATATAAATAAATAATATATATTTTTTATATTATATATAAAAATATAAAAATATAATATATATTATAAATATATAAACAAATACATATAATATATATTTTATATTTTATATATAAATATTATATTTATATATTTTATATATAATAATATATATATAAATATAATATAATATATATTATATTATATAAATATTTAAATGTCCACGTGGGCTGATCAATTTACATGAATAGCGCATTTTCTGAATGCGCTATTCATGTAAACCCAATTTCAGTCCACGTGGGCGTCCACGTGGACTGATCCATAGGATTTACATAAATAACATCTTTTGAAAATGCGCTATTCGTGTGTCCATGTGGCCTGCAAATCTGCCTCCCATTGATAGCGCATTTTCAAAATGCGACATACATTAGATCACGAATAAAAAAAATCCACACTTATTTAACTCATTTAAACTGCTTTTTGCAGTACTTCTGTAATTTTTTCTGTATACTACTCCCTCCATTTCTTTATAAGCGACTTTTTAACCATTTCAAAATATTTCACATCAGTAGTGATCAATAGGTAGTTTCAATATACATTAATTACTTAATTGACTTTTATACCCTTCATAGAAAAAGAGAATTTATTAATTACATATTAATAACAATATATAAATATAATGTAAAGTATGGGGTTAGGAGAGATAAATGGTGATTTATTTATTTAACTGCCACTTTCTCCTCATTCAAAGTAATTAAATGACTTTCTTAAAAACTGTGAACAACCTTATAACGACACTTAAATAGAAACGAATGGAGTATATATCAATTGACAAAAAATGTACACAATTATTACAACATGCTTGACATATAACTTGGGCTATAATAGTAATAAAAAAGCAACTCGATTTGTGAAATTGATAGCACGCATTTTCAAAATCTTAGGATACATTAGATCATCTCGATTGTTACAAAAAAATCCAAGTTTTTTAACTCATTTAAAGGCCATGAGCCATGGTAGAAATTTTTTATGTATACTACTCCCTCCATTTCTTTATAAGTGACTTTTTAGCCATTTTGAAATATTTCACAATATTTGTCATTTGATAAATAACCTTCAAACAAGAGAGAGATGAGTAATAAATGAGTCATTAATGAGGTGTAATTGTGTCTACAACTCTTGGGAGATAACTCCCTATGTAACAGACTGAATTTAATTCACCGTTATTAATGACGTGGTCGCAGACGTGGCTGACAGACTCAGACGCTCGTGGGACCCGCAGCCAGGCTAGTGCGCGCCTGTAGTTAGGTAAATAGTTATTTTTGTGTGTTGATTTGTTTAAATTATGATGTGTACGTTAAAATAGATTAAACGACATCGTAATGTGTGTTATTATAGTTCATTTGACGGGTGAGACTGTATGTATAAATATTAAAATGTAATGTATATTTGGTGGTTAGGGAAATGGTAGGACGCGTATGTCGCGGTTCGGGACGTGAAACCGGGCGTCGAAACACCCGAAACACTTTTTCGAGTTAAAGACAAGGGCGAGTGTGTCATTGGTGTCAAATTTCGGAGTCATTGGAGTATGGAAATGGAGCAAATAGAGTGCATTGGATTGCCTTGAGATGCACAAGTGAGGAGAGATCATTTGACTATAAAAGTCAAATGGACCTCATTTTCCACCACCTTTTCTCTCTCTCTCTCTTATCTCATAATCCGAAAATTGAAGAAGAAGAAACAAGGGTTTTGAAGTTCTATCTTGGTGATTTGAGGAGCTTGGAGTGGGGAAATCATTAAAAGCAAGGTAAGATTCACAACTATCTCCACTTCCTTTATGTTTTGATACAAATTTTGAGGTGTTGAGGTGAATCCTATATGGATTATGTTGATGGTTGTTAGGTAGTTGTTTTGGTGGTGTTTACGTACATGAATTTCAGTGGTTGGATTTGTGGTAATGGTTGTTGTTGTTGTTGGGGTTGGTGGAAAACACAAAGTTCAGTAAAACTGTTGTCCAGAGCTAACGCGCGATTAGCGCGCTAATGTGGTCGTCTAGCGCACTAGATCTCGCGGGTTGTACATTATTTGTGCTAAGCAATATCAAATATATTCAATTGACTAAAAATCACTTATAAATGTCAATATGTTGTTTTGGACGATAATTTGGATATCGAGGAATCAGCTGAACTGGACCGGGGGTTAGGTATCGGGACACGAGTGCGGTTCGAGGTGTGTAGTATCCCTACTGAAATTACTTGAGCAATATTTCTTTTTTCTTTTAAATTCATATTATGTCTTTCATTACTCTATTCCTGGTGTGGTTAAATAGACGGACGTTGAGGCTCTCCTTTCGTGCCATTTTTGTGTGTACGTCCACTAGGTCATAGCGCGTGCGTCAGGGATCTCAGTGAATAGGTCGACCCGAGAGTCGCGTCGGGGCACGTGTGGGTGCGTCATTGGTTCCACGTCGATCACCTAGTGGGTCCAGATTGTCACGGCCCAAATCTCTAATCCCCATTTTAATTCCTTAATCAGGATCACCGACCCTTGACGTGGGACCTGCACAGTGATACGTGCACCGACCGAGGCACGTGGCGAGATATATTGTATTTTTGTATTGATGTATACCTAGTGTTATGTATTGTGTAGACTTACTAAGTCGGTTAATACAGTTGTGGAGTCGAGAAGAGAGGGGGCGCGCCTCGAGTTACGTGCGAGTCGGGGAACCGGGTAGTTAGCATTTTGGTAAGTCTTATTTAATATTAATATGAATTTAGGAATTTTTTTAAGCCTATGGTTGTATTTATTAATGTAAATCAAATTAAAGTCCTATAGTTTTGGTTTAAAAATCTACAACACTTAGACTTCCTCGGGATACACGCTAACACACACTCCCATGATATGTGTGTCAATATGTTGTGTTAGTGAGATGGAATTAGTGGGTTAGTAGGAGTGAATGAGAGCCACAAGATGTCATGGAGATGGGTGGTACACATTAGATGAAAACTCAAGCATATATAAACCCACCTTAGTGCATTCTTCTCATTTTTGCATGTTGGAAACAAAGGAAATAAAATACAGAGCTGCTGGAAATCTAGTAATTGCTGGAAAGTTAGGAGTTTGAAGGGGTGTTTTCATCATCAAGAGTTGGAGAATCAAACACCCAACAATAACTACAACCTAGGTAATGTGTTCTTCAATTTCATACATCAAAATTAGTGGTTTTAGGATTTTAAATCATGGGGTTTTCAATTATAAACTATTTCTAAGTCTAGTTTCACTGATTTTAAGCATTTAACACATTCGAATCAAATCTCAAGTCTCTTTTTCAGATTTTACAAGTTTTTGCTCAAAAAATAAGGTTTTCAAGGAATGAAACAGATTTTGTGATAATCAACCATGTTAAGGTGTTTGCTTGCAAAATCTAAACCCATTTTCGAAATCCTTGTTGAAAAACACTAGGGATAGCACTAGTGCCTTCGAATTTCAGTTTCAAAAATTAAAGTTATGAATTTTCCCAAGTTTGTATGTTTTTGAACAAATGCATGACATGCATGTTGAAACCCATTGATTTTGATGAATTGCGCTTCACCGCATAATTTTGCTGCAAAATTCTGGCCTCTGAATTGCAAAAATCGCCAGCAGAATTGAAGAATTTTGATATTTTGAATTGCGGTTTCACTGCAGAATTTTGCTAGCAAAATTATGGCTCGCATAATTGCAAATTTCTCGCCTGCGAGAATTGCAAAACTTTAGACAACGAGAATTGAAGAATTTTGATATTTTGAATTGCGTTTCACTTCAGAATTTTGCTTGCAAAATTCGCCTCTGCAATGCAAAATTTTGGCTCTGCGAATTGCAAAATTCTGCAATTTTAATTGCAATTTCACCGCAAAACACATAACCTAACTTAGACCCATTAACTAAGTCTAACACCTTAAGTCGACCTAAACTCACACTATACAGTCTAAATACACTCTAAGACATACTTAATCATACCAGGAACTTAAGGAAGGTTCTCGGGAGTCCGGGTGCACGAATTTGAGTGTCGGGAGGTCGGATTTGGCTAGGGGATTTGCGTGAGGTGAGTATGCACAATGACAACTTTACTTGGCATTTCATTTCTATTAATTGTTGTCCTTGCATAGTCCTTTTGACTATTTTGCCTTTGTATTCTTATATCATGTGTTCTTTGTGTCTATGCTCACTTGATGAGTCTAGTTTGCATGATATCCATTCATTTGATTTGATTCATTGATTTTATCCCATGCTATGTCTATTCTTGTTGTTTTAAATATGAATTGAATGATAAATAGCATGCTATTAGGCTAGTGAATATCTTATAAATGTTTAAGAGGACTTGTATTCCTTATTTGTTTAGGTGTGTAGATGTGCCTATGCCTTGACAATCCATACTTGGTATTTCTTGAAATTTTAAAAGTAGTTTTGCATTTAGATCCCGTACTCGATCGAAGTGTGCGAGACTCACTGGGGTTAGAGTCCCTCGGGATGTCGGCACATGTTACTTGACACTTTGTATGACACTCGGGGTTAGAGTCCCCGAGGTGGTCTACACACCGGGTCGAGTCCCTGGTAACATTTGAGTTAGAATCCCTTGTGCTATATGATTATTGAGTCGGAGTGACATGTTTCACTGCCGACCGGACCTAAATCACTACTACTTAGCCTAGTGTCAGTATCACTTGTTTAACTCTGGTATTTACTCGCATATGATTTATTTTTCAGTTTTCTCATTTATATGCTTTTAAATACCATTTGAATATTTGGAAATGCAAATTAAACTTGTAATCGAAGATTACTGTTTTATTCTTGTACTCACCGTCCTTTTTATGACGGTGGGTGCAGAGCCGTCTACCAAAGAGGGCGGCAAGGAGAAGATCAGCGATTATCCCTGAGCCCGCGGCGCGTCACTGCATCGATTGTAGGTCTTCTTTTGGTATTTTGATTGTATATGTTATATATGTCTTTCACATACTATTTGAGGTTGTATATTGGGTTGAGCGTTAGTTTCCTCGACTTGACTTTAGACTATTTTACTGTTTCACTGCATTTTGAGGACTTTATATATGTGATGTCATTTCCTGGTTTTCCACACTTAGGATTTTATAAATGGCTTCCGCTTAAGTTACTAATTGCTTCTGCATAATCAATAAGACTTCCGCTAATTAATTAATTTAATAAAAAGTTTTAATTAACTCTAAATTTTATAAACTGGTAGGACTAGTGTATTACTTATCCTGAACACGAGAAAATAGACGTCTAGGTTGTAAAGGCTGACTAATACGTAGTTAAGTCATGCGTGGATATGATTAGGGCTTAATTACGGGATTAGGCCGGGCGGTGCCCTAGATTAAGAGAGGGGCCGTCACACAGATATTGGCCTTGCTTGAGTTCTTCTCGCCGGCAATAGTCTGTGGAAGAGTCCGAAGTATAACGCTAGTCTGACCCTAGTCTCTAGGAACACACATTTGAGCTTGCACTATTACTTATGCATGCGATGAGCACAATTGCCTGTATTTAGTTTTGCATGTATATTTAATAGTTTTCTTTAAATTCCAGTATTTACTTTCAGTATTGCTCGCTTAATTTCCTTTGGAATACTCACTCTGGACTCGTCATCTGTCTTTTTGTGATGACTTAAGTGCAGATCCTAGTACAAGCCGGGGCAAAGGCAAACTACCGAAATACTTGTGATTCTGAGACATTGAGTCAGGCTTGTACGTTTGTATTATACATATTTTGTTTTATTTTAGGGTTTGGGCATTGTGAGATGTTTCGGGACCCTATATTGTTTCTACATTGATATATTTGAGGTTTAAATATGATATATATTGTCATATGGGTCTTCCACATTAGGTATCAGAGTTAAGTGCATGGCAAAACGTTTCATATGTTAGCTTGTCATAATAAAAGACTTACGTTGTGGTTTATTTGGGATTCATTTGATATTATAAGCTAGATGATTTGAGTTAAGTAACAATTCAAACATTAAATTGTTGTTCATTGAGGTTGATAATGATAACATGGTGGAGGAGATAGCATGTGGGACACAACTTGGCGCTAGTAGGCCAAGTTGTGGGCCTGCATTGGCCCCCGTGGCGGTCCATTTGGAAAATGGGCCATTACACCCTAGGAGGGATGGTGGGGAGATATCTCAAACCTTAGGGTGTAAGTTGGGAGATAACTTTCAGGCAAATTCGGTAACCAAACAAGATTAGTTCCCAACTCTCTGTAAGTTATCTCCCAGGAGATAACTCCACCTTTAACCAAACAAGGCCTATATATATTGAAGTAAAAAGTAGTTCAGGTTGACAAAAAAAAAAAAAATGTAGTCCATAACCATGATTTTTTTTTCATGATTCGGTCACCAAATCTCACAGACATGGGGCATGTCTTTTCCATTGTGTTGCAGACGTGGTTGGCATGGTTTTATATATTACTCCATCCGTTTCTTTTTAAGTATTTTTTTAGTCATTTTGAAATATTTCACAATATGTAGAAGTGGTGGGGTTAGGAGGTATAAAGGGTGATTTAGTCATATAACCTCTTCAATCAAGATAATTAAGTGACTTTCTTAAAAACTGTGAACAATTTTAAAACGACACTTAAAAGAAACGAAGAGAGTACTTTCACTCCTCTCGCCCATCAGGCATTAAATACCACTTCTAGTACTCAGACACACAAATTAAGGAAAACATTAAATATGGTTTCAATGACGTTCTTACTTGTGCTTAGGCTATTAAGTACACCAATCTCTATTTTATCCAATAAAAAGGGAACAAGTGTGTAATTGCAATTAAATGTTTGGATTGAGTGAAGGGGTATGTAAATCACTAGAACAATTTGAGCTTTTAATAGCACTTAATAGATAGATGTTTTAATTAACCCCCATGAATTAGACAATTTGAGCTTTTAATAGCACTTAATAGATAGAGGTTTTAATTAACCCCCATGAATTAGACAATTAGGCTTTTAATAGCACTAATTCATAGAGGTTAAAAAA
The DNA here is from genome assembly GCA_039657325.1 of Stephania cephalantha. Taxonomy (NCBI): domain Eukaryota; kingdom Viridiplantae; phylum Streptophyta; class Magnoliopsida; order Ranunculales; family Menispermaceae; genus Stephania; species Stephania cephalantha. Next base: position 55,277,631 of record CM077573.1, read on the forward strand.
AACCTCTATGGAAACTCTGGCCCAAACCCATAAGAACAACGAGGGCCCTAAACACTCACTCGCACTCGCTCGTCCGTCATCGTCATCGTCAACACTCACTCGCACTCGCTCGATCAATCGCAGAATCGATCGGTTCGTCACGACAGATCAATCCAGATGCGCTTCAACACAAATCTGAACTGATTTTTGTTCAGCCAAATCAAATCCAAGAGCGGAGATTGAAAACAATCGCCATTGTTGGGGTGGCTGAGCTCGGATTCAGTCTCTCTCTCTCTCTCTCTCTCTCTCTCTCTCTCTCTCTCTCGTAGTCTCCACACTCTAACACTACGACCTCGTCTCCTCCCCCAACTCTGTCGTCCTCACCTTCATTGCCTCATCGACTGTCTCTCGCAGGGACGAAGACCCTAACATCTCAATTTGAGCTCTCTCTCTCTCTGTCTCATGTTTGATTCAATATTCGTTTTTTAATGATTTTGGCTGTCGAATTTGTTGTTTGGTTCAGATCTGTTGATTTGTTGCGTTTGTGGTTTCAGCTTGTAAGGCAAGAGGTTCAGATCTCAGTCTTCACTTTAAGGTGCTTGATTGCTTTTCAATTTCGCGACTCAATTTCTTCCACTTTTCGCATAATTGCTTGATTGCTTTTCAATTCTTGTGGTTTCTGGTTTCAAAGTGTTTAATTTTGTGGTGTTGGTGGTCTGGCATTTGTTGAAGAAGCCGATGAGTTAATTATGTTATATATTAGGTTTATATATATTCCTACCTAGCTAGTGCTTATTGATGATCCTAATTGATTTCTAAAAAGTCTATATACTGGTGCTCCTTGGCTTGCTCCTTGGTTCTGTGTAGACATTGTGTGTTTGTGTTGGATTTGGGTTTGTATTTGGATTTGGATTGGATGTGAAGTAGAGTGGAGTGATGTGATCTTGTTTGTTTACGTTTGTTCTGTAAATAGTAGTAGGGATTGCAATGGTCATAACTGGATAAATTGTATGCTGAATTTTGGATAAATTGTATGCTTGTCTTTAGATATTGATGAATAATTACCTTGTTGTATGTGATTGCATATATGAAGGGGAAGGTACGGCTGTGATGGGGGTGGATTGTCAGGACATTTGATTTGGGATTCAGGACTTGTTCTATTTAGTCCATATGTGAAATTTTGAATTTTTATTGGTGTGTATGTATGTTTCACAATTACTTTATGTTTTTTTGTTCAAGCTCTTCTTTTACTTGTAGTATCAATTAGTATCAATTACTTTCTGTTTAGTAATTGTTGAATTAAAGTATCACTTTAATTCAACACAATTACTTTGTGTTTTTTTTGCTCAAATCAATGTTGATCAATAAAAGTCTTGTCTTTTATATGCGAAAAAAATTAGTGATTTGTTGTGTGTTTATTATTATGTTTGTTTAGCCATATTAGTGTCATTGGAATTATGTCGTAGTACTTTCATCTCCATAGTGCTTTATAATTGCTTCATCCCACAGCTTGAGCTTTATAACCTCTTTAAGGTGCTAAGATAAAAATGAGTATTGCAATTATCTCTTTCTATGGTGTTCTGTTCTTGTTGTTGCTCTTGCCTGCATTGTGTGTGTCCCAGGATACTTACACTTGCTCAAGAGCAACATATTATGGAAGCCCTGACCGCTTAGGGACTCCAAGTATGATTTCTCATCACCTCTCTCATACTCCTTAATTAGTTGGGGCCATGTGTGTTTGAATGTAGAAGGTCCCTATGAGGATTTGGTGCCAACAGATCACCTTAAAGTTTTGTGATCTTAATGAACTAGTACGATTCATAATGATACATTTCCTATATGTAGGGATCGATCCCTATATGTAGATAGCTTCCAAGCTTTGTGATCTTTTTAATTAAAAAAGGATCATAAAGTAAAATTTACTTAATAATTTGTAACATTAATTAAATTCATGCCAAATATCTCTAGTAAATATTACCGTTCTTCAACTTTAACAGAGCAAGGATTACAATCTCAAGATGGATAAAGGTTGGGCCAGACATTCGAGGTTAATATTATCATATCATCTTTTTATAGTGATAGAAGCATTCATATTTTTTAAGGTTGAAACTTACTATTCAAAGTTTTTTTTTGTTATTAGAGTTTCAAAAGAATATTGTAAATGAGCATATGCATTCGTTCTTCAAGCTCAAGATAGAGAAGGACATCCATAAGGAATTAGGTGTCCTTGTCAAAACTGTCGAAACGTGTCTCGTGTGAAGTGTGATATTGCTTACAACCATCTAATCATATATGGATTGGATCCCATGTATACAATTTGGTTCCATCATGGAGAGAGTAGCCTCATTGTAAGGAATGAAGTCGCAAATGATGAAGGGGATGAAGTTACTACGGATGAAGGGGATGAAATTGCTACGGATGAAGGGGATGAAATGGATGATGGGGATGGAGTTTATAGGGATGAAGGAGATGGAGTTGCTAGGGATGAAGGGGATGGAGCTGTTAGGGATGAAGGGGATGGAGGGGATGAAGATCTAAAAGATGTCAATATCCAAGTTGACGACGAAAGGTTATTTGAAGAGGACAGAACTCCACCTCTCTATTCAGGTTGCACAAAGTACACAAGATTTTCTGCCGCCGTGATTTTGTATAAGCATAAAGCTATTTATGGTCTATCTAATAATGGTTTTAATGAACTATTGAAGATTGTGGTAGACATGTTGCCACAAGAAAATATTCTCCCTAAGTCGTTGCAATGAACTATTGAAGATTGTGGTAGATAGTTTTAAGTGCTTTGTATGAGACTAAGCTTTGTTACTTTTGTGTTTCTTTAAATACATTCTGCTTTGGTCTCACTTCTCTATACATACATGTGTGTGTCTCTAACATATGGCCGAAATCTCCTTCCGAGTCCTGGCTTTGGCGGACATTGCCTTCCATCCCTACAAAAAAATGCTGCCAGATTTGTTCCTAGAAGACAAGGTCTTAAACCACATTCTACTGACTCCAAGTGGGAAATTGTAGTCAAAACTTCAAATGTATAGAATATTTTTTATGGTTGGCAAAGGTAGTCTCACCAGTCCCCTTCTATTGTAATTGAGTTGTTTGCTGTTTTCATGGTGATTTAACAAAGTTGCTTTGGTGTTCTTTGTAATTTTCCAGGGTATGCACCACCAACAGATAGTTCCAACTACAGAAGTGCTAAGGTACCTCTTGAAACCTTTGTTCTAATTCCGTCTACTTGCTTTGACCTTGCGAGTGAAATCTTCATTTATTTTTATAGGTACTAGGCTTTTAACCCCATTTTCGCTAAAACTTTTTTTCTTCTTCGGATCGTATTTCCTTGTCTAATATTTTTCTCTTGGCCAGTTTGTAGATTCCACACTACATTACTTTGTATACATGTGCAACCGTACATTTCATATATATTTTAAAATTCTCAGTTATGTAGGTTTTGTCTCTAAACAAGACTGATATCTAAATTTTTTTTGTAAAATAATGGAATGTGAAGATCATCTCTGTGAGCATACACCTCTCTTGAAGCTTTTTTTTGTTATTTCATTTTAAATATCTCTTAATTAAATTGACGGACATAATTCCCTTGTTTAATCGTACGCTTGACTATGACTTTTAAATCAGCAAGAGGCTTTTAGTAAGAAGATTAAATTTCTTTTCTTTTTGAAGTCTAGCAGAGGCTTTTAGTGGGAAGTAATTTTTTGATGAAACTGTTCTGTGGATGTAGGAAGCTAGATCACGAAATCTAACCTTTATGGCCTGATGTGCTTCGACCTATTCTATGTGTAGACTTTTCTGAAATTTTAACTTAAGCAGCGTACACAGCTCCTAAGGAATGTTTAATGCTCTTTTAGAAACAAATGTGTGTTTCACTTTGTTGCATGGAAGACTATTTATGCATACAATATCCAACTAGGGACAGATGTTGCGTTTAGAATTATCATATGAGAAATTATCTGGTTAAATTAAGGAATGAGACTAAAAGTTTGTGATCTTATTTTTTAAGTTTGATTTCACAGACTAAAAACAATGAAGAAATTTTGTTGAAATGAAGCTAAATGTTTCTTTTGATTTTATTTTATTTTATGGCGTCTATGGGAAATGTTAGGGCGACATCATTTTGCTACAACCTTATGCTGCAATGTCGTTGGGAAATTAGTAAGTGATTTTGTTTGCCATAAGTGCCCCTTGAACTTGTGATGTCGTTGGGAAATTTCTGGCATGCCTGTTCATGGATTTTCTTAGCCCTTTGAGCGCACTGGGCTTGTAGCCGACCCCAATTTATTTGGAACTAAGGCTATGTTGTTGTCGTTGTTGTTTGAGTGCACTGGGCTTGTCCTTTTTTCTTGAAGTATTCTCATAGATTGCTGTAAGTTTTGTTTCTATGGCATGCAATATGCTTCTTAATTCAGGGATTCGTTTTCTTTTGTAGGGAAACAGCCTTATGAGGATTCTTAATGTAGCAGCATTTGTTGTGTCGGGATATGCTTCAACTGAGGGACGACACTGCAAGCCATTTAACCCACTTTTGGGAGAGACTTATGAAGCTGATTATCCAGACAAATGCATTCGCTTCTTCTCAGAGAAGGTTTCATCTTTAATCAATTTGTAAATTTGTAGTTTTTTATACACCGTCAAGGCACTTAAATTGACATGGTTTTCTCATTGAATTGGTTCTTCTTTAAAAAAAAAATTGAATTATACAATCCTGCCATATTGTTGTAGTCAAACGAGGTTACCTTTTTCTTTTCTTTTCTTTTTTCTCTATTATGATTTGTTGAATCATGCTTGCTTTGTCCTTGCAAATATAAATCATGGTTGTTTACTCAGAAATTTTCTTGTTTTAAATGTTGGAATTGCTATAAATTCATCAAATGTACATTGAAATTATCTAAACAGAAATTGAGAGCTGAAGAAAACTCAAAGATCAATACATATTCACTTTATGGTTATCTTCTCAATGAAGAGCACACTCATTAGCCTTCAGATACTAAGAAAAAGGTCTTTCTAATACTTCATTAAAAGTTTAGAACAAAAAGGGAAAGGAATATCATGGTGACATTTGCAATGTTATCTTTCTTAATCCTTGAAGACTAAGTACTCTTCTTATGTTCTGAAAGACAGCTTTAGTCTTTATATCTTACATTCTATGAATGCATATTTTTGTTTGAAATTATAGTTGTATAAAGGACTGGACTAATTTGAGATTTGTTGCCCTGTGAGACAGGTTAGTCATCATCCAATGATTGTTGCATGCCACTGTGAAGGCAGGGGATGGAAGTTTTGGGGAGATAGTAATCTGAAAAGCAAGTTTTGGGGTCGTTCAATCCAACTTGATCCTGTTGGTGTTCTGACTATTGAGTTTGATGATGGCGAGATTTTTCAGTGGAGTAAGGTAAACAAAATCATCAACATTCATTAAATCAATTCATCTATTGAGCAGACCTCAAAAAAAAAGTCATATATTGAGCATGTTTAGTGACTCAGATACATATTTCAGGTCACAAGTTCTATTTACAACCTTATATTAGACAAGATATATTGTGATCACTATGGTACAATGCACATTAAAGGTAACCGCGAGTACTCTTGTAAGCTTAAGTTCAAGGAGCAGTCCATGATAGACCGAAATCCTCATCAGGTGACTCATTATTCAAATACTGGTGCTCATTTTGTCATGCAATTGTTGCCATTTACATATTTCTTGCTGTCATAATAAACATCTTAATTTATGTGCACCTGATTATTTCACTATATCCGATGTGTACTCAAAGAAGATAATTTCTAAGATCATTTCTAAGAATGAAATAATATGATATCTAAGGTTCCTGCTTCCCTTTTGTTGAAGGAATCGCCGTTATTCAAGATTCAATATTTTGACATTTTTTGTAATGCTAAATGTAGGACAACTTGCAAGGCAGCAGTATGAGATTATGAGGAGAGAAGCTGCTTCTCTGAGGATCCAGAAATATTTGCGCATGCATCTTGCAAGGAAAGCTTACAATACTTTGCGTTCATCAGCTGTCTGCATCCAAACAGGAATGAGAGTGATGGTGGCACGCAATGACCTTAGGTTTAGACTGCAGACAAGAGCAGCAATTTTAATCCAGGTAACCTTTTTTTTTCTACTTTTGAATTGGTCATGGATGGATAACTATTATCTTATAATATTTTGGAGTGCCAATTAAGCATGTCCGTGTATTGCAATTTATCTTAATTGTTGTTGTTGCTAGCAAATCATTGAAGCTGTGAATCTCTCTTACTAGATCGAAAGACTAGGTTGTCTGCTTATAACATATAGAGCTTGATAGGAACAATGTGCTTATGTAAAATATTCAGTTTTCATTTTTTATTTTATTTTATTTTTATCTTTTGCATTTGTTGGACATGCTATACCAGATTTTGATGTTTGGTTACCTAGCTATTGAACCTCTCTTGTTTAATTGATATATATGTCTCTTCGACAGTTTTTTGCGGACGACTTCATTGTGAACTGTGAATAACTTAATTACCCCTCAAAGTGTTGCCCAGTCCTTGTTAGCTCGAGATGCTTATGATCATAAACCTGCTCAGTGCGGTCTGCTAGAGCTCGATTTTTTTTGTTTTTGAAATTCTTGTTTTCTTTTGAAGTAGTAACTACTAACTAGTAATTAATGAGGTTTGATCTGCCATGACCTCGAGCTTGCATTTCTATGCTAAAACATTGAGCAAATTAGTGGTGACACATCTCAGAGCACGAGCTTCCTCTAACCTGGTCTTATTATTTTGTTGCTGAAACAACTAAGACTCACAATTGTTGTGAGAAACTCATTTGTATACCTCCAATTTTTTTTTATTTAATATATGAAGAATTACCCTATTCTTTTCTGATGGATAAGAAGCTTTTATTGTTGTTAAATTACTTTGTTATCTGTTTTTTTTTTTTTTTTTCAACTTTCTTTTGATATGGTTCAATGACATTGTTTAATAATATTCTAGAGCATCATGTTTATCTTCGCTTTTTTCAAAAGGAGAAAAAGATTAGGAATCAAAAATTGTGGGCCAACATTTTTGATTGATTTTGCTTTACATGCTAGAACAAAAATTGCTTCCACTGTCAAAGCAATTGTGGATGAGAGAATTGGCAATGGTGAAGTTTCAAACAAGCAGGGTGACTTTCTACAGATACTTCTCTCTGCTAACACATTGTCTGACAATGAAAAACTGAGTTTTGTTGATTGGTTTCGTGAAATGTGTGGCTATCGATTTGTTGTTTTGTTGATTGGTTGTAGAACACTGCGAATTTCTTGATGGAATAATAATATTGCGAGTGGAATGTAGATTTGTTATATTTTCAATTAAAAATGGAAATGGAAATTAATTCTGGGCATTTTCAGCTATTATTTTTTTTAAATTACATTTGATAGGGGTTTGAAACCCCTATGTAAGCCTTTGACGATAATATAGAGGTTTCAAACCCCTATGAAATCACTACAATTGATAGGGGTTTGAAACCCCTATGTAAGCCTCTGAAGATATTATAGTGGTTTCAAACCCCTATGAAATAGCCAAGATTTGATAGAGGTTTGAAACCCCTATGTAAGCTTTGAAGATACGATAACGGCTTAAAAGATAACACTTTTCATAGAGGTCAAAAACCTCTATGAAAAGTCTTTCATAGAGGTGCAAAACCTCTATCAAAAGTTAAATTTGTTCTAGTGAATGGTTATAAAAGGTACAATAAGTTTTCCTAAATTTCAAAAAGGTCTTATATATTTTGGAATAGAGTTTTTCTAAAATATGTTATAAATTAAAATCATAGGAGGAGTAGTAAATTAAATCTTTCCACTTGTATAGTATTATGTATACAAGTAAAAATAATTAAAAAAAAACATTGAATCAATGTAGTTTCCAAAATTGGACATTAAGACCCCTCATGAGTAATGAGTCATGAGACATTTGAAATTGGAATTTGTAGGTTGGGGTGGTCCTCACTCATCGTGCCAGGTATATAAGTATGTTGTCAATTGAAGGTACTTCGCACAATTTAATTATACGGTTAGGAATTCATGGATGTGGTTACATTTATTGTGAAGATCTTAGACCAAAGTCGGTGCATCTCCAATAGTAAATTTATATTGTTGGCTTGAATTCGTGTCACGTAATCAATGTAGAGAGAATATAAATTTCATGTGGCAGAGCATCTCCATGGGGATATGAATTGGGGGAGAAAGTGTGACATGTATGACATGAATAGACATTGAAAGAAAAAAAACTTTTTCCAATGCAAATGTCTATTCCCGATGTGTGGAGGTGACGTGACGGATAAAAATACACAATGTGTAACAGCCCATTTTCCAAATGGACCGCCACGGGGCCAATGCTGGCCCACAACCTGGCCTATCAGCGTCATCTGTGTCCCACATGGCATCTCATCCACCATTTAATCATTATTAACTTCAATAAACAACAATTTACTGTTTAAATTGTTAATGAACTCAAATCATCTAGCTTATTATATCATTTTAAACCATAAGAAACTACATCGGATGTCTTTTATCATGACAATTAATATATAAAACATTATAGTCATGCATTTAATTTTGATACCTAGTGTGGAAAACCCATATATCATCACAGACCAATAATGTACATCACTGTATCAAAATATCAAAAATATGAAGTCATGAGGTATCTCACAATCCCAAATCCCAAAATAAAACAAAATATGTATATACAAACGTACAAGCCTGGCTATGTCTCTTAATCACAGGTATTCGATAAGTTTGCATTTGCCTCGACTTGTACTAGGATATGCACTCAAGCCATCACAAAAACACAGATGACGAGTCCAGAGTGAGTATTCCCAAGGAAATTAAGTAAGCAATACGGAAAGTAAATACTGGAATTTAAACAAAACTATTAAATAAACATGCGGAAATAAAAACATGCAACTGTGCTCATCGCATGCATATGTAATAGTGAAAACTCAAAGTGTGTGTTCTTAGAGCCTAAGGTCAGACTAGCGCCATACTTCGGACTCCCAACAGACTACTGCCGGCGAGTAGCACTCAAGCAAGGCCGGTATTTGAATCCGCTAGGTGGTCGGCATAGAACCTACGACGCACCCACACGTGGCCGACACGACTCTCGGGTCGACTTATTCACCGAGATGACACATGTGTTATGGCCTAGTGGACGTACACACAGAAATGGCACGGAGGGAAAGCCTCAACGTCCGTCCATTATAACATACGAAGAATAGAGTAATGAAAGAAAAAAAATGAATTTAAAAGCAAAATAAAGTACTGCTCAAGAAACCTCAATTGGGATACTACGCACCTCAAACCGCGCTCCACAAATATAAAAACAAATCTCTACGCCTCCAAATGCATGCCCCAACACCCGTCGATCAAATCCAAGTACCTAATATTCATTAATTTATCAATTTCCCAAACTTTGGAATTTCCCAAATTCACATTAGAGTATCAAATTCATCATATTAATTCATATTATGCCCGATATCGATCCCCGGGATAGGCCCCCAATTGACCGAATCGAAACCTAAACCCCGACAAAACTTGGCGAAACCCCGACAAAACTTGGCGAAACCTCGACAAAACTCCACAACTTCAACACCACTATCCACAACATTCAATATCATGATAATTGCTCACATCCAATTTAAAAATCATAGCAAAAACCCATCAAAACAACCCCAAAATAGCAACATATCACTCCACTTATAATTCATACCAACACCCAAAAAATTCATACCAAAAGAACAAGAAAGTTGAGGTGATTGTGGAGCTCACCTTGCTTTGATGATTCCACCACTCCAAGCTCCTCAATTGATCCAATTTGAATGCCTAAACCATTGCTTCTTCCCTCCAATTTTCGGATTTTTGTGTGAACGAGAGAGAAAAGGTGGTGAAGATAAGTCCAATTGACTTTTCAATAGTCAAATGGCATCCCTCCACACTTGCGCATCTCAAGGCAATCAAATGGCCTCCATTTGACTCATTTTTCAACCTCTAGTGACTCCAAACGTGACTCTAATGGCACACTTGCCCTTGTTCTTAACCCAAAAAGTCGTATTTCGAGTGTTTCGACGCCCAGTTTCGCGTCCCGAAACGTGACCTATGCGTACTACCATGTCCATAACCACCAAATATGCATTACATATTATTATTTAACCCATTTTATTCATTGCATGTGCGTATTATTTCCCACGGCCTAGTATTTAGTCTTTTAGACTACCCGGTACCCGCGTCGACACGCATATCGAGGTGAATACTTAACACAAAGCCTCGCACGTCAAATATAATATAAATACACACATTACAATATCGTTTACTCTATTTCAACATAAACATCGCAAATTAAACAATTTATCACACAAAATAACTATTTACTAGCTCCAGGCGCGCACTAGCCTAGCTGCGGGTCCCACGAGCGTCTCATTTATCAGCCACGTCTGCAACCACGTCATTAATAACGACGAATTAAATTCAGACCGTTACACAATGTCTACTTTAGATGTGGATTTGTGGACGGTGCAATTAACACGTCAGATCCTAACTTATTTATTTATTTTTTATTAGATTTTATTTTCACCTTTTAAGTAACAAAATTAAATAGACATTGGCTTTTAAAATCAATTTCCAAAGGTAGATGTGGATTGCACCTCTGTTGATGAGGTGACATTTATTTTTTAAATTTTGTTAATTAAAAGGTGAAAATAAAATCTAATAAAAAACAAATAAATACGACACGGTTGTGAATTGCACCCTCACAAATCCACATCCAAAGTAGATATTCTGTATTTCTCGTCCGCCACGTCACCTCCACATTCGGAATGGACATTTGCATTGGAGAAGGTTTTTTCTTTCAATTTATATTATGTCTTACATGTCAGCACATTCTCCCTCAATCCACATCCATTGGAGATGCTCTCTGCTAGCCTAGCTAGGTAGTATAATATTAAAGTGGATTCTTGTAAGCCAAAAATCCTTTGTTATTTTTTTTTTTGTTACTATTTTAGTTTAAGAGGAATAAATATATACTACAAAATCTTTGGCTTATATTATTCGATCTCTACTTTCACCGACCCAAAGGCATGTTTTTTGTTTTTGTTTTTGAGTTAATTAGCATGTCGCCCTTTTTTGGTTGAATTATTTTTTCTTCAAAAATGTACGGTGGCCTTTCTAGACATTTATATATTGTGGCTGTCGGGACTTAACTATAGATACACTTCACAACTTAATTATACAGGTAGAAAGTAGGTTAAAGAAGTGGTTGCAATAACTTTTTTTTTTTTTTTTTATAAAAGTTTGCAATAACTATTTCTACGTACGACAAAGATAGGCAAGTGGCCCAAATGGCCAAACCTACGTACATAAAATCTTATTCAAAGATCCTTATACAAAACAAAGAAACATCTAATTCGTATATATATATATATATATATATATATATATATATATAATATATATTATATATAAATATATATATATATATATATATATATAACCCCTCAAAATGTGTTGTACATCAAATGTTTTGTGCATTTATGACTCATAGATTAATGTATTAGAGTGGTTTACGTGGGTGGTCTTTATTTGATAAGAAAGAAATCTTAGTGATTCTAGTACTCGAACCGTCAACCACTTACACAATTTTTTCATGTCAAATTAGTGAGTTATCCACTTGATTAGCGTATATGTGGGAGGTTGGTATTCCGATTAAGGTCATTGTATCACATCTCATGTCTTACTTTTTTCTATTATAGAGAGTTTTTTTTTTTTAAGAAAGAAACAAATGTGACCACCAAAGTTTGAACCCAACTTTTTTTTGTCAACTAATCCATGACTTTTTACTCTCAAAAATCATACCAAACTATTGGCCAAGGGAGTATATTTATAAAGGCGCAAGTGCATGAGCTTCTGTTCAATCTGACATCTATCTTTCAATAGGAATTGTTTTTTTTTTTTTTTTTTTTTTTTTACGGGACAAAAGGAATTGTAGTGGACATCAACATATCAAGTTTGCTAATTAGGAGAAGCTATGGAAACGAGTCACTTGCTTATGAACTTGCTACTTCCTCCAATTATCATCATTACTATTCTTCTCGTCTCCCCTATCTATTTCTTCTACACCATTGTGCAATCGTTCATCAGAAGCTTCACCATGGAAGACATGACACAGAAGGTCGTCCTCATTACCGGAGCTTCATCAGGCATCGGCGAGGTACATTAATTGATAATATTATTTTCTATCTTCTCTTTTGTTTGAGAATGTCTTTGATGTGTAATAATGAATAATAATCTCTATAAAGTACTTTTTTTATTTTTTTATTTTTTAGAACGAGAAGCAAGAGACGCGCTAGCTAGGGTTTGAATAATCTCTATAAAGTACTTTTTTTTTTTTTTTTTAGAACGAGAAGAGAAGCGAGAGACACGCTAGGGTTTGAAAACACTAGCGCATGCAGCGCATGCAGCGCATGCAGTCTCTACTCCCTGCTTTCCTTTCTCTCCTCCTTCTTCTCCCATCTCTTCTTCTCCTCGAGTTTTCTGGCAGTACTCACCAGATCCGGTGGATCCAGTGTCGCCGATAATGCTCTGAGGCCCATCTACCCTCCTTTACTTTCATTTTTCTCTTCCTTTTTCTCTCGCCTCCTTGGCGAGTTTTTGGGTTTAGGGTTCGACTCGGATGTGTTGAATTCGCTGCTTACAGACCGGTTTAACAATTACTTGCGTGCATTTGATGGATATAGTGATTGAATCTGAGACTAATCATCCACAAATGGCGGGGGCGAAGGGGTCGTCTTGTTCGATCCCGGGTTGCGATGCTAAGGTTATGAGTGATGAGAGGGGGCATGATATTCTCCCTTGTGGATGTGATTTTAAGATTTGTAGGGCCCAGGATTGTTATTTATATGCTGTGAAAACTGGTGGTGGGATTTGTCCTGGATGTAAGGAGCCTTATAAAACTCGAGACTTGGATGAATTGGGGGGCTGTTAATTATGGGTAGGGCTGGCAATTTGGGTCATGAAACGATTAACACGACACGACACGTAATAAACATGTCGTGGGTTTGGCTTAAGCGGGTCTGAGTTATAAACATGTTAACACGTTTATACACGGTTAATAAACGAGTCATTAACATGTCAACCTGCTTAACTTGTTTATGACTCGCTTAACACGACTAAAGAATAATGTATAAATAATAAATATAGTATAATAAATAGATTAGTAATAAATTCACCCATTTGAATGCATGTTAATAGCATGATTTATTTATTTTATTTATAAACATCTTTTATCATATTTTATTTTATATTTGAGAAGAAACATTCATTTTACTTTTAATATATTATTTATGTTTTAGATTTTATTAATAATTATTTATTAAGAAAAAATAAAACTTTTCACCAAAGTAAAATTTAGATATTTTTTTAGATGATTCTTATAATTTTGTTTATGTCATTATTACGAGTCATTTTTACTTTATTATTAAGAGTAATAAAGACTTGAATGAAAAAGTAAAGTGAAACTAACGACTATATACAACCACATTATATTTTATTGACTATTTTAGTATGTTTGTTCGAATTTAATCATTTAGATATATTTTAAAAAGTAGTAACCAAATTATAAAAGTTTAAATAAAATAAAATTTTAAAATACAATATTTAATAAATGGGTGACACGAATACACGACATATTTAACACGACCCACTTACATACGAAAACGATTAACACGATTAATAAACATATCATGTAATGAGTTTGCATTATATGGGTCATGACCTGTTTACGACACGACACGGTTACGACTCACCGACACGAATTGCCACCCCTAATTATGGACAATCGTGAACGTGCCGGTGGCCAATATGTGACTGGGAAGCGGTTTTGGGGTTTAGGACTCAGGTAAATGTCATGGCAGGTCGACACGTGGTTGGACACGTCGATGGAGTCGACTGGGAAGCGATTGCCGGACTTTGCAGAGGGATCAGTGGGTTTGGTGGGTTCGTGGCAAGTTTGCAGGTTTAGAGTTTGGTGGGCGTTCATCACTGCATTCAGATTTGGTGTTGTGATCGGATTATTATGGTACCTCTTTTGGTATGATCGGATTATTATGGTACCTCTTTTGGTATGAGAAATATGTGTTGGATGGGGTATTCTGTTGTTTTTTGTGTTTCTTGCTTGTACATAAATTTTCAAATTAATGGAGTATCACCTCCTTTTCATCAAAAAAATAAAGTACTTTTTTTATAAGAAAGAAACAATTGCTTCCACCAAGGTTTAAACCCATGACCTTTAACTCTCAAACACTATACCAAACCATTGGGCCACCCAATTAATTATCTTTATAAAACACTTAGTAGTTAATTTAATGCAAAAGTTAATGAGAGGACCAACATTCCCTTCTTTTAGTGATCAGGACCTACTAGTAATTAATTAGTAGTTCTTTGCTCGAGCCACCTTGAAGTCTTGTGTTTGAATTTTCTAACTTTACAAAACATATATATTGTTTTTAGGGGGGTTAATTTCTCTAACGATCACCCAACTTTATAAATTATAACATTTTGGTCACAAAAGTTACCTTTGTAACACAAAAATCACAAACCTTTTTAAAATCTTGCGGTCATCCGAGTTTTTTTTTCAGTCTTTTTTAGTAAATTTGTCAACGTGGCAATGAGGTGGTGCCACGTTGGCAATTAAGGGTCAAAGATACTCACTACTCCAAATTAATCAACTTGTTTAATTTTGTTAAAAAAAATCGGGAAATCATTAACCTAAAAAAATAAATCCCGAAATTTACACCTAAAAAATCTTAAAATTTATATATTTCCAATCTCTAGAAATAAATCTCCTAAAAAATAGTTTCATTTCTATAGTGTGAATATTTTATATTGGATGTTTTGAAATTAATAAATCATTTTAATTATAATTGATATTTGTTTGTATTGGATTACAATTTTTTTTTTTGAAACGTTGTAGTTGATGTGCTGCTGCAAATTAATTTGTAGGATTTGTTGTTCCAAGTGAAAAGGGTTTATCTATATTTGTTAATTATAAATTTTCATACTTTTTAAAAAAGTTTACGTTGTTGCATAAAAAAACTGCAGAGATAGATCACCTTCGTAGAAAAGAAAAATAATGTTTGGATGATGTAGAGATAGTTCAGCACCAAAGCTAAGAGCATCTCCAATGGTAAATACCGTAAATGTGGATCGTAGGTGTGGATTGATGTCACGTCAGCAACATGGAGATGATGTCCATTCTAAGTGGCTTAAATAGACATTGAAGTATAAAAATGCTCTCCAATGATCCATGTGGATTGCACTTTTTATTTTAAAATTTTATTTTATTTTTATAAATTTTAGAAAGAATTGCTGACGCGGCTATGGATTACATCGTCTAGAAGTAGACATTGAGAATAGACATTGTCTATTTTTTTTAATGCCACATCAGCTATACATTCGAAATACACATTTGCATTTGAGATGGCTTTTTTTTGTTTCAATGTCTATTCAATCCTAGGTGGCACAAATTCATATCCAATCCACATTCTCATTGGAGATGCTCTAAAATGTCGTCTTTTTTTTTTCTCGAGTTCTTTAATTTTCTTTTGAGGTGAATAATGTTTTGAGATCGTGGGGTTGTGAAATAAAAAATTAGTTGTCTGATTTAAAGTGAGGTGCATTTTTTACCCTTAATTATCAATGTAGCACCACGTTGACGATTTTGCTAGAAAATGATCTGAAAAAAGCTCGGGTGACCCTCGTTGTAAGATTTTCAAAAGGTTTGTGATTTTTGTGTTACAAAAATAACTTTTGTAACCAAAATGTTATAATTCATAAAGTTGGGTGACCGTCAGAGAAATTAACCCGTTTTTAGGGTGTGTGACGACGTGTCAATACGACAATTTTTATTTTTAAAAAATTAGGAAGTAAATTAATGACTTCTTGAAAAAATAGGCAGCTCACATTTTAGCTATTTTTGAAGATTTAATTAGTATGTGTATGTAACATATATAGGAATTAGTACGTGTGATATTTCCTTTATCTATTATCAGTGTCTTGCTTACGAGTATGCAAAGCGAGGGGCCCGTTTGGCCCTAGTTGCAAGGAGAGAAACAATGCTAAAAGAAGTGGCAAAGAAGGCCCGTGCCATGGGTTCTCCAGACGTTATTATCTCTTGCGCCGATGTTGCTAATAGCGACCACTGCAAGCGTTTCGTTGAAGAAACAATAAGCCACTTCGGACGCAGTGAGTTCATCTACATATATTTTTTTTCACAATTGTAAGTACTGCTACATTAATTAATGCATGTATGTATACATGCATATATCTACTATTAATTTTGATATTGATTAATTATCTGTTTTACATATATATAGTTGGAGATTGGACTAATTAGCTAATGTTAATTAATCTTGGTTAATTTATGTTCATGTAGTGGATCACTTGGTGAATAATGCCGGGGTTTCAAGCTCATTCTACTTTGAAGAGGCGTCCAACATCACCAATGCAGTGCCAGTCATGGTTGGTACCAAATATATATCAATTTCAAAGTTTATTATTAATTACTTTTTCTTTTTCTCTTCGTACATAGTTTAAGAAACCAACTTAATTACCACACTCTAATGAGACTCGAACCCTGAACCTCTTACGGTAAATAACCATGTACCAAATTATTGACCAACTAGCTACCACTTGATTGGAGGGAACACTAACATTTGTTTCAAGAATTGTGACTGTAGAATGATTATGTTTCATCAATGATCTCAATTGTTTTTTTATTTATTTTTATAACTATGATTGTCTAAAAAATTTTCAGTCTCTCCTTACTTAATTTCTCCATACTTAATTTGGTTCTACTATCTTATGGGAGTTAGTGATCAGACGTCCTATCCCTATAACTCAGGAAAACCAATTGAATATATACAACGCAACCACCAAAAATCGAACTCATAACTTTCGTCTCAATCATAGTTTTATTGCTATTTTCTTTGTCACTGCACCACCTCTTTGAGACATACCAATTAAAGTGTCATGCTTTGCATAAGTCAAGTTGTATATAAGAATACTAAATTGTGTCTAATTTACAATAATGTAGCACTTTTGGACTCATAAACAATGAAGATGAGATTACTTGACGACCATTTAATTGTTGTTGTAGAATGTGAACTACTGGGGTTCAGTTTATGCAACTCATTTCTCGCTTCCACACCTCAAAAAGACAAAAGGGAAGATCGCTGCCAACGCGTCGTCCTCCGCATGGTTGTATGGGCCGGACATGAGCATGTACAGCGTAATATGTCCAACCTAATTAACAAGTTAATCTTATTTATATATTTGATTTCATTAAATTAATTGCCCTTCTCATGTTTAAGTAATTTGTGTTATTACAGGCTAGTAAAGCAGCTATGATGAACTTCTATGAAACACTTCGAATCGAATTGGGCTCAACAGTCACTATAACCACAATTTCTCTTGGGTTCGTCGAATCAGAGATGATTGAAGGCAAGCACATAGGTCTGGATGGCAAAGTCGTCGTGGACCCAGCAAGAAAAGATGTAAGTGGGTTTTATATTTTATAAATATAGGGTTTTTTATTTCAATATTTATATTTGTTGGGCTTCTCTGTGCCTGTATCTATGAACTTATATATGAAACCATGCTAGAACCAAATCCTTTAACTTAACTACCTTAAACCTTAAAACTCACAAGTCTGTCTTTTATTTTAGAAAAGTGCTAGAATGACAACAACATGCCACACCGCAAGATACATTGGTTCACAAAAATCATTTATGCACGCCGCGCGATGCGAGCATACACAGATTCCGATACATAACACTCGAGTCGACATCGCTTGAAAGGCTCTTGCGAGTCAATGTGTCTTGTGGTGTAACATTGTTGTTGTTATTCTAATATTTTCCTTTATTTTAAGAGGCATTGATTATATTTGAAAATAGATTCACCCATATATATTTTGTTAAAAAACTTCACAAAGCAATGTAGGATTATTTTTTGGATGGGCCCATATATTTTCAACAATATTTGATATTATTTTGACCCAACCACTTCGATTGAAAGCCCAGTCCTAAGCACATAATTAGTTAAGCACAAATCTCACTTGAGCTATCTAAAGGCTTCTTTTTTTTTTTTTTAATAAGAAAGAGATTTTATTGATCCAGAGTTGTGCAGAGAGTTACTGAATGCATAGTTAAGAATACATGGACCTCCTCCTTAATTAGTCAACTTCAGTGTGGGGACTAAAAAATTAAGTGCGGGATGGTGACTCTCAACTGTAGGGATATCGACCATAAGATTTGATAATTACTATGAATACCATAGAGAGAGTTGATGGTAACTCCAACCCCCTTTGTGATCTTGCCATTGAGTAGCTCAATTCGAATTAATTATTAATCGCGGCAATTGACTTCATATACTAGACTAATCAAATGTCACTCTATGATTCAAAAACTACGTACCAAGCGGTGGCCCCAATGGTTTTGTTTGTATCATGGTATGGTCACATGTACATGAGGTTGATGGTATTGGTTCAAGTCTTTCCGTGTGCAAGTTTTTAAGTGTAAATGTTGATTTCTTTGATAATTAATGGTCTGATTTTTATGAAAACTAAACTTAATTTGCAGGCCGTGGCTCACTTTTTCCCAATTATGAAGGCTAAGGAGAGTGCAAGGCTTATAGTAGATGGGGTGTGCAGGGGAGACAGAGATGTGACGGACCCTTCATGGCTTAGGGCTCTCTACCTCTGCAAGGTCTTTGTTCCCGAAGTACTTGAATGGGTTATGCGCTTGTTTTTCGTTGCCGCAGTACGAAGAATGGAGAGTTTCGAGAAGAAAAATGGGATTGCAGCCAAGAAGGTGTTTTGACACTTGAAGAACAGCATTAGTAATGTATGTTCCGTTTTGCTCATCATATATATGTATGTGATTTAATAAGGAAAATTCCAAATGGACGTCAACAAATGCACCTCAGTGCACACATCACATTCCGATGTCCGTGTGATGCTTCTCGAGAGGCACGTGAATTGCACCTCGAGATGCATTGCACGCACATCAAAATGCGATGTTCGTTCTATGTGCGTTTGTGATGTACGCCTAGCACTCCCCCTAATTAAATGCCTATGGCGCCATCACCTAATTATATATGATGGACTTAAAGACGTATTATATATTTTAATTGATGTGGTGATATTGAAGAAGTTCAGCATGATATTTAATCGTGGGCTCACCTGGAATTCTCATAATCTGTCTTGCACGTCAAACGAATTGAAATACTTAGCATATAAATGTAGTGTATGATGCACCTTAGATATACAGCAATTAATATATATACAGAGATGATGATATTCTTACGATAATAATTAAGATTATAAATAAAGTTTGCAATCTCAAAGCTCAAAAGACTAATCAAGTTAGTGTTTAGATATCTATGATTAATAAAAAATATATATATATATAATGATTGAAAGTCGTGCAACTAATATTTTAAAGATGTAGATGTACACATATCTTTATTTTTTTAATAGGAACGAGAATTTATTTTATTTAGACAATAAAAAAAAATTATGTCCATAGCGGTAATGGAAAACAATGTGTTTTTTAAAATAAAATAAAAAAAATCATTGGAAAAAAAAATGTAATCGTCCCATCTGATAAGTGATAACTCATTTCCCCATTAATAAGATCAACCAATGATGTAAATTTATCTTCTCATGGTGTCATACTTTAAGTGAATCAATTACTTTGAACTCGTTGATAGATTTCAAAGAAGAGTCTAAAAATTGTATTAATGTGGACAAATTGAGTACAATAGAGTGCTCTTATTTATAGAGCTGAACAAATCATAAAATAAAGAAAGTTATCAAAACTACATAGATATCAAAATATAGAAACTTCCTAAATATCTAAACTACGAAATATAGCAACTATTATAATTTCCTTAACACCCTCCTTCAAACTCGAGTTGGTTCAACTTGAGGTTGTCAATCGAATCAATAAACCTGACAAATCTAAGGTTCGTTGCATGCAGAGCAGATCAACGACCACCGAAGATGACAAATCTAAGGTTCGTTACATGCGGAGCAGATCAACGACCACCAAAGACGACAAATCTAAGGTTCGTTACATGTGGAGCAGATCAACGACCACCGAAGACGACAAATCTAAGGTTCGTTGCGGAACAGATCAACGACCACCTAAGACGGCAAGAAACAGATTCTGATGTGGCAGAGTCAGAACAACGGAACTGTAGAACAACAGATATCAGAGTCGACGGAGTCGACGACGGACATATATCAGAGTCGACGTAGTCGACGTAATCGACGACAAACAGACAACGGAATCGGCGGCGGGCAGACAACGGATTCGGCGTAGTCGACAACAAGCAAACATAGCAAGCAGAGTAGTGGACATCACAAAGAAATCACAAATGAGAAGAGATCAATGACAAGAAAAAAACTGAAATGAGCATCAATGGAAGCAACAACAAGTGAACATGAACAGAAGCATGAAAGCAAACACCACGAATCGGTCGTCGGCTCGAAGGTCGACCGACTTAGTACTAGAAACCAAGCTCTGATACCATAATAGATTTCAAAGAGGAGTCTAAGAATTGTATTAATGTGGGCAAATTGAGTATAATATAGTGCTCTTATTTATAGAGCTGAACAAATCATAAAATAAGGAAAGTTACCAAAACTAATTAGATATCAAAATATAGAAACTTCTTAAATACATAAACTACAAAATATAGCAACTACTATAATTTTCTTACCACTCGTGATCATGATTTCGGAATTGCAAAAGTGGGAATAAAAAAGTACATCATTATCGGCTACTGTACAGCCTACCCATATCCCCTTGTCTAAGTACGTGTATCGCACAGTTCCACATGTATGTGTTTAGCTAGCTGGAGAACACAAATGGGGGTGGATCTCTTCTTGATGCAGCTGGAGAAACTTGATGGGAAGATGATGGATGAGCAATTGAGAAGCTCGCCGGGAAGATGAAGAACACAAGGCGTGGTGAAGTGGTGATGTAGGGAAGATGAACAGTGAGCTTGGCAGAATTAATTGAAAATAAAGGGTGCAGTGGAGTGGTGGTCTCGACTCTCGAGAACTTGTGATGTATAGTCTATAGATGGGCAGTAGGGGTGGCAATTCGTGTCGGTGAGTCGTAAACGTGTCGTGTCATAAACAGGTCATGACTTATATAATGCAAACTCATTACATGATATGTTTATTAATCGTGTTAATCGTTTTCGTATCTAAGCGGGTCGTGTTAAACATGTCGTGTATTCGTGTCACCCATTTATTAAATATTTTATTGAAAAATTTTATTTTATTTAAACTTTTATAATTTTGTTACTACTTTTTAAAATATATCTAAATGATTAAATTCGAACAAACATACTAAAATAACGAATAAAATATAATGTGGTTGTGTATAGTCGTTAGTTTTACTATACTTTTTTCATTCAAGTCTTTATTATTCTTAATAATAAAGCAAAAATGACACGTAATAATAACATAAACAAAATTATAAGAATCATCTAAAAAAAAATCTAAATTTTACTTTGGTGAAAAGTTTTATTTTTTCTTAATAAATAATTATTAATAAAATCTAAAACATAAATAATATATTAAAAGTAAAATGAATATTTCATCTCAAATATAAAACAAAATATGATAAAAGATGTCTATAAATAAAATAAATAAATCATGCTATTAATATGCATTCAAATGGGTGAATTTTGTATCAATCTATTTATTATACCATATTTATTATTTATACATTATTCTTTAGTCGTGTCAAGCGAGTCATAAACGAGTTAAGCAGGTTGACATGTTAATGACTCGTTTATTAACCGTGTATAAACGTGTTGACAAGTTTATGACCCAGACCCACTTAATTAAGTCAAACCTACAACATGTTTATTACGTGTCATGTCATATCGTGTTAATCGTTTCATGACCCAAATTGCTAGCCCTAATGGGCAGTCTTTTGCTTTGGTCCAAGTCTTCGATGGAGGCATCTTTTTCCCTCTCTCTTTTAAAAAAAAAAAAAAAAAAAAAAAAATTGCCGGAAAAGGGCACATTAATTATTAACTTTTAAACAATTGTAATAGAATAAGTATGTACATTAGCATAAGTTTGTATAGTAGTACTATTTAATATGTAATAATGTCCCTTAATCCCGTCAAAACTATTTACTCCGGTCGGATCTTTTTAAATGTCGTTTTAAGGTTGTTTACTGTTTTTAAGAAAGTTACTTAATTATCTTGATTGAGGAGAAAGTGCAAATTAAATGATTAAATCACCGTTTATCTTTGGTAACCCCACCATTTCTACATACACTAGTTATTATTTATTAACGTGTAATTATTCCCTCCATTTTTTTATAAGTGACTTTTTAGCCACTTTGAAATATTTTACAATATCTGTCATTTGATAGTTTTAATACACATTAATTACTTAAATGACTTTTATACCCTTCATATAAAAAAATTTGTTAATTACACATTAATAACTAGTGTATGTAGAAGTAGTGGGGTTAGGAGAGGTAAATGGTGATTTAGTCATTTAACTGCCACTTTCTCCTCATTCAAGATAATTAAATGATTTTCTTAAAAACTGTGAACAACTATAAAGCGACACTTAAATAGAAATGGAGGGAGTAATAAATTTTCTTTTTCTATGAAGGGTATAAAAGTCAATTAAGTAATTAATGAGTATATCAAATGACAAATGACATATATTGTGAAATATTTCAAAATGACTAGAAAGTCACTTATAAAGAAACGGAGAGAATATGAAAAATAGACTATTAATGATGAGTAATTTAGTCTCAATGTCAATCTTTTAAAAACTTTTAATCATCACCTTTATTCTCACGCATAAGCCCAAATGTTACATAATAGAGGGAGTATGACTAACGAGCAATAACTCCAAAATACAAGTGATCATTAGTATATTACCAAAAAAAGAAAATTACGCATGGCTCACGCATGCGACTTTTTTTTTTTTTTTTTCATTTGATAGGAACGAGACTTTGTCTATTACAAGCTAAAAATTAAATAACGTCTACGAGAAATAATGTGCTTCTTTAAATAAATCTGCGCGACATGCTAGAATATAATGCAATAGACATCAACACATCTATATGCGATGTGCACATCTTGAATCATCATGCATCCCAGTTGAGTAATATGAGACGTCAAATTCAAAATTTGCAGTTGAGATGTAATGTAATGCGTTGGGGCCCTTAATTACTCATCTGGGTGTTGTACGTACTTTCTCCCACAATTTAATCTTACAGTTAGAATTAGGTGGAAAAATTGGTTGCCATTATTGTGCAGATCTCAATAAAAACTTGTAGGACGAGAAATCCCTTCTCATACAATTATCTAAATTAGCCCAAAATATTTTATTATTTTGATTCTAGACATAAATATAATATAATTTTTTCAGGTCCTTTTTTTTGGTAATATAATATAATATAAATTTTTTTTTCAGGTCCTTCTGTTCAAGCTTCTATTTATTTAATTTTTATTTATGTATATATATTCTCAGCACATGCAACTTTGCTTAGCCCAAGTCATGGAGCTGGTTCACTTGCTCATGAACTTGATAGTTCCTCCTATCCTTCTTTCTGCTGTTGTAGTCATCTGGCCTTTCTACTTCGTTTACAACATTGTGGTCTCAGTCACAAAAGCTTTCTCCATGGAAGACATGGCCGGAAAGGTTGTCCTCATCACGGGAGCTTCTTCGGGCATAGGCGAGGTTAGTGACGATGGTTGTTATTTTTCTTTCGAGCGCATTAATCATGTTGAGCTAAGAAAAAAATCACTCCTTATTTTTTTTCTTTCTCATGTTACTTTTTTTTTTTTTTTTTTTTGGTAGCATAAATTTCTAATGTTAGTTTGTACATAAAATGAGAACCTTTTCTTATCATTCATACATTATTATTTCTTCAATATAGAAACTTTTCTTCAGAACATTTTTTTTTTTTAATCAATAGAACAAAGAAAATACTAGAATGACAACAATTATGTCACACTGCATAACACATTAATTGGTTCACAAGAGCCGTTCATGCGGCCTCGACCCACGTGTCATGCACAGAGATATGTGTATGTCCACATCTCGAGGCACACATGGACGGCTCCTGTGAGCTATATATTGTGTCTTGCGGTGTGACATACTGTGTCATTATACCACTTCTCAAAGAACAATTTTTAATTTTGAGTGTATCTACTTAAAAATTTTATTCAAACATTTTTTTTTTTTTTTTTTATACAGCATCTAGCTTATGAGTATGCAAAGCAAGGGACTCGTTTGGCACTGGTTGCAAGAAGAGAAAAGCAACTTGAAGAAGTCGCCAAAAAGGCACGAGCTATGGGATCCCCTGATGTTATCATCTCTTCAGCTGATGTTTCTAATTTCCAACACTGTAAACGTTTTGTTGAGGAAGCTGTAAACCACTTCGGACGTTGTAAGTACTACTCATTTTGTTACATTTTTTTTTATAATAGGAGGCGTGACTCCTCTTAATATATATATATATATATAAATATATATATATAAATGATAGCTACAATAGTTGATAATTACATAAGAATAGAGAAAGCAAGAAACAGGAAATAAAACATCTCCCATCTTGAACCCCCAAAAAACATCCATACATAGCCAAACTGCCCAAAAACTCCCTGAATCAAAATTCAAACTATGCACAATCTTCACACCCTTAAGCCACGACCCCAGTTCAATCCCAAAAAAGGCCACCAGTCGCTCTGTAGATCGTCCCCATATCCACAAAATTGCCAAAAAAAGGAAATCGGCACACTACCATTCGATCGCCTACCAAATATAGGATCGGGTTGGGCGCACTACCTGGTCGAGCTCGACCCAGACAATGCCCAGTTGGCCCCCAACCCGGATCCCTTGTATCATTAATCTCAACATAGCAGTGTCCAAGTCCCCAGTTAAAAGACTCCATGACCAATGCTTGAACTCCTTGTGGCCAAGCAAAACCGAGGCCACATTCCTTTTTGTTGAATCCCAAACATCCTCCCACCTATTCGCTTTATCATTAAAGATCTGGTGGTTCCGTTCGGTCCATATAGCCCACAATATCGCAATGGAACCCGCTCTGCACAACGCGCCTTTCCTATTCGTTTGTGAATTTGAATTCACCAACTCCAGCCATAAGTTCAAAGATTGTGGCTGCTACCACACTAGGTCGAGCTCCCCTAGCATTGCCGCCCAAATCCAGACACCACGAGTGTGTACATAGAGAGGGCAACGACCATAATGGACAAAAGGTCGGCCGCATTACCTTGTTGGTACTTCAAACAAGGTAATGCCCAGTTGGCCCCCCGTCCTTTTTGCCTCCACAAAACAAACATAAGCCTGCAAAAATCAATCCAACAAATCGTCAACAAAAAACAGACCAGTTTCCTTGCCACTGTTGCCATGACCATCCTGCGAATTCTTTATGTCCATGCAAGGCCAAGCCTACATTCCTCTTCGTAGATTCCCATATCTCTTGCCAAGTGTTGTCAATCTCTTTAAAAATTCGTTGGTTTCTCTCCCCCACAGATGCCCAAAGGAATGCAAAAGTCCGACTTTAAACAACAAATTATTTTTATTGCCGCATGAAATAGCCGCCACGTTGTTCCATCCATGTTCTTAAATATTGAGGTTTTGCCACTCGATGCCTATCTCCCTCGACAACTCCTCCCATAACCTACACGAAAATGAACATGCCAAAAAAAGTGATCAATGGATTCCATATGAGAAAAACACAAACAACATCTTGATGGCAAGAGGGTGATATGAGGGAGTCGTCTTTGGAGCACATCTGTCGTATTAATCTTTCCTAGCCACGCCATCCAAGCAAAAACCCTAACCTTCATAGAAGTAACAGATTTTTATATTAGGTTATAAACCGAAAAATATGCCAACGAATTTTCAAGACAAAGACCATAGAAAAAATATTTAACAGAGAAGAGCTGGGAAGGGTCCCAACCCCACCCACGCTTATCCTCCGTGTGTGGGGTAAGGGAAACTTCATGGAGAAGATGCGTGAGTGTCGCGAATTCTATAGCTTCCGTTTCTCCTAACCTCCGTCGAAAACCGTAATGCCAAGTGATCCCACTCACTCCCCCGACAAAAGAGGCCACATCCGCCACACTTGCTTCGGGATTTCGCGAGAGAAAAAATAAACCCGAAAGTCCTCGAAAAAAGATCGCGTCTCGTTCCATGCATCCCGCCAAAAGCGCGCTTTCATGCCATTCCCTAGCGTGAACTCCACACCTTTGATGAAATCATGCCTGCAGCTAGCAATAAAGCGCCATGGAGATCTGAACGAGGGCCTAAATCTTAATGACATATCCCAACCATTAGCCTCCTTACCATAGATACTTCCTATGACATTCGCCCAAAGAGCCTCCGGCTCCTGCTGGAAACGCCATAGCCATTTACAAGCAAGGGTCGTATTGCTCATTAAGAGGTTTCAATTCCAAGACCCCCAAGCCGTTTGGGGAGCTTTACTTGGTTCCAAGCCACGAGCGGCCACGAAGCTTGGCCATCCCATCGTTTCCATAAGAAATCCCGCATCATCTTTTCGGCCCTCTTAGCAATACCTACCGGGAGTCGAAAGAGTGACATGAAATATGTCGGAATGGAGTCGAGAACTGAAGCGATTAATGTGACTCTACCTCCTTTGGATAAAAAGCCTCGCTTCCACCCATCCAACCTGGCGCGATTTTCCGGAGAACCGATTCCCAAAAATCGGCCTCAAGTGGGGAACCCCCTAATGGCATACCAAGGTATTTCATGGGCCAAGTCCCGACCTGACAATTGACGCCCTCGACCGCCTGTAATGCGACATCGGCCGACACGTTGATCCCCAACAAGCAGCATTTTGACAATTTAGTTTTAGACTCGAGATCTTTTAGAAGGCCTGAACGAGCTGCATCACCTTATGAACCGCCTCCTCCGAGTTTTTAACGAATAACAACGAATCATCGGCATACTGCAGGTGTGTGACGTGAACCCTTTCTCTGCCTACCTTAAAGCCTTCTACTATTTCATTGTTCTTGGCAAAGTGTCCATAATTCTTCCCATGACATCACCACCAAGATGAAGAGGAAGGAGATAATGGGTCCCCTTGTCTCAAACCCCTTTGTCCTTTAAAGCTTCCTTTAGTCGCCCGTTAATGAGAACCGAATAGTGAGCCGATGAGACACATCCTTTCATCCACAATCGCCATCGCTTGCTAAAGCCTTTCCTTTAAAGCACATAATCCAAAAAGGTCCAGATCCACTCAGGTCATAAGCTTTGGCAAAATCCAGTTTGAACAAAGCCTTGTAATCCCTTTTCCCGGCATATTCAACCACTTCACTGACTATAAAAACTGAATCCAACATCTGTCTATCAGGGACAAATGCAGTCTGTTCCATCGCAATTGTATGTTTGAGAAATGCCCTTAGACGATGAGCGAGGACATTTGCCAACAGTTTGTACATAGATGTAACAAGACTGATAGGCCGAAAATCCTCGATCCTCCCAACTTGGGAACCTTTGGGAATCAAGCATATGAATGTCTCATTCATGTTTCGACTAATCACTCCGTTACTATGAAAATCTTCAAAGAATTTCATAATTCACATTTGATAACTCCCAAGATTGTATGATAAATGCGAAGGTGAATCCATCGGGCACGATGCTTTATCCATTTAGCGAGAAGTAACCGCGCTTATACCTCGTCTTCCGAGAATGATCTCTCCATATGACTCGCCTCCTCTCCCGAAATGACACCCCATTAATACCGTTGATCTCCCATGTATTATCCATTTCATCCATGTACAAATGTCCGTAGTAGTCAACAATCTCTTGCTTGATTCTACTTGCTTTCCTCGAAACTCCCGCCCAGAAGTTCGTATCCCGTCGATAACGTTCTTAGACTTCCTTGCTCCCAAAATGCGATGAAAGAACTGTGTGTTCGCATCCCCCTCTTTTACCCACTTAACTCGCAATTTCTGGTTCGCTACGATCGATTTTCAATAAGTAAGACATTCGCATATTCATCCTTCGCCCTCCTTCGCTCTGCCAACAATATGTCATTCCAATTAGGACCACCCTATATATCATCTAGTTGTTTAATTCGAGCACTTAGCACCTCTTTCCTAGTTTGAGTCGAGCCAAAGACCTCTCTGTTCCAAGTCTTCAGTTCCATGCGAACTTTCCCTAATTTCCTCATCAATTTGAAATCCGACCCTCCATGTCTTACCTCCCAAGACCACCAGCCTTCTATGTGGGTTTGGAAGGAGCCGTGATCTAGCCATACATTTTCGAAACGGAAAGGCGCAGGGCCCCACTGAATCAAGCCTGTATCTAGGATCACCGGAGAATGGTCTGAAGTTAAGCGATTTCCCAGGGATTGTCTCCCATTCGAGAACTGTGCCCCCCATTCACTTAGAAAGAGAAATCGATCTAATCTTGCACATATAGGGTTTGTGCGAAGATTAGACCATGTAAATTCTCCGTTAAGCAAAGGTAGATCCGTAAGTTCCATTTCCCTGATGAGATTATCGAACTCCCGCATACTAGACGTCAACCTTGTGCTATTCGATTTTTTTGTCAAAAAATGAATAACATTAAAGTATCCGGCTATGCACCACCTTGGTCCACACAATCCAAATAATGCCCCTAATTCCTCCCAAAACTCATGCCTACCCATACTGGTTGTCGGCCCATATACCCCGGTCAACCACCACGTGGAATTATTCTCGCCTTCAACGTGCACTGAGACCGAGAAGAGTCCTACTAAACTAGAGATCATCTTAACTCTCCTAGTGTCCCAGATGATTACAATGCCCCCACTAGCGCCCACAGAATCCATTACCACCCACTCTTTGAATCGCCCACTCCACACAGCTGACACCTCACCACGACTAAACGATTCCCTCTTCGTTTCTTGTAAGATCAAAAAATCTGGGTTCTGCCTCTTAACCTCCTCCTTAATAAGTCTTTTCTTATTTGCATCCCCGAGACCCCTAACATTCCATGTCAAAATCCTCATCTAGGCGCACCAACTCCCCTCCTGTCCGGTTTGCTATAGTCGATTGTATTCGGCGTTGTTCTCTCACTAAGCGCGCAATACTCGACTCCCCTGGGGTGGCAACCCTGGGTTGCCTCATGATCTCAATGCCACATTGAGAGAGAAAATCTGCTGGGACCACTGCCCCGCCAGAGCTCTCCTCCTCAATGTTCCTTTGACCTTCCCCCTATATAGGACCTCAAGTTCAGATGAATCTATTGGCGCCGCCTCACAGCCCCCGTCCTCAATATATGTGGATCTTAGCGGAGGTAATCCCACAGCCGCCCTTGACTGCGTAAGGTGTTGGATTGCCTCCACTTCCCTTTCAATCAAATTTCCCGTAAGTGGTTCCGTCGGCGTCGTATCCGCTATTTGGGCTTCCAAAATCTGTTCCTCGAGGGTTTTCGCAATAATTTCGTCCATGTCCACCCCCACCTCTATCTCCCTAGATTCACCCGAGTCATCAGACTGGGACTCCGCGTCCAATTGTGTGTGTCCTTCCTCTTGTAGTCCTTGGAGAGTCTCGTTGGCTTCTATGCCAAAATCGTCACGACCGCCTCTCTCCCCCCTTTCATTAAACAAACTGCATCCATCCCCCCGTTGGTGTGTCTGCTCAAACCCTGTAGTCGACCTGATCATTCCTACTGCGAAGTCTCCCGTGTGACCCATACCCATCACACTCGTCTGTGGTTGTATGACCGAGCCTCCCTCCTCAATTTGGGATTCCAAGCCCATACTGATCACGTTCAATTGGGATTCAAACATTAATCTCCATGGACCAGGCCTGACATCTTGAACTGTCGCCCGATCAAAAACATGCCATAGGCCCGCATCAATATTGGACATCTCCAACTGGGCTTTTGTGGCATTTAGGCCCATTGAATTTGTGTGTAAAGGATGTTCTAAGAGTTCTTCACTTCGCCAGTTATCTCGGATAGGCGAACCTACACGCATCATCGCCGCCAGCTGTATGTCGACATTGTGAAGGTCTTCAATCCCTTTGTCAGCCACATTAAATGCCCATGGCCCCTCTCCCATCAATGCATGCCCCTTGTTTTTTAATGGACTAGTCGTTTGAATGACTGCAAGGGGAGCATTGAGAGGGCACGTGTTCCCATCATCATGTCTGGTACTAGGTCGTACACCCAGCTGCGGCACTCCCTGATCGCCACCGTGAGCGCATGGCATCACGACCCCTCCCTGATCTCCGACCACCCTGCTACTGGCGGGGATAATCGGAGTATCCATCGGAGACTGTGGGCCCCGTCTAAGTCCCGACGTTGGCAGATGTTGCCTCATCGGCTCCACCAACAGCGTATATGGCCTCACAGAGACCGTGCCCACCGTTAGCGTAATCGGCGCTGTCCCGATCCGGAGGCGGCTGATGTTGCCTCAACGGTTCCGCCAGCTGCAGATTTGGGCTCGCAGGGATCGTGTTCTCCATTAGCCCAACTGGCGTGGCCGTTATCATCGCTGGTGCAAGCTACAAATCTTTCCTAGCTGTGAGGTCTACTATAGTCGATAGATATCTCAATGTAGGAGTATCAGCGGCTAGCTCGGCTGGCCTATCCATCCGCCGACTCCCAAATTATGTTGATTCGGAGGATTCACCACTCCGGGAGCCTTCAAATGAACAGCTTCAGGGGTTCGAGAAATGAACAATTTCGCAGTACCATTCGGGCATGGGATAGTCAGCTCCGAGGGGTAGAAGCCTTTGATTCTCCCTTTGACTTTGATTATCGCCGACTCAAAGTTTTGTCGCCTCCTCGTCTGCGCGTCAACCTCCAACAGCCCACCGAATCTATCTCCAATCATCGACAGCGCCTCTGTGTTCCAAAGGCTAAGTGGGAGTCATACAATAGAGATCCAACAATTTACCCCTCCCCACTTGCGATCCTCCCAATGTAGCTCTGGTTTCCACGGCGTCGCCGAGGCCACAAGGTCTCCTCCGATTGTTTCCAACCGATGGATTATCCGCATCATTTCCGCCTCCGAGGAGCAAAACAGTATGGCCCGATCTTCCCCTATAGATTTCA
The DNA here is from genome assembly GCA_039657325.1 of Stephania cephalantha. Lineage (NCBI taxonomy): Eukaryota > Viridiplantae > Streptophyta > Magnoliopsida > Ranunculales > Menispermaceae > Stephania > Stephania cephalantha. Next base: position 55,308,789 of record CM077573.1, read on the forward strand.
GACTGGTGGGACGATTAAGGGCCAAAGTTAGTCGTTCTTCAATCTCTTCCCAGGCAGCATATCACGACGAACGAAAGATCACAAGTGTTGGTTCCCAATCGCACGTCGTGACATTGTTACCTCTTTGGAGGGGACGGATTGGGTGTCCTCCCTCGGCAGCCCATCATACCTCGATGTGGTTCACAAACCAAACCACCATTTGCTGAGGTAGAAGCTTGAGGTCCAGACGAGATACCCTTGAAGTTCGACCCTTCATGCTTGTCCTGTAGAGCATCAAGAAATTACGCCAAGCTTGTTTGTTGTCTCCTTCCGGAATTAACACCATTTGCCTCCCACTGCCTGATAGCTTCAAGATCTTCAAAACCGCCCCTCTGTTGTTGTGTAGAATTTGCAAGGAAATAGTAACAAGCCCTTCATGCCAGAACTTAGGTGAGGATAACTCTTCCGCCCCTTTTATTATCACATTAATTACCCCAACCATCCATTGTACAGCCCTTGAATCAACCAATACTACGTAGGATTGCTTAGAGGAAAATTTGGTAACTCTTATGGCCCCAGATTTCAAAAGATCCACTGAGAACTGTTTTTTCTCTCCCATGAAGTTCTCCCATGAAGTACCACCGAATTTCATTCCCTTCATTGTCCCACCCATTCTTTTCTCCCGCCTTTTGTTTCCTTTTCGAAGGACCTCCGTCCATGCCTCCCGAACCATTGTATCCACTAGTCCAAGGTCGTGACATAGCCAAGGTCATACCAAAAAAAAAAAAAAAAAAAAAAAAACCCAAATAGATCCGCATCTACATATCTCGGATCCAAGATCTCACGATCAACAAATCAACAACATAAACAAACAATCGCAACCAACAACAACAACGTTATTCATCAAACTAGGTTCAAATCACATCAAATTGAAAGTAGATCCAAGATCAATTCAACCAAAACGACAAATCAAAAAAAAAAAAAAAAAAAAAAAAAGAGGATCGATCGATCGATTGAAAGAGAGATTGAAAGAGCTGACCATGATGACGAGTTATTTATCGTTGGCACATCTTACTTCTGCCAGTTGAATCTCCAATTCGTTGAAATCTTTCTCACAAACGATTTCCCTCACGAATCCCTCGATCTCCATCCTCCTCTCTTTGAGCCCTTTCAAGAACCTAAGAACTCGAAATCGCGAACTCGAGCTGACCCCGAACAGCTCCTCCAGATTCACTCACCCACCGAGATGCGGCCGAGATCTGGTGACGAAGGTGCTCAAATCGTTGCCTAGCACCAGCGCGAACGTTGAGTACTTCATGCTCGCTCGCGAATGCGTCGCCCCCTTCGCCAGGGCATCACCAGCAGAAGACCTTGTACATATACTCATTTTGTTACATAAGGCCCTTATTTGATTTTTTACATAAATTAAGAAGCCTTTTTGGTCCTACTTCCTAAAACTACTCAATGTGGTCTTTCTTTCCAAAATCACACATTGATCTAGTGGAAGGATGTACATTTGCTATGCTACACAGTTCGTTACGATTTTTGAATAGTGCATATCAAGATGTGTCATTGCACATTAAAAGTTTAGTAAATATGTATAAGCACAAAAAATGTCACTCATTTCCCATTGCACATTACAATTAATATAAATGATAATATATATTCAAATTTGTTTGAATATACTTGTCTTTATTTTCTTTTTTTTAATATCGCGGTGTCCAGAACTACCCTGACTATTGTATAACTAGTTACTTAATTAAATGCAGTGGATCACCTAGTGAATAACGCTGGGATCCTTAGCGCATTTTTCTTTGAAGAGGCATCAGACATCACCAATACGGTGCCAGTGATGGTCAGTAATAATCCATCTGATTAAACTTAGGAACTACATGACCCCTGTTTTGTTTTGTTTTATAAGCAAATCAATACCATATAATCATATTAATTGTTTGTTACTAATTGATGTGATGGTAGGACGTCAACTTCTGGGGATCAGTTTATGTTGCACATTTTGCACTCCCCCACCTCAAGAAGACCAAAGGCAAGATCGTTGCAAATACATCGGTCTCCGGTTGGTTATACGGGCCAGACTTGAGCATTTACAGTGTAATGAATCTCATCTACGCAAACAATTTCAAAGCCTAATTATTTAGTTGAAATTGAGATTATATATAGTTAACTTTTTCGATTGATTCTTTATATATGTTATATATATGTACATTACAGGCCAGTAAAGCAGCAATGATAAGCTTCTATGAAACCCTCAGAATTGAATTAGGTTCAGATGTCACCATAACAATAGTGTCTCCAGGGTTCACTGAATCAGAGATGTCTCAAGGCAAGCACTTGTCCATGGAAGGCAAAGTTGAAATATCTGAAGCAAAAAGAGATGTAAGTTAAATATTTATCCATTAATATTTCACGCCATCAACTGTATTAAATCAATATGCATGAATATTAATGCATGTGGCCTCGAGAAAAAAAATGGAATATATACAAACATTTGATCCATCTTAACTTAATTGAGACATAAAAAAGGGGCAAGTCTATAATTTACTGATGATGATTAGAATTAAATTGCAGGCCGTAGTTCGATTCTTCCCGCTTAGGAGCGCCACGGAGAGTGCGAAGATCATCCTTAATGGAGTACGCAGGGGAGATAGGAACATCACAGACCCTTCATGGCTGAGGACTTTGTATCTCATGAAGGTTGTTGCTCCAGAGATAGTTGAATGGTTTTTCCGCTTTTTGTTCGTCTACAAAACGAATTCAAACGATAAGAAGTTTTCCTGACCCTTGAGAGGCACATCGATATATATATGTGCATCATTTTGTCAGTGTTTTGATGAGTTCATTAAATAAGTATTGCAAGTGGAAAATATTAGATACCTTCAAAAAGTTGAAAAATATGCGCATCACATTTGTAACAGAGTTAGTTCTTAACCATGTCACGAATCATTTCTCCGTTGAAATAAAAACGCATATAATTGAAGTTGAGCTGTTGAAGGAACTTGCAACTTGCAACATTGTTTTTTTTAATTAGTCAATTATTGATTATACTTTGTTACGTGGCATTGGCAATTATAAATGGAGAAAAAATAACAAACCAACGAGAAAAAGAACAGATAAACAAATCGATTCTATTTAATTCATTAACAAAAATTAATATGGAATCTCTAGATCCGTTATAGAGTAAAACCTTAAAACATCATAAATCTATTATGTAACAAAACCTTAATACATCAAAACTCTTGCTTCGATAGGGTTGTGGTGACTCAAAAAACCTTAAATTTTTTGTTTTGATTATTTTTCGGACTATTTTTGAGTACTAAGAATAGAAAAACTTTAAAACTCTTGATCATAAGTTGTCAATCTTGCGGTCATTTCTCTCCTTGAGTCTGAGATTAATCAGAGCTAAACTTCAAATACCCTACAATAACTAAAAAAAAAAAAAGACCTCAACAACAGTGTCAAATGTGCAAGTAGACATGTCAAATGTATGACACCCAATTTTTTCTTTTTGGTTAAATTCACCCAATCATTTTCCATTTTAATAGTAAGCCAGTGGTCCAATTCCCAACTGGTAAATTGGGACTGGTCTCTGAAACCGTAAATTGCCACTTCTATCTCTCACTATTGGCCCAAATCCACTCACTTGGGAGAACTGTGACTTGAGACCAACAAATGCTTGACACATCATCTCATTTACACAAGCTTTGCATTATAGACCTATGGACTGTGTTTATGTTGCCAACTTATTGTAAGCACTAAGCCCAAATCTCTCCTAAAAAATGTCTCCAAATGTGGTGCGCAAAATTATTATTTCTTGTATTTATACTAATCAAATTGAGAGAGAGGGATTGAAATTGGGGAGCAAAAAATGAGAGCTGGAGATGAATTGGTAGTAGTGGTGGCTTTGGTGATGGTAGTGAATATGGGTGTAGACGTGAAGCCCATGGAGGGTGCGATTGTGATAGAAATGAACCCTTGTGTTCCGGTTAAGTGTGTGTTGGAATGCAAGAAAGTGTTAAAGGACAAGTATGTTAGCTCCACGTGCGCCATTTCTGTGTCTGCTTGGGTTAATTGAGTACTCTGTTACTGTTATTTTGTTGTCTTGTTTTATATGTAATGATTTAGTAGGAGAAATCTTCTCTAGTGAAACCGACAGAGGCATTAATAATGTTTGGGGCCTTTGGGCGAGGTTCGACTTATGTTAAAGTCAAGGATGTTGTAATTAAGTATAGTTGATATACAATCATTGGGAAATAAACTTACAATAGTATCAAATAAGTCATTCAATTTTCTAAATTGTTTCACAAAACTTCATCCCCCACCGCAGCCTTTACCCCATCTCCGCCACCACCCCTCTTCAAGCACCAACGCGGCTCCTCTGTCCCCTCCTTCAACATCGCCGACCATGTCAAACGTCCGAATTTCCTCTCTTCTCCAACAGTAAAGGCAAATTTGTCATTATTTATGAAAGTGATACTAGAGTGACATTTGTAAAACAATTTAAAAAGTTGAGCGACTTATTTGATATGATTGTAAAGTTGGATGAGCGTCTATGAAATTAATAGACTCGAAATGATGTATCTTATTCAGATGCCGACATGTATACTAGTTAATAAATGATTCAAAATATAAAGAAAAAGAAGAAAAGAAAAGACCCACCCATGAATAGCATTACTAAAAAGTCAAAAATTAGGAGACTTTCGAATTAGCTGTAAGCATATACATATGCACTTAATTTACTATTGCGAAATCAGAAAATATAACTGTCAAAAGTCAGCAATAATTAAGGAGTTCAAATTGGGATTTGATATGAAAATTAGGAGTACCCTTAATTGAGATATTGATTGTGGAAAAGTGGGAGGAGAAGATGAGCCTTGCATTGTAAAGTGATTTGAAGTGGCGTTACGTTATTAGGGACGATGATATGTCAAAGGCTAGCTTTCAAGTGTCTTCAAAGTGGGAAACAAACATCACAACCACTTCAACCACCCCTCTCAGTAAACATCCATCTCTCCATTTTTCATTTATTGGCTTGTCGGTCTCCCCTCCCAATTCCCAGTACTTACTGCAATTGCGTGGCTAGAAGGTCAGATCCAAACATACAGCACACATTCTAAAAGCAATAGCCCAGGTCAACTTCTCATTCTTTCTATGAATAGTTAAATCCTATTCTATATAACTAAAATGGTTGAGATAAGATGGCAAAGTCTCTTTAATTAGGTCTATTACATATGAGCGTTTCAATATGTACACCACTTTAATAAGATTGGAATTACATAACCTTTGTGAGCTTGTAATTGAGACAAAGATGTTTTCATTAATTTTAAGAAGCGGGATACGTTGCCTCGCCCGAGTTTTATCTTTTGAAGAAATCGCACTTGGTAAACACTAGTTGATATTAAATGTACGGAAGAGCTGCCACCACTCAAACCCTTCTTCTTTTTTTTCCTTTGATTTTCTTGTGATTTTTTATCTTTCCATCGATCTTCTCTTTAAATCAACGGTGATTTCAGATGCATCTATTTTTATTCTATATATTCAATAAACTACATATCCGTTAAGATCTAAAAAAATTGGTTCCATTTTTGTTGCAGTGTACCTCTCTCAATGGTCGTTGGTGGAAATTTGTGCGATTGCTAGATTGTTTTTTTCTTTAATTTTGTATTAGATAGCTAATTAATTTGTCTTCTCTTGTAAAAGTTTTGCATTATTTTTTCTTGTTAGAAGTCTTAGATTTTCTTTCTTTGTTAGAAATTTTGTTTTTTATTATGTGATTTTAATGGTTTTGTGTCTTGTCATATGTTTCAGATGTTTGTAAAGAGCAATCATTGATTGTCACATTATAATTTTAATTTTATAGTTGAATTCTCAGTAAAATCGATGAAAGTTCTTTTGAACAAATAAGATTAGTGAATCAATATATTATTATTAGAATAATTGATTATATGTCATGGAGCTATTGATGATAAATGAAAATTTTATTTTACTTCGAAAAAAAAAAACAAGTTGATATTCATTCCATTCCATGAACGAAAAGTTAAATAACTTCATACAAGATTATCAAAAAAATAACTTCTTGTTGTAAATTGAGTTGAAACTTGCTAAGAACTAGAGAATGAAATAGAAGACTAATTAAGAACTTTTACTACTATAAACTACTATTACAAAGGAGAAGAGAAGAAATGAGATGTTTTCATTCAACTTGATGTGTTTTTACAATGAGGTTAGCACACTTTATATAGACAATTTGGTGATGATGATAAATGTACTTTATACAATGTGTACAAGTAACAACACATTACAAGTAATTTGACAATATATGGAAGAGTTGGTGTACAGAAATGGTTACAAGATTATCAAAAAGGTAACTTAAGTGAGAAATACTTACATGACTACACGTGTACAAATACTCCACAACACTTCTTACACGTCCAAATAATGTATAATTGATGAAGCTGGACACTTGTCAGTTTCATGAATATTTCTTGACATGACACTTGATAGGACTCCACTTCCAGATCTCTCTTCTCCATGGAATGAATTCATTCATATGTGTATGATCCTTGTGGGAAAACTATAGACTAGTATTGACGTGCACATCACGCACTACTAACAAAGAAACCAACCCTGCTTTTGTTTGAAATAATTGAACAAAATGTCAATTAATTACTCAATGATAAGTTTGAATAATCTGAATACCAAAACTGATCAGGATAAGTTTATGAAAGGAACCTCTTAATTAAGAGAGTCTCATATTACAACTGCAGGTAATTAATCTTTAAAAGGCTTTAATTGCTAACCCATACGGATTAATCTAGTGGTAAAGAAAAAGTAGAATTGTGCGGGTTAGACGCACGATCTTGCGTTCGATTCCCTATGATAATCAAACATCGGGTCATTGGTGATCTGCTTTCTATAATCCTAAAGTCTATGAGTCTAGTCAGACAAGTGTCTGAATACCCATGATTAATTAAAAAAAAAACTTTGATTGCTTAAATGAGTTTAATAGTGAAATATAATTATATATTTGTTATTATTTTTTAGTAAGGAAAATGATAAAATAACATACTTTAGGCACACACTTTATTTTTTAACCATTTATGTCTCTTTCTTGTATCTCAAGGCATAAGCCCACACATCTCTCAAAACATCATAAATAATTAAAGAATAAAGTTTACGCTGTGTTATTTTATTTTATTTTATTTTTTTTAGCGGATGCTAATGTAAGTAAAAGAACACTAGCTTTAGCAGGATATGATGCATAAAAGGAAAAAAAAAATTTGTGAAATTAGAAAACATATTTATCATTTTTTTATAAGAAAGAAACCAATTTATCACCCTTAAAATTACTTATTGAGAATCGAACTTCCAACCTCTTTCAAGAGCAATCGCAAAATACATTTTACCACAAAATACATTTTTCATATTAAGAGCTCTTGGAACTTGAAAATCAAGCCACATGATTTGCCATTGTCTCTAAATTTGGGCAATTAAGTAATGTTGGATTGCCTAGTGCGAGCTTGTGGATTTCCATGATACCGATATACTATAATTTCTATTTGAACTACATTCGACACATAAATATATATGGACTATATATTGGACTCTCACTTAAAAAAGTCCTTGTGCTATTTAATTGGAAATGATTCATTTTTTTATTTATTTTTATTATTTTTTTTTGGTAGTTCCTAACTAATGAACATGCATCCTAATTAACAAACAATAAGTTGCTTGTAACTAGAAACAATGGATGATAAGGAAAGACACACAACATGATGCTTATCCAACAGTCACCAATCCAACCATCTCCAATTCCTCAAACGAGCTAGTGATGGATAAAGAGGAGACATGAGATTGAAAAAAGTTGCCCAAGTTAGTCATCAACAGAGCAAATCAAGGAAGCCCACTGTCATTTTCTGGCGGTGGTCACCGGATCTAAGAAGCCACCATGCATATGTTTTTATCTCACAAACAAGCCTCCATTTCCTTTGGTTTTTCCCTTCACACACAACAAAGTTCACTTTAATTTGTGATTGATGGTCACTCCACACTTGTGTTGCAAAAAATTACAAGTGTACACATCGATAAGGTTCTGTGCGTCTCAATGAGTAAAGCACCTTTCTAACCAATTTTCAACTTTTCTATACAATGTCAGGACACCCCACAAGAGTCAAAACTAGCTAGCTCTCCACATTTCCCGCTAAAGGATCTCTAAAAGAAAAATGTTGTTATCAATCATTTCGGTGGCCGGATGATTTAATATGAGATTTAAAAGTAAGAGAGCTTGAGTTCAAACTTTGATTGGTGTAAAAAGGAGTATCGCCTTCAATTTATCAAAAAAAAAAGAAAAATGTTGTGCTCCAGCGGCACAGCCACTCATGGTGTGCACACGCATCCTAATGTGTATCGCATGTGCGTGTCCTGATGAGGCACAATAACGCAACCTCTCAAAATAAAAGAAGGTTGTGGTGGGATAGCTCAAGTTTCTCCTCCTTTAATCAAGCGTCTCATGACAACGGTTATGTCGCACCCTAAATTTAATGAAAAAGAAAAAATAGAGAACTGCTATCTAGAATGACAATAGTTATATCAATCTGTAAAACATATTAGCTTAAAGGAGTTATCCATGTGCGTCTCGGGATGCGAGCATACACAGATGTGTTGTCATTCTAGTATTTTCAAAAAAATAATAATAATAATAATAAAGGACTTTTGATTCCCAATATATGTGCCTCTCTGACTGTTTGATGGGCCTCATGTGTAAGTGTGACAAGTGGCTCTCCTCCATTGCTTTCACTTCAAGTGGTGGTCGATTCCATTGTTATTGTTTTTGCTTACAATTAGATAGGATGGGGCAGGAGTGGCTCAAGAGGAATCCCCAGTGCCCCAGTTCAAGGGTGTGCCAGATGTATGTTCATGTCAGAGTCTCTCAGATTCTAATATGAAAATATCATACATATAAGACACACAAGTGATAGAAATGAAGTAGTAGTAGTAGTAGTGGGAATCCATAATATTTGGAGAGCATTTTCATTTGTTTCAGTGAAGTTGGTTGTCAGCAGACCCATCAAATCATACACTAGTCAAACTTTTCCCAATCACAGTGAAAAAGATTTACCATGCAAGCCAATGTGAATTTGACAAAAAAAAAAAAAAAAAAGGGAATCACAAACAGTGAAAAATCACTTCAATTAATCATATAAGCCAGTTATGTTGCTATAGCTCTCTCTCAGACTCTCACACACACACAAATATTCTGCTGTGATGGATCCAAAGCAAACTCCAAAGCAGCCTCAAGTAGAGGTGACAAAGTTGCTAACAAGTGTTGGAGGAGATGAAAAGCAATCAGAAATCAAAGACTTCCAAGTAGGAATTGCAGGTAATGCAAAGAAACAATTGGGGCCGAAGAGGAGCTCAAACAAGGACAGACACACAAAGGTGGATGGGAGGGGAAGGAGAATTAGGATGCCAGCCTTATGTGCAGCTAGGATTTTCCAATTGACAAGAGAATTGGGTCACAAGTCAGATGGAGAGACCATCCAGTGGCTGTTACAACAATCCGAGCCGTCGATAATCGCCGCCACCGGGACCGGAACCATACCGGCATCTGCACTAGCTGCTGCAGGGGCCTCTGTCTCACAACAGGGGACCTCAGTTTCAGTCAGTGGACCAGATAGTAGTAGGACCAATTGGGCAATTGTGGGGGGCACTTCAGGGTTATGGCCTTCAGTCACTGGGATAGGCCCAGGATTCATCCCATCTATGGGACCATCAGCGTCGAGTTTGGGGGGCGGCGACGGCGCCAATTATGTGCCTAGGGTAGTTGGGGTTCATGGGTTTGAAGTGCCTTGCACAAGTTTCAGTCCAATGAGTTTGAGCTCAATTTTAGGTGGAATTAGTACTAGTAATGCCCAACAAGTCCCTGCAGGTTTGGAGCTGGGACTCTCTCAAGAAGCTCATGTTGGTGTTTTGAATAATCCTAATGCCTTGACTCAGTTTTATCAGCAAATGATGCAAAGTAGAGGCAGTAATATTGGTCCAATTCAACAACAGCAAAGTCTTGGTAAGGATGATTAAGAGGGTTGAAGTGAAACATTATTACAGAATTAGAGTTTGTGATTTTTGAAGTGGGAGGCAAAGCAATTGTTGCAAATTTAGTCATCTTCAATTTCAGGTGCCTTAATTTGAGTTGCTTTTCATATATTCTAAAATCTTAAATTTAGTGGGGATTTGATCATTAGTAGTACTGATAGTATTGGTTGTGCTTTGAAATTTGCAGGAGAAAATGTGCAACCTTAAATAGTTTGATTTGGGCATAATTTAATGTGTGTTGCAGGTGTGGTGATGATGTTGATATATAATTGTATCTCTCTAGCTAGCTCAATCTTTCTGAATATTTTTATTTGGAAACTTCAGAAGAGTGATGTGTGATTAGCTTGTTTTTGGAAGTATACATTGCATTACTTTCTATCTAAATAGTTATATATATATATATATATATGCAACCTTACTAAAGTCTGTAGAACAAAATCAAGTTGGATCTTTGGACCAGCCGTTACCTTGATGTGCGTAATAAACTAATAGTTGAGGCCGACTAATTATTATTCACTTAGGTTTTTTTGAGGTCTTAAGTTCAAATTGCTTAATTTTTTGAGACAGATCTTTTGTAGGGTGGCGTGTGTTTGTCATGGACACCGCATTATTTGAAAAAAAAAATCAGATTCTTTAGTGCTCTCGAAGGAAAAAAATGCTCCACAAAACAGTGTTTCTGTTACCGTATAACAGGTTCATCCATATGTGTCCATTAATCTAAATCACTTCTGATCTCATTAACTAATTTTGTTTTTAGTTTTTTTTTTTTGTCAAATAACTATTTTTGAATTTTTTGTTACAAGTTGTACTCTTTTTTATAGTCTTTTTCAACTATAACTTTTGAATGCATACATGTGTCATTCATGTTTTAATAGAAGTCATTTTGAATTTTTGAAAGAAAAATAGAGGTTAATGTGAAAGATGTAACATATAATAATTGCATTGACTGACTTATACATGCAGACTCTCGAAGAATCATGGAAGTCCTTGTATATATGAATGCAGAAAATGAAATGAAAGAGAATTTCAAACAAGGGTCCTCAATCAAATGCAAAACTTTCTGCCATAATTTAGTAATGTTAGTGTTAATCATTGAGTTGAGATAAGGTTACATATACTCTGTATTGTAATGTCAATGTATGAATCTTGAAGATCGTAATAGTGATTTTTTTGTGTATTGTAATGTCAATACATATTTCCTCCAAACTGGTATTAGAGCAAGTTGCTTGTGACGGCCCCTTCCCACAACCTAAACTGGGCCCCGCCCGGCCTAGACTTACGTGAATCCCGAGTCAATCCTCGCGACGTCAACGCAAGCCTAGTCAGCTTTACTAACCATTTATCATTACATTTTTAGTGAGTTATTCAAATTTGTAAGTTATCAAAGTTTATGCGGAAACGATTTCAAGTTAAAGAAATCTAAACAACTCTACACAAATCAGTCAGGACAACCTAGAGTGTGGAAACCCCGTATATACTCCATGTAAATATCTCACAAAATATCTCAAAAGTAGGGTTAGTTTACAATTAATTTATCAAAATAGAGAGGATTTTTTTTTATTACTGAAGTAGGCAATAGCGCCTTTTGAAAAGGCGCTATTGGTGTGGGTTTGGTTTGGTTGGCGGTGACGTGGCGGTGACGTGGCGGCATGCGTGTACGAGATAACGCATTTTCAAAAGGCGTTATCGTACACGTGGCCGCCACGTAACCGCCACCTCACCGCCAACTCACTCAACATCGATAACGCCTTTTGAAAAGGCGTTATCGATAGGAATCCATTTGGTGAGGTGGCGGTTACGTGGCGGGCCACATGTACGATAGCGCCTTTTGAAAATGCGCTATTCGTACACGCCGCTTCCCACGTCACCGCCACCTCACCAAATGGACTCGCCGATCTTTCGCCACCGCCTGCCGTGGTTCGCGACGTCCCCATGGACGTTCTTCTTTGCTGGTTATGCGTTGTACTAGCCGCTCAGTCCTCGCCATTGCCGGCGCGCGCAGATGCGAGCGGACAACCCATAGCGCCGACCGAAGCGGCCGATGTCCACGTCGACCGGTTACACGTAGTGCGCGCATTGCGAGCGGACAACCCGCACAACCCATAAAGCGCCGAAGCCGAAACGGCCGATGTCCACGTCGACCGGTTACACGTAGTGCGCGCATTGCGAGCGGACAACCCACACAACCCATAGCGCCGACCAAAGCGGCCGATGTCCACGGCGACCGGTTACACGTAGTGCGCGTGCGAGCGAACAACCCGCACAACCCATAGCGCGACCAAAGCAGCCGATGTCCACGTCGACCGGGTTACACGTAGTGCGCGCATTGCGAGCGGACAACCCGCACAACCCATGCGCGCGACCGAAAGCGGCCGATGTCCACGTCGATCGGGGTTACACGTAATCGCGCGCGCGTACGAGGCGACAACCCGCACAACCCATAAGCGCCGACCGCCAACGGCCGATGTCCACGTCGGCCGAGCATTGCGAGCGGACAACCCGCACAACCCATAGGCGCCGACCGAAACGCCGATGTCCACGTCGATCGGGTTACACGTAGTGCGCGCGCATTGCGAGGCGGACAACCCGCACAACCCATGGCGATATTCGACCCATCGATGTCCACGCGTCGGCAGGGGTTACACGGTTAGCGCCTTTTCAAAAGCGCTATCCGTGTAACCCGGTCCACGTGGACGACTTTACACGAATAGCGCCTTTTGAAAAGGCGCTATCTGTAAGTAGCGCGTCCCTACGTGGACCGTCCACGTCGCAACCAAATTTACCCACTTTGATAGCGCCTTTTGAAAATGTGCTATTGCCTATTCTGGGAAAAAAAAAAAAACACCACCCTATTTTTCGGATTTAAACTAAAAACATTAGTACTTTTGTGAAAATTTCGAAAATGAAATGAAAGAGAATTTCAAACAAGGGTCCTCAATCAAATGCAAAACTTTCTGCCATAATTTAGTAATGTTAGTGTTAATCATTGAGTTGAGATAAGGTTACATATACTCTGTATTGTAATGTCAATGTATGAATCTTGAAGATCGTAATAGTGATTTTTTTGTGTATTGTAATGTCAATACATATTTCCTCCAAACTGGTATTAGAGCAAGTTGCTTGTGACGGCCCCGGTTCCACAACCTAAACTGGGCCCCGCCCGGCCTAGACTTACGTGGATCCCGAGTCAATCCTCGCGACGTCAACGCAAGCCTAGTCAGCTTTACTAACCATTTATCATTATATTTTTAGTGAGTTATTCAAATTTGTAAGTTATCAAAGTTTATGCGGAAACGATTTCAAGTTAAAGAAATCTAAACAACTCTACACAAATCAGTCAGGACAACCTAGAGTGTGGAAACCCCGTATATACTCCATGTAAATATCTCACAAAACCCATATATCTCATCTGTCAAAAAAATCAATATACATAAGTAATACAAAACCTACAAAAATGTGATGGGAAAGGCCGCTCCAAAGTCCTCAAATTAGATCTCCCAGTGCTGGCCCATTTCCCTTACTCGATTGCGGATCTGTACTCAGTCAAACACAAGAATGACGAGCCCAGGTAAGTAACTCCAGTAGGACACTAAACAAAATTTCAAAATAAATAAAACAGTCTACATTCATGCAGATAGAAAGAAAGGTACAAAGAACGCGTGAATAAATAAAGACTGTAAGTCAAACAAAATCAATCGATATATGAGCGTCCAGGAATGCAAATAGAGAGGCGCAAGTAGTCCCGACCAATAGGTTGTTGAGTCTTGGCAATACATCAAGACTCGGGTTCTAGGACTCGGTACACTCACAAGTCCTAAACCCACGAGATAGTGAGACTTCCTGGAACAGCCACGCTAAGACCTCACACCACGTCAAAATCAGTAACCAGTGCAGTGCATCCCGAGGTCATGACGCTGGTATGTTACCTCAGCCAGCCACTCCTTCCAAGGACCACCGTTGACTCACTTGCCCTCGGACAACTCAATTGGAATGAAATTCCAAGGATAGATATCAAAGCAATGAACAACAATATTCAATAGCTTAAAATGAAATTACTGTATAATTTTTTAGCTGGTTTACTTACCTCGATCCACACGCTTATTCCTAGCATATTCGGCCTCTCGACACTCCAAAACGCGTTCTCAAACATCTGTATCTCTTCCTTAGATTTCTCGATATCATTTAGTATCAATTCAAGCTTAATATCCTTGGTTTAGAACTCTTAAACCATACAAATAATGCGACCAAAGTACGCTCGAGAGCTAATTCTAAAAATAATACTTTATAATAATTTCAAAGTATTCACAACTAGCCCACTAGAGTTACGGTTTTAACTCTGAAAACCTTATAATTTGTTATGACAACCAAGAAGGAACTTGTAGTACTCATGACGTACTTTCCATAGACTCCAAGAATACTCAAATCGGATCACAAATGGAGAAGTTACGAATTTTCTAATATGGCATGTCAACTTGACAAACTTTATTTATTTTCAACCAGAAAATGTCTCCAAATCAATATTTTCGCAATTAAATCCTCAAAACTCAATAATAAATGTCACGAAACCACTCGATACCAACACCAAAATTTTTCCACGGCTCGTGGAGTCAAATATCAAGTATAAAAACATCTCCAAAATAATTATCAACTGAATCGCATTAATTCAAATCATCAAAACCCTAACCCACGTCGGTGAAATTTATCCCAAATTGACGTAAATCAATCCAATACACTAATTAACGATAATTCATACTAATTTCTATCGAAACCCCGCGAAAAAAAAAATGAAAAATCGCGAGAATTCAAATTGAATTGAAGAAAAATGTCTGGCATTGAGAATTTACCAAATTACAGGCTGAATACCTCGTTTCTGCCGCGGAAACTTAGCTCGATTTGATCGTCTTGCGATCCTCTACGATTTTGCAGAAAGAAACCGAGCGAAAATTGGATGTCGGGAGCTCCGCGAGTGAAAACCCAAATCGAGGGGTTTTGATTTTCATTTTATGTTCTATATATATATATTTATATATAAACTTAATTTCTTTTTATTTATTAATTCCTGAAATTCTTATTTTGACGTGTTTTGACTTTCGGTGCTCGTTTTCGATCTCGTTTTGCACCAAATTGAACCAAACTCTCGACAAAATAGTCCATCGTCATAAACTATCCAAAATATTGGTTTTGATCACGCCGAAACCCCAAAAATCTCAACTTCGTTACACAACTCACAAACCAATTCTCTTGTCATATTTAACCAAGCTTACACCAAACTAAATCCAATCTCAATCTCGACTACTGTCAATAACACGAAACTCGAGGTAAGATTTACCTACATATTTCCGAAATTAATTATTTTAAATTGTTTAATCTTTTGTGTGATAAATAATACAAGCATCACACAAAAGGCTGGTGTGTACCTCAATCAATCCAGTTACGTTACCTCTTTACTACAAAAGGCTGGTGTGTCTTCTACAAAATCAGTGGACACCCCACAGTAGTTGGTAAGGTGTTCAACAGAGATGCTGATGTTCCTTTCAATGATCCTTCTCTCTATATGAGTTTATTTGGAGATCTCCAATATGCGATCAATACTCGTCCTGATATTGCCTATATTGTGAACAAATTGAACCAGTATTAACAGTCTCCTGTTGTCTCTCATTGGAAAGCATTGAAGAGGGTTTTAAGGTTTCTTAAAAGGACTGACATGTGTGGACTTTGTTTCAAACCAGGTTCAAAGCTTACATTGATTGGTTATTATGATGCAGATTGGGCTTCTTCTATTGAACTTCTATTGAAGATAGGAAGTTCATTGATGGTTATGATGTTTATTTTGGATGCAATTTGATCTCATGGCGGTCAAAAAAGCAAGTTGTAGTGGCACGCTCTAGTACAGAATCAGAGTATAAACCCTTCACACATATGTCAAAACAAAAGTCTAAGGCCATCCACTTCCTATGGTGAGGATTGCATAGCTAGGAAAACTCCGAATGAGCATCTTTTTAACTTTCCACCAAGAATCTTATATATGATATAATCTGATTTACTTTTAGTGATTTGCATTATTTTTAAGATGTAGAATTCATCTTGTCTTCAACTGAACCCCTCGCTTTGAAGATTCAGACATAAGACCACTCTCAGAGTGGCACTTGACATTGATATGAAATCCCTCTAAAAGTTTGATATAAGTGAATTTCACCTTTAAACATCAGGCCAACTCTACCCTTCATTGCTTTACCACCAAAATAATCTTGTTTGTGACTTTCCCCAATTAAGGAATTTACGTTGAAACTGCATGTCGTGCCAACCCAAGCCCCACCATATAAACTAGGCTTGATGGACCACCATTACACACTTTGCTCAATAAGGCCCAACAAACTAGGCTTAATGGAGGCCCATTACCTTAGTTTTTTTTTTTTTTTTTTGTCAATAATTACCTTAGTTACTAATTAATGGTTCAACTTCTGCACTGATAAAAAACAGGGAATGTCACCAAACAAACTACCACTTTATTGTATTTTAATTTTTCGGTTTGAAAACAATGAACCTCCCAACATTACATGCATTTTCAATCTGTAAGGCTTTATTTTATTTTATTTTATTATTACATGCATTTTCGATCTATGCATGGGGCATCCCACCATTTTGGGGTGCTTGTAGTCGTGCCCAACAACTATATATGAACTGTATATATATATCTCATATAAGAGCAACAAATTAAACCATTTATAGATCCAATTTTTACATGCAACATATAGAAATCCCCTCGCCCTTAGAGGCCAATTATCTTGCTACATTAAGAGGGGGCACACGAATTTTCTCTATTTTTCTATTTGGTGATCAAATTTTCTCTTAATACTTTCTCTACGTACATATATTAGATGAGACAAAGCATGCGTATACAATATTTTTGGTCCTATTAATATTGGTAGCAAAGCTATATAGCTAGCTAGTGGACGTCCAACATTGGGTGGCCTGGCTATTTGATTTCCACTACAGTCTGGATTGAAAACAACTTCACCATGGATTTGGTGTGGGCCTGTAGGCAGTATGTGATGTGTAGTGCTCATTTGCTGAGAACCGTTGGATTATCACAACAGCTCACTGTATCTTATCTGGCCAGCCAAACCAACGTGGTGATCAAAGTTGATGGTGGACTATGTAAATTAACGACGGGAATGTGATCTATATTTATATGCAGGACCACCGAACAGTCTCATTAGAGAAACCGCCAAACAGCCTTTCGAAAAAGAAAACACTAGCTAGTAGGGGTGGGCATTGGTATCTACAAAACCGTCCAAACCGTGCAAATCGCATGGTTTGGTATGGTTTTTTTAACTTGCGGTTTGGGGGCGGTTTAAAAAACTTGAAAACCACAATTCCACGGTTTGGTGGTGGTTTTCATTTACAAAAAACCGCGGTTCACCAAACCGCAAAAACCACCCATAAACTCGGAATGTATTGAAATAAAGTTGAAGTCTTTTCTTGTTGTTTTAACTTTCAAAATGATCTAAGACTCATAATTTTGATTGAGTTCATGTGTATTATTGTGTTTTTGGTGAATGGTCGTGTATGAACGTATATTTTGTTGATGGAATTGTATGGAATGTGTAACTTTTTTTGCCAAAAATGTGTCACAAAAAAACCGCAAAACCAAACCGACAAAACCGCGCAAACCGCGGTCGGTTTGGTTGTGGTTTTGAGGTTTCACGGTTTGGTGGTGGTTTGCAAAACGGTCAAACCGCGAACCTTTGGTTTGGTGGCGATTTGATGATTTTCACCACCAAACCGCGTTTTGCCCACCCCTACTAGCTAGGGAATCCAAAAATATACACCAAGCTAGAAATGTTTTCACGATACAATATACTTGATACATGTACATGTTATTGTAAAGTTAATAAAACCACAATAATAATAATAATAATAATAATAATAATAATAATAATAATAATAAACCCAAGCGATAAATTTATAATTTATTTTTTCGTCACTGGGGTTATATTGGTACTGCCTCCATTAATTCCACGATAGCTGACACATTTTTACTTGTGCACAAAAATTACGATAATAATTGGTTCACCATTAATACTCCATAACAAGACTAAATTATCATCTTATAAATGATTTTATTTATTATATATAACTTAATGTAGAATGAAAAATAATAATTAATAGTGTCATTAACTAAATACAATGAGGTTATAATTAAAAATGAAACATTTAATGTTTTCTTGATTTATTAATTTGACATATTTGTTGGAACAAAAAATATTTCAAAAATGTGTGATAGATATTGTGGAACGGAGGGATTACATTGTTTTGGTACAACATTACGATGATTTTCAACTTTAAAGTACTTTGAATTAAAATTCACAATGCAAAATAGCTTTAAAATGACGCCAAACAACCGTAACATGGCTTGAATCGAAAATTTTAAGATTTGTCTTTGATATAAATTTGGAGACTCAAGTCTTAGTAATATTGTGATAAAATCGACTAATTTTAGAGAAGATATTCAAATTAATCTTTAGCCTATCGAAAACATAAAAGTATGAATAGAATAAAACAAATCAATTTTGATGTTATTACTGTTAATATATTTTAGACTAGTTTAATGTAACTAAAAAAAGACACGTATAATTGGTGACTCTTGTTTTTTTTCAGAGTTGTGAGCATGCACACAATGTTTTACAGTGAATTAAAAAAACCTATGATTATGAATTAAAAAAGGAGGATAATCAAAAGATCGATGTGACGTGGGATTGAGGTGGTGGATTCGATGGTCACGTGTAAGCGAAGCGTAAAAGCTGAGGACGCCACGTGTGTGCTGAGATTCCTTAATTTATGTCGAGAATCACTTCATGTTTTTAAGATGTACGGAAGGGAGCACCTAACCAAAACCACCAAGTGTTCCCGTACTCCCGGGGGTCGTCACTGCTCCATCACATGCACGCAGCCCCACCTACTGCTACTCATCAATCTTGTTCGTCAAGAGGGCAGGGCTAAGCCGAACACTATACCACTCAGAACTTGAGTACTGACTAGAGGGCCAAATGTTAAACGTGACGGTGGTTTGGGACCAACTAATCACCATTGTCTCACTCTTAATTCATGTAAAAGGAAACAAAAGCACTAGTAGATTTATTATTATTTTTTTTATTTTTTTTATATACTTAGGTATTCAAACGAGCCTGACTAATTTCACGAGGCCTTAACATAATCGATCTAAATATATTCCAGTGGCCCGAGCGATCATACCAAAAACACTAATAGATGGCAATACAGTCGGATTCCCAAACCACTAACTTAATTATAGGTATATTAGTGTTACAAGTACAAACTTTAACAAAAAAATTACTGTTTCCTCTGTACATGTGCTTCTAAACGAGATTAAAATGTCTTTTAAGAGAGCAAGAGTTACTCCTCTTAAACTTGTAAGAAATAAGTGACACCAACGATAAAGTTTTAATGTCAAATTAGTTGTGGTCAGTTACATAAATAAAACACTTTCACTCACCTCGATTTTAAGCTTGAAAAGTATTTGATGAATAATTAGTAGTGAATGAGAATCTTATATATAGGCCTTTAATTTGACCACCAAATTAAATTAGCTAGCCTATGCACATTCTCATATTAATTGTAAAAACAAAAAGCTAAAGTTCTATCCTTTTATTCAAGATTTTTGAGTTTACTAATTTTCTACAAAATGATTATTAATATAAATAAACGTGGAAATTTGTTTTGTAAATCACACGTAGTTAAAAAGCTATACGTACTTCGAAATTCTCTCTTTCTAAAGAATTATTTCACGACTACTTATTTAATTCATAAAGAATCTCCATTTTATTTTGAAAAATTAAAGTTGTTTCTTAGCAAAATTGTTTCTTCTATACCAACCAAATAAGTAGCTTATTGATTTGGTATGAGGTATTTATGTAAGAAGTTAGAGGTTCGAGTCCCAAACAAACAAGTTTATTTCTTTCTCGTAAAAAAAATAATGTTGTTTCTATATAGTTGGGTTTGGATATATAACTGGATATTTGGAACTTAGTGCAAGTAATGCAAATTTTTTTTTAAGTCACTTAGTATCTCATCAATCTATCTGACAACTCTGAATAATTTGTTCAGAGTTCGTCTTGTAATAGATGGGAGCTTTGAACGTTGTTGTTTCTATTTCCAGGGCTCAACGTGGCTTCATTCATCTAATGAGGGCGCTGACATGTATAAATTTATTGGGATTACAAGTAGAACATGCGCATCCAATATCATTCAAGTTAAAAGATCACAAAGTTCTAAATATAATCTGATGGGGAGCGATTTAAATATGAGGACAAAAATTCTTCTTCATCAATGTTAAGTATTTCAAAATAGATCGCAAATCTTATTTTTTTACACATGTCTTTACGTTCAATGCATCACGATTAATAACATGAATTTTTTTATGATTTTTGATAGAATAAATATTAATTTATATGAAAGGATCTTTGTTTCGTATTTTTTTTATTGATGGCAATGTGTTTGTATATGGAGAATAATCGAAGATAATTTGAAATCTGAATGCTACCAGGTCAAAGAAGTACCAGAATCTATCAATAAGGTAATAATAGATGGAAAATGCTAGAATGACACCGGATGGGTCTCACATAACAAAGAGTGTGCCTAAAATAGTTATTGGTGCGTAACACGCGTTGTGTGTATCTCGAAGCGCGAACGACGACTCTCATAAATGTGAGCCAACGTGTCACGTCACATTTTTACATAGGACCCACCTATCGAGGTATCACTTGGAGTATCATTAGATGTGTCATTCTAGCATTTTTCATAAGGGTAGTGCTATTTGGACTCGTGAGTCCGGATTCAAAACTTTTTTTTTAATTTTAAATACACCATCGAGCAATTAATGAAGCAACCATAATCACTTGTAAAATTCTTTTGATACCCCTTGAATATTTACAAAAAATTTAAGAAGTTTTCTATGAGTCCGGACTCATGAGTCCGGACTTATGAGTCCAAGTAGATTTATTGTTTTCATAATAGATTAGTTCGAGTTGCAAATGATAAAGTTGTCGTGTATGTAAAAAATTAGATAGATTGGAATGGTCAACCCAAATGGAACTCCACATGTGACCGATCATGACCAAACACCACCACATTAGAAAATAGAGAGGCAGTCTAGGGAGAGATTGTATTGACGATGACGAGAGAGGATCCTTGGATAAGGGAAAGATCTCATTGACAAGAGAATTGAATTGACAAATCCAATACAAATTAAACGGTGAGAGAGAGATTGGGTGGAGAATGAAGTCAGAGGAGCCGACGCACTAGGTCCTGTTTGGCAACCATTCATTGAATCAACAGATGCTATAAAGCTAGTGTCTAGAGAGAGGAAATAAATCTGTTTTTTGAGAGAGGAAATAAATCTGTTTTTTGAAGAAGGAGGCAAACCAAACGGGGCGTAGGGCAAAACAAGAGAAGAGCAGGAAATGTCAGAGGAAGGAAGGTGGGCAAGTGGCAATGGGGCCAACGAGGATAGCAGAGTGGGAGCGACAAGGGCAGAGTTAGTCCCATGCATTTCGCCCATTTTTTCGATTTTTGTCCCAAACAAGACCCTCTCTTCGTCCTACTCAAAGGCCACTCGTCCCTCCACAAGGACACCGCCCCCTCTCTCTGCTTTAACACACAACACAACACCCTCTCTTAGTTGGTAACCACAACCCCCTCAACCAATCACTCTCTCTCTCTCTCTCTCTCTCTCTCTCTATATATATATATATATATATATATATATATATATCGTCTCCTCCTCTTCTACGCCTCTCTGTCTCTCTGAATCTGATTCAATGGAACAATACTACAGTCCTTCATCTACGGACGTGCACGACGAAGTGGAGAAGCTAGTCCTTCGAATGAACCCTCCTAGGTACTCAACTCCACTTCGCGCCCTTTTCGCCTAGTTATCAATATCGATCAATCCGCGCTCAAATTTCACAAATTATGCGATTTGGGGCGGGAATTTTTGTGGGTTTTGGCTGAATCGAACTGGGCTTTCTTTGATTCTAAGGATTTGTTGGATTTGGGATTTTCTTTTTCTTGCAGGGTTACCGTTGACAATAGTGCAAGCAAGAAAGCCACTTTGATTAAGGTGAGTTTTTTGTTGATTGATTGGGCGTTTTCAGTGACAGAAAAGTGTTGGTTTTGTTGCAGTAATTGATGGGTTGTGTTGATTTTTGTTGTTGTTGTTGTTGTTTGGCAGGTTGACAGTGCTAATAAATATGGGAGTCTGTTGGAGGTGGTGCAGGTTCTGACTGATTTAAACCTAACCATCAAAAGGGCATACATTTCTTCAGATGGGGAGTGGTTTATGGATGGTGAGATTTGAGTTTTTTCACTCTATATGTCAATCTCTCTTTCCCCTTTTAATTGCTCTCCATTAATCATCCTCTGTGTTTTGAATCTCTGTTTGCAGTGTTTCATGTTGTGGATCAACATGGGAATAAGTTATCTGATGGGGAGGTCATCAATAGCATTCAACAGGTAAACCTGCCACACAAGCTTTTATTACAACAAACATTCTAGGCCTTCTAATTTATAGACCCTACAACATTCTAGAACAATCTAGAACAATCTAGAATAGTCATAGACTGCTCTTGCTAATGCAAATGAATTGAATTGAACAATTTGATGGTGAATCTCTTAAGGAATTGTTCATTTAGCTCTTATGGGATATGGGTTTAATTACATTGAATTCATCACTATAGGAATGTTAGTTTTTTGGTGTGTTTTGAGTGTATTGTCGTTAGTGAGGTTTGTGAATGTTTAAGTTGCTTGATTGATAAAGGATTAATGGGGATTTGGTGCAGTCATTGGGACCGCGAGCTTGCAATCTGCGGTCCATGAGAAGATCTGTTGGTGTCCAAGCTGATTCTCAGCAAACCACAATTGAACTCACCGGGCGAGATAGACCGGGATTGCTTTCCGAGGTCTTTGCAGTTCTTGCAAACCTCCAATGCAATGTTGTGGCTGCTGAGGTTTGGACCCATAATTCAAGAATGGCATCCGTCGTCTACATCACTGATGTCGACACTGGATTGCCCATCGAGGATCCTACTCGAATCGCCAAGATAAAGCAGCTTCTCCGTTACGTGCTTAAAGGGAACAAAGATAAGAGCAGTGCTAATACTGCTGTTTCACTGGGTTTAACTCATCCCGAAAGGAGGCTTCACCAGATGATGTATGCAGTTCGTGATTTCGACAGGGATGAATTGCATAGTAACGATCAAAGCAAACCTCTCATTACGGTCGAAAACTGTTCTGATAAAGGGTACACCGTCGTGAATTTGAGGTGCTTAGACAGGCCTAAGCTTCTGTTTGATACTGTCTGCACATTAACTGATATGCAGTATGTGGTTTTCCATGCCACTGTCAGCACCGAAGGATTGGAGGCGCATCAGGTTTGTTTCGCCTTCATCCCTTATAATTCAAACCTGCATTTGATATCAGATAATGTAATTGCCAAAATAGTTAACTATTCCATGCATGTCTAATTTGTGTCAAGGAATGTTCGTGACCTGAATTCACTGTTATACTGAATTGCCTTCTTTGCTTCTTAGGAATTCTACATCAGACATTTAGATGGTTGCCCTGTTAGCTCCGAGGCAGAAAGGCAAAGGGTGATTGATTGCCTGGGAGCTGCCATTCGAAGGCGAGCCACTGAGGTACATTCGCGGAAACATGTTGATGAATATTCATTTCATACTCAATGAGGACTAAATCAATTAATGGATGTTTGTTCGTTTTCATACAATAGGGAATCAGACTTGAACTTTGTAGCGAAGATCGAGTAGGCCTCTTATCCGACGTTACCCGGATTTTTAGAGAAAATGGGCTTTCAGTCACACAAGCTGAGGTCACAACCAGGGGAACTCAAGCTGTCAATGTATTCTATGTGACTGAAGTATCTGGGGATCCTGTGAAAAGTGAAACAATTGAAGCAGTTCGGAACGAGATCGGCGAGGCCATCCTCCATGTAAAAGATGAAATGTACTCGAATTCTCCGCAGCAAGAAACGGTGGGCTTCTCTCTCGGTAATATATTTCGATCCAGATCGGAGAAGTTCCTTTACAACTTGGGATTAACAAAATCATGCTCATGAAGCTGAAAACATCAGTTCAAGCAAGTGGGTGCAACCAGACCTCTATGTAACTTAATTTTCTGCTAGTTATGAGGAAGGTTGGACTAAAAATGTAATTCTCCAGTTCAACCTCTCGTTGATCTCTAGGCTTTTTGCACATGGGTTTCTGATCTGATCACACCCCAAAGAAAAAAAAGAGAAAAAAAAGAGCAGCATTTCTCAACTGTCTCGCCTGTTGTCTCTGTTCGACTTGTAAATAAATAGTTCTTTTCATTTCATTGCCCTAAATGGTTCTTTGTTCATTTCATTGCCCTAAATAGTTTTTTATTTCATTGCCATGTTTCAAGAGTAGTGTAAGTGTTGAAGCTATAACAATTCTACCAATCTAGTGTCCAGATGGTTTGACATCTGGTATTGTTGCAAGGGCAGGAAAAGTGGGTTTTTTTTTGTTTTTTTTTTAATTAAAAAAGCTATAACAATTCTTGATTGCTCTAACATAACCCATTTTCTATTTCCCGCATGATTAATCCATCGCTCTGACACGGTTAAGCTTGTTTACATGGCTAATCTTTTTAATTCAGTTTGCTCGTTTGCTCTATTTACGAGACCTGAAATCACGACCTCGTTAGGGAACGTCGGTCGAACCCTCAACAACTCAACCTCTCACAAGGGAAACTGCTAGGTCGTTGGTGACATAATCCAATTTTAATGGTACTTACATTACATAATATTCTAAGGAATCTAAGCTATATGAGATCTTAAACTACTTGTGTACTAGTAGTATCAACTAGTCCCATATGAAAGGTCAGTGCATACAAGTGGGTCCTTGGTGATTATATTACAGACAATACGGGCAGTCAAAGCTGCAATGCCAGCTCTTAAAGAGGTAACAATATATATATATATATATATATATATATTTTTTTTTTTATTTTTCCAATAGAGTTAGTGTTTTGAAACTCTCGGCAGAGGGACTGGAGGACCTTCTCTGAACGGGGAGAACAAAACACGCACACAGATGATGAAAAAGTAGAGAAAGACTAGAAGAGTGAGTAGTCACTTTCGTTTGTTAAAAAACCCAGCCGAAAGGACAAAAGTAAGTCGTCCTTTTTGTTTGGCTAGGCTGGGCTGGGCTAGCCATGCCATCCCACTGTATGATCTGACCAATTCCAGTCACGCCAACCACTGAGCCAATGGTCCCAATTCGTGACGACAAGTGGGACAGAATCCAAGTTGGATACTCACTCAGGACCAGGACCCCCATGTGACCAAAAACAATATTCTACCAAATCCTTCTAGGTCCCCGTGTAGTAACTAGTTTGGTCAACACCTGAAAACCCGTTTTTTGAATACACCACCATGATTCATCAACAACAGTTTTTAATCATAATAATAATAACGACATCACATTAACAAAGCAAATACCCTTGATTGATGAAGATGCCTTACAATGCAATATAATACAATAGAAGCTTAAAAAAGGGGCATTCCATTCCTCCTTGTTTGGTCAGGGCGCCTAGCAAGGACAAAAGAGATCAATCAGATTTTGACAAGTTGAAAAAATACAGTTAGACTTCTCGTAAGCTGTTGCAATGATGTTGCGGTGGAGTAGGGGGCGTCCTTGTGAGTGAGCACAGTGCGGTGGGAGCTGTGAATCAATGAAGAAAATGGACGTGCTTTTTCTGCTCTCCGCACATGTTAGTGATTATGAAATCAACAAGAGTCAAGACTTTGGTCTTTGGTCTATATAGTATAGACCATTCAATCAGAATTCATACTTCTAGTATTAAAGTTCAAACGTTATTGTAAGACGAGTAATCAAAGAAAACATTGATCTTCCATCCTTCTTGCATTGACCTTAGTCCCTCTGAACTCTACTTGTACAATTGAATGGTCCAATAAGTAAACTAGATCAATCTAAAACACAAATATATAGTTCTAAGATTCCCAAGATGTAAAGAACTGCCAGGTCTTTCATGGTGACCGGGACAGTAAACTAAGAAAAGATTTAAGTAGGCATACAAGTTCTAGGATGATCCGAGCGTCAAGCGGCGCCTATCATGGGAAGCTTGATTCACTGTTGTACAATGTGATGCGTAGCGACACCATCAAGAGAGTGAGATAATTGATTGTACAATACAACTATAGGCAAAAATATTTCTTCTATATGAATGATGAATATACAATACAATCTAATGGTAACAGATCATCAAGATACACTACTCGTGAATGATCTTACAGCAGTATTGTCTTTCCATCTTGAGATGCCAGCCTTCATAAAATGTTGTAGCGTGTTAATCCTTTCTGTAACTACAGACTCCTTTATTTCCTGTATTAGACTATATTCCCTTTCCATAATCAGTTCCAGCTCTTCAAAATGTTTTATTTTCGAGTGCAATTTCCTCAACTACTTGGAAAAAAAAGAAAAGAAAAGAAAAACAAAGTTATGAACTTAGACGACCGTTTCGAAGTGGTATGGCAATTGGGACAAGGATAATAACTAATACTGACCTGAGTTTCAATTACAGTTGCCACTAGATGCTCAATTTCTCGCTCTTCTTGATCTGCCAATATCTTGGCGTGAGCAGCAGCAGCCCCCAAGGCAGTCGCGGCTGCTGCTCTAATTTGAAAAGCCAGAGATACTGAAGGCTTTGCTGGTTTGTCCTCTGAAGTTTCTGAAAACAATCAATTGAATCTTTATTTCATGAAAAAATTATAAAGGGACACATAACCAGAAACCTAAGATAGAAATATTTATTATAAAACATATGAAAAGCTTGAAATGTGCAGGACCTTGTATTGAAGTGGATCATAAGGACAAACAGATGCTACCGCTCTAAAGACAATATATGTTGAAGTCGTACATGCAGGTGACGACTTGTTATCATTAAACAATACCCCAGATCAGATTCAAAAATTCAAATATTCGATTTCTGCTAAATAAAGCACTCCCGGTTAAGATTTGTCTATGGCCTTAACCAATTGAGTGGCCCAAGGGTTTGATATGAGGTTTGGGAGTAAGAGGTCATGAGTTCAAACCCAGTGGGGACAAGTTGTTTCTTTCTTATCAACAAAAAAGATGTGTCTATGGCCTTGAAAAGCAAATCACTAGGCAAAGGAAAACACCTAATAAAACTCATCAGGCAAGCGCACAATCTGAACCAATTTACAGGAAATCTTTGAGAAATCTTAAACAAGTAGAGTATCAAGCGTCAAGTGATAAGAAGTAGAACTTGAAAAACACAGAAGATTTGCATTCCTGCATAGGGTTGTTGTGATTTGCAGGGAAACTTTGAAAAATCATAAACAAGTACAGTATCAAGCGTTGAGGGATAAGAAATAGGACTTGATGAATAAACAAGATTTGTATTCTAGAAGGCATTGGATTAGCTCTGCTTTTCAGGTTAAATATCAATGGAGAGAAATGAACAGGAAAACCTCAGCATTCCATTGTTGAGTTTGAGGAAGAGTAGATGAATGAAGGAGAACACAGTACTTTTTTACACGTACCCTTGAGCTTAAGGAGTTAATCAACTGTGAGCGACCAGACTAAAATAGATGGAAGCAAAAAAGTAAAATAATGACCAAGAAGAAGGTTCAATCACTCGTATTTAGCTATTGAGCCTCAAAGTTTATGTTTTTATGTGATCGCAGCATCAAAAAGAAAGTCTGAATTTTCCACCTAATCTTTGTATCAATTGGTGCTACTCCTACTTGTCTTTGAATTTTTATATTTTTCATTCTATCTTTACGAGTTTTACCACACATCCACCTAAGCATCCTCATTTATACTACGTTCATTTTATGTAATTGTTGTTGCTTTACCGCCCAACATTCACTTCCATATAGCATAGCTGGCCTAATTGCGGTCCTATAAAATTTTCCTTTAACTTAGTAGGAACATTTCGATCACAAATCACCCATGTTGCACTCCACCATTTCTTTCATCCAGCTTGAATTCTATGTGTGACATCATTCTCAATGTTACCATCATTTTGTATGATTGATCCTAGGTATCTAAAGTGGTTTACCTTAGGAACTTCTACTTCCCATAATTTTACTACTCTGTCATCTCGATGTCTAGTGTTTCTAAACTCACAGTGTATGTATTCAATTTTCGTCCTACTCAACTTAAAACCTTTAGATTCTAATGTATTCCTCCAGAGTTCTAATTTCCTATTCACTCCATCTTTAGTTTCATCCACTAAGACAATATCATCTGCAAATAGCATACACCATGGTATATCCTCTTGAATATGTCTAGTTAGTTCATCCATAACTAAAGTAAATAGATATGGGCTTAAAGCCGATCCTTGATGTAGTCCTATCGTAATGAAAAATTCTTTTGTAGCTCCTCAAAATGTCTTTATACTCGTTACTACTCCATCATACATATCATTAATAGTGTCGATGTATCTAGCATGCACTCTTTTTCTTTCTAAAACCCATCAAAGAACATTTCTAGGGACCCTATCATATGCTTTTTCTAAATCTACGAATACCATATGAAGATCTTTTTTCTTTTCTCTATATTTTTCTAACAATCGTCTTACAAGGAAAATCGCCTCCATAGTTGACCTCCCAGGCATGAAACCAAATTGGTTCTCTGATATTGTTGTTTCTCTCCTTAGCCTATTGTCAATTATCCTCTCCCAAAGTTTCATAGTGTGACTCATAAGTTTAATTCCCCGGTAGTTTGAGCAACTTTGAATGTCTCCTTTGTTTTTGAAGATTGGCACAAGCATGCTTCTTCTCCAATCCATTGACATCCGTTTTGATTTTAAAATTTTATTGAAAAGTTTTGTTAACCAAGTCAATCCAATTTCTCCTAAGCATTTCCAAACCTCTATAGGTATTTCATCTGGGTCACATGCTTTCCCTATTTTCATTCTTTTCAATGCCTCTTTAACTTCTACAATTCTAATATTGCGTGTATAGTTTGCATTTCTTTCTTGGTGTGAGTTTTCATCTATTATAGTATCAACTTGACCATCATTAAATAAATTATCGAAGTAACTTCTCCATCTCTCCTTAATATCATCCTCGCGCGTTAAAACATTTTGATTTTCGTCCTTAATACATCTTACATGACTTAAGTCTTGTTTCTTTTTATCTCTTAATTTGGCTAGCCTATATATATTTTTCGCCATCTATATTACCTAACCTTATATATAGATATTCAATGAAATTTGTTTTAGCTTGACTAACTACTTTTTTAGCTTGTTTTCTAGCTTCTCTATATTGATTGTGCACATCTTCATCTTGACACTTAGGTATTTTCCTATACATCTCTCTTTTAGTCTTAATTGCTCGTTGGACATCCTCGTTCAACCACCATGTTTCCTTCTTTGGTGGTCCAAGCCTTTAGATATACCTAATACATTTAATCTCACTCTCCTTATGCAACTACTCATTTCTAGCCACATTGTATTAGCATCTAAGTCAAGATTCCAAACATTTTCCTTTAGTAGTTTTTCTCTAAACTCTAAAACAAGAGAAGGAAAATTAAAGGGAATGCCACGACGAATAGAAAAGAGCTTGAGAAATATCTTCATACAGGTTTAAATCAAACTACATACCTTCCAGGTTCATCATTTGAAGAATAACATTCAAGTAAGGCAGTGTCATTATGCATTTCACCCACAAAAACCTCCTCCATTCCAAATTGAATATCATCACGTAATGCAGTTAAAGCTGCTTCCGCAGCAGTAGCTGCAATATTTGGGCTCACTGCTGTAGCCAAGATAGCTGCCTAAAAAATAAATTTATTACATTCACCTTTATCAGTAAGAGAAGAATACAAAAAGTAGAAAATCAAGTCAACTAGTTCATATCTCTTTCAGAAATATCAATCATAGAGATTGCTGTGATAATTAATTGATAGTATTAAAAGATTTTCCTGCTATTACCAAAAGAAGAGAATGTGCAACCCTTACACATTCCCATAATACACATAATACAGCCCACAGTACAAGGCTATGAAATACCAACTCTATCTACCCCCAGCTGCACATACAACAACAACAACAACATAGCCTCAGTCCCAAATTAACTGGGGTCGGCTACATGGATCAAACTTTTCCATTGTGCTCGATTAAGTGCAATTGATGGTGAGCTTTTCAAACCATTCAAATCCCTCCTAATTAATGCATCCCATGTTAACTTTGGTCTGCCCCCAGCTGCACATATGAGTACAAAATAATATTCGACAAAACCGAAAAAGATATGGCAATGGTTCGGATTTAAGAATTCTATCGTTTTACCTAATATAAAGTACCTCAAATTCAACTCTTTCTAATATAAGACATGAAAAGCCAAAAATATTCTAAAAGAGCAGGATTAATAAATCAATACCTGCTCTGATCAAAAAACAAAAAAATCAATACCTGTTTCATCAGTGACCCTCCAGCTTCTTTGACTGAAGCAACACATCTTCGCTTCAGAGGAGGGTTTTCAGAGTATTCATCATCTACCTGCTCCATTTCCCCTATCAGATCGCCATTTTCAGTCTCTTTCTTAAGAATTTTTGGAGACTCGACCGGAGTACATTGAACTTGTTCATTATTGTCTGTGCCACTGATGGAATGTCTATCATTGACACTTTCTTTAATTGAGTTTGCCATAAGTTCAGCCAAAAGAGGTTCTCCAAAAGGCAGTTGTATAAGCCGCGCGATACAATCAAATTTATTCTTGGTTTGAACATTCTGAGCTACAAGGTCCCAGTCATCTCCATGCCTCGAAACTGATTCTAAGAGAAGTAGAGTTTCGGCTTCCGACCAGAAATCAGCACCTTGATTATCAGACCGGTCTTTGCAATCTTTGAATTTGTAATCATCCCCTCCGTTGGTTTCCCCAGAACTTCCAATTTTGCAGCACTTTAAACACATCACAGTGCTCTCTTGCTGATTATCAGAATAAGAAAATAACAAGTATACAACAGAAAATAAGAACAAAGGTTTTTCTTAGCGTTAATGGTAACATAAGCACAAGCAATTCAGCATGTAATTAACACTACAGCAGTTTACAATCGCTGAATGGCTTGGTTCAATGCACATAAAAAAGAGTTGCTTCTACATCAGTGTTTGCTGATTCATCCCTGGGAGACACAGTAAGCAATATTTCTTGCTTGAAACGACTGAAACATTCACGACAATAACACAACAGTATAACAAATCAAGTAAACCAATCATTACACAAATATTGCCTATAATTCACGTTATAGGCACTTGCATTCATCACTACCAACTATTAAAAACACATTTTCTTATATTATGGGCAAATTAACAACTACGACGATTTCTACATGCAACCAATTGATAATTTTTATACGAAACCAACTTGACTACAACAACCTCGACCACAACATGAGTCAAACTCCCAACCTCGCCTTTGGCAAATAATGCCTCACCCATCTCACTAGAGAAACTTTGGCGTGTAACCCATTGAATTAATTAACCAAAATCTTCTCGATATTACTCAATTCGTCTGTGCGTTAGCAAACACCATTAAGTTTTTCCATAATCTTGACAAACGCATACAAAAACACCAGAATAGAAACAAATAGATAAATGCATGGCAATGAATGATATCCTAAACTACTACTAACAACAAAAACAGCAAGCATGACAGAGGGCAAACCATATTCTTCTAATACCAGAATCATCATATACAATGATCAGAAATACCTTCTCCGATACAGAACTGCATTCCTCCCCACAATTACCACAAACCGAACCTCGGAACCGCATCAGATCACCAAACACATCCGAATACGACGCCAAAGGCGGCAATTTGAACGCACTCTCAACCGCATCCCCAACATCAGACGACGACACAACTTTCGACGAATAAGGCCCCAAAAGCACACGCACACCATTCGGAGCCCCTTCCTCAAACCTAACCTTCCCTCCTCTCTCATCCTCACCATCAAAAAACAACAACGAATACGAAGACCGCCGCGACGCCGACGACACACCAAAGTTAATCAACCCCCAATTCTCCAAGAACACAAACACCTCGTACACAAAAGTCACGTCCCCAATCAACGACTTCCGAACCTCCGTGAACGAGAGCCTCCTCGAAGGGTCCTCCCTGTACTTGCAGATGATGAAATCCCTGTACTCCTTGTAGATCTTGGGCGTCCGCGACACGGAGCTCCCATCGAAGAAATCCTTCAAGGAATTCCTCTCGATTTCGTGAATGGCGTCCCAAGAAAACCATCCTGGACAGTGCGAGAGCTAGGGTTAGGGTTTGGAGGCGAAGAGAGAGGGGGGAGGAATTGGAGGAAATTAGGGTTAGGGTTTGGTTACCTGAGTTGGCGGGGATCGAGTAGAGCTCCCTGTCCGGTTCGTTGGCGGGAAATAATGACTTCGAATTAGCGTCTTCAGTAATCTTGTTGTTGTTGTTCTCCATCACTTCCTTCGTTCGTTCCAGCGTTTCTTTGTTTTTATTTATTTATTTTTATTTTTTCTCGTTATGACTTGTGAGTTAAATCGGTCGCGACTCTTATAGACCGTGTGTTATCGTCTACGAATGTGGGTCTCTCTCTCTCTCTCTTTCTCTGAAATTGCCTACCACCGTTGATCTTCTTAGGGAAGGCACAGTGGGTTCGGTTCGGTTCGGTTCGGACGAGTTGTTTTTGTTTGCGGTCCGACTCGACTCGCTCAAGCTACCGAGCAAGGTAAAAAATCGAATTTAGTAATTTACATGGCAGATGCATGTGTGGGATTTCGCAAAGAAAGATGCTAACTGCTAGAGTAACCAACTTTGGACTCCGACTTTGCGAATTGACTAAGTCAGATGTCGTGCAATACACGCCGAGATGTGTCTATACTAAGGGTGGGCAAACCGCGGTTTGGTGGTGAAAACTATCGAACCGCCACCAAACCAAGAGTTCAGGGTTTGGTCATTTTACAAACCACCACCAAACAACGAACCATCATAACCACAACCAAACCGACTGCGGTTTGCGCGGTTCTATCAGTTTGGTTTTGCGATTTTTTTGCGACACATGTTCAACGAAAAAAGTTATACATTTCATACATGCTCATCAACAAAACATATGTTCGTACATGACCATATGCCAAAAACACAATGAAACACACAAACTCAATCAAAATTATGAGTCTAAATTAATTCATTTCAAAAGTTAAACACAATATGAAAAGGCTTCAACTTCATTCTATTTCATTCCAAGTTTAGGGGCGGTTTTACGGTTTAGTGAACTGCAGTTTTCTATGAATGAAAATCACCACCAACCTGTGGAATCGCGGTTTTAGAGTTCTCTAAATCGCCCTCAAACCACTAATTTAAAAAATCAGACCAAACCATACGATTTGGACAGTTCACTACTCAACCCTAGTACGTACGCATGTTGAGGCGAAATGCACGACATCTGACTCAGTCAATTCCCAAAGAGGATTACTTTTACATTTTCTAAGAAAGATATAAGTGTAGGGATAGTACCAAATTGGCTACTCTAAAAAATGTTTGGACATGTTGTGATCCCGTTTATGTATAGAATACACGTCTTTCTCAAATGCGCATTATACCTTTTGATACTCGTTAATATATACGCATTGATGCAGATTATGGTACTCAAACAAAACAAGTTAAGTACCATCGAAAAACTTATCCCTTAACCATCTTCGAGTAAGCATATTAGTTACTCTATGTGCTTTTATGAGGGTAATAGATTCTATGTTTGGTTACATTATATTGAATGCATTGAGTCATCACGACTAATGAAGTTTTTATTTTACTTAAAATAAATAAATACTAGCTGGAGATCTACGGGCTCGCGGATATCTACACGGGCGGGCCGAACATTGGACAATGATAACACATCATTTGCCAACCAATGTGAAATCTAATATCAGTTGACGTAGGTGGCATGGCTCTGAGACTAAGCCCACTTACACTTCTCATCACTTCTTCTTCTTCTTACACTGCGAAGAGGAAGCTTAGACTCCAAACCTCTGCCACAAAAGCAAAGGCAATGGCAACAAAAACAACAACAACAACAACAGACTCTTCTTTTTCCTCCAAAATCATTGATTCTCACTTGCACGTCTGGGCTTCTCCAGAACAGGTTTGTAGTAGTCCCATTTTACGCAAAATTTGATCTCCAAAGCACCCTTTTTTTTTTGCTTTCTCATTGATGGGTTTGAATATTGAACTTTTTTTTTTTTTTCCAATTCAGGCTGCAAACGAGTTCCCTTATTTTCCAGGCAACGAGCCCACACTACCCGGAACTGTGGATTTCCTATTTGAGGTACATGATCTTTTGAGGGTTCTGTTGGTTCCATTAATTTGGGGATTCTACACTCTATGTCTCGTGTGACAAATGCCCCCAATAGATAGGGCTTTAGTACTTTGCGGCAGCTGCACAATTTTCCTTCTACAATTGGATTATTGGTAGGGCGCCTCCCTACCCTTTTGGGATTAGTAATAGTCGGGCCTGAATCAGGAGGGGCTGAGCCGGTTCGGACACCCTTGGTCATAAAAATAAAATAAAATAGAAGTCTTATGTGACAAATTGTGTCATTTATTGAGCTATGTATGTTTTTATTGTTGAAGTGCATGAAAGAAGCAGGAGTGGATGGGGCTTTGATTGTTCAGCCTATAAATCATAAGTTTGATCATTCCTTGGTCACAAGGTAAGCCAAAAAATAATGTTGTTTTTGTTATCTTGAACATTGCAATTTGCAAAACCGTGGCATTCAATTGATTGATATTATATTTATATACTTACTGGTCCTTGTGAAAATGAAATTTGGGGTAAACAATTTGTGGGATGTTCTTCGACGATCTTTGAATTTACTTTGGTTTGTCGTAAGAGTAAGTCATGGTTGCATCACATAATGCAGCATTGTGGCGGCCAATGCGTGCACTCTGAAAGTTTCCACTGCTCTTGAATTTACCTTACTTGGATTGGATTCATCATTTTACAGTGTCTTGAAGAAGTATCCCTCCAAATTTGTTGGTTGTTTACTTGCAAATCCTGCAGAAGATGGAAGTGGAATTCAACAGCTTGAAAATCTCATTTTGAAGGTCATCTAGAACACTTGATGATATCAAATTACATGTACTTAACCTTATTTTCTTTCATCATATATTTACTTTTTGCTGCCCTCATCTCATAACAGGATGGTTATCGCGCTGTTCGCTTTAATCCATATTTGTGGCCTTCTAGCCAAAAGGTACACAATTTTTTTTTTCACTCGAAAAATAAAATGTGGAGTTCGAATGCGGAATCGGCAACTGAGAGCTAGCATTACTCTGACAATGAATCCGAGGGTCATATAACATTTTTTCGGATCAAAGAACAGGAAACCTGATATGTATTTACACACTCATTTTCTGTAGATGACGAATGATGCGGGTAAAGCACTATTCGCCAAAGCTGGAGAGCTAGGAGCGCCTGTGGGATTTATGTGCATGCAGGTATCATACTTAACCTATAAAAGGTTATGTTGGTTTTTTTGGATTTACGGGTTATGTTGGTTTCAATGACTATATTTTGAAAAGAAAAATTTTCACAGGGCCTCAATTTGCACATTTCAGAGATTGAGGAGTTGTGCTTGGAGTTTCCTTCAACAACTGTGTTACTCGATCATGTAGCTTTCTGCAAGCCACCAATGTGAGCCAAGTCTACCATGAGTTTGCTTATGCAGTAGTTGTTATTATGCTTTACATAAATGCAAAGATTAATTGGTCTCATTTTGATAGAACTGATGCGGAGAAGGAGACGTTTTCTTTGCTTCTAAAGCTATCGAGATTCCCGCAGGTAAAAGAAAATCTCTATACCCTTTTTAAAACAGTGGCGGTTTGCATTCGGATTGTGATTCCATATTTGAGATGCTTATTATCATGTCAAATGCTCTAATGAAAACTTGTAAAAATATGTACATTTTTCCTATCAAAAAAAATATGTACATTTTCTTTATCTCCAGTAGAAGTTTTCAAGCATAAATGGTTTAATATGGAGCAGGTTTATGTGAAGTTCAGCGCGTTGTTCCGAGTAACAAGACGGCCATATCCATACGAGGACACTTCTGAACTACTATCTGAAGTGGTCTCATCCTATGGCGCAAACCGTGTCATGTGGGGCAGGTCAGTTTTAAACTTTCACCAAGCTGAGTTCTATGGTTTCACATCATGTTGTAGTTGATAAATCATATAATACGCTCACTAGCGAGTAGCCTGAATGTGGAGGATGTAAAAAATCACTCTCCATGTCCAAGGAGATGCTTGAGTTACTCGTAACGCAGGATTAGAAAAACAAAACAGATGTGCATGTACTTAAAAAACTTAAAGGTTCTCACTGTTTCTATTTCATTGTTCTAAACTCAGCGACTTCCCCTACGTCGTTCCGGAGTGTGGATACAAGGGAGGTAAAGAAGCTGTGGTTCATCTTGCCGGTAAAGCAAACCTGCCATCCTCCGACGTAGAGTGGATACTGGGAAGGACAGTGATGCAGCTATTTGCTGGATCATGGAAGACTTGATAAACTCATCTAGAGTGCATGCAGAAAATTGTTCCATTTATTGTCCCAAGAGGCTTCTTTAGGTGTGCAATAAGAGATGTATTGGGATATCAGGTTTGTAACATTTAAGTCCCGTTGTAGCAAGGCAATTACATTTTTGGTTCATAATTTCACAGTGATGATCCCACC
Organism: Stephania cephalantha; assembly: GCA_039657325.1. Lineage (NCBI taxonomy): Eukaryota > Viridiplantae > Streptophyta > Magnoliopsida > Ranunculales > Menispermaceae > Stephania > Stephania cephalantha. The sequence continues at coordinate 55,345,679 of CM077573.1, forward strand.
TGCATACACATAGTTGAAGGCTTGGCAAACAACCAAATAGCCTTCTGTCTTCATCTATTCCAGAATTCATTATTTAAGAGTACCATTCTACACAATCTGGAAAATGAGCAACATGTTATAGGTACAACAACTAATAGCAACCACCCCTATTCCCCGAAAAAGAAAAAGAAAAAGAAAAAGAAAAAGAAAAACAACGGAGAATTCTTCTATGCTGTATACAAATACAGAGTTGCACACAGAACCTCCAAGAGGGAAAAAAAAGAGTAATCTCGAAAAACTACATCGCTCTGCGAGCGGTTCCCACAGGGCAAAACAAATAAAGAATCTCTGCCGCCCCCTCCCAAATGCTATACATAAAGTGCAAAAATCTGTACAGTGCTGAAAACTCGATACAGGAACTGTTACAGAACGCCGGGTGGCTAGTCTTCGAGGCGTTGGATTTCGCCCATCATTATCCGATTGCTGGAAACCTTGAAACCCAGAAGCGCTGGATCGATCTGCCTTCCCTTCTTCCCTTTCTTTTTACCACTTTTATTTCCTGCTGCATCTGATGACTCGGAAGCTCCAGCCATGGAATCAGCATCAGGAATAGGCGGCTTTCTGGCTGAGCTTTTCAGCATGTCTATAAACGAAGGCTCCAAGACGTCCGCATCACTGCATGATGAAGTTCGGCGGAAGCGAGCTTCATTCTTGTTACCCGCCACAGTTTCGAGGACCTGGTTTCCAGTATTTCTTCTTCCCGCTAAATAGTAAAAGTTTGCCCAAGGGCACACCAAAGCAAGGGAATAATCACATGAGTAAAACCTTATACAGACAGATGAAATATATACATGTATGTATTTATATAATCATCAAGAGTTTTCCTTAAAATGACTACAAAATGTCAGAAAATGTGCAAGTTGCATACCATCAGAGAGCACGACGCTTGATTGAGTCTTCCCTTTACTAGACGATCCAGAAGCCAACTCAGGAAGAATCTCAGCAGATGATTGGGCACGTGAAACAGGTGGACGCCTCGACAAAGAGCTGTCAATCCCCTTCGATAAGATAGACATTCTACAGTAACACCCACAACAAATTTTAGCGTAAGTAACTAAAAAGGGAAAATTCAAAAGGACATGTAATGCACAAATATAGTTCAATGCTCACAGCAAGTAATGCTTGTCTAGTGCTGTAATTTCAATACACGAAACAGTTAAAAGTATGATAAGACATCAAGAGATGCTCAAGTACTCATAATAAATTGTAAAAAATAATATCGAAGAAAAAAATGTAACAACATGGATTGCCAACAAGTCAACATACAATTTTATAATTAGTTAGCTAATCTTGCTATCCAGGCTAACAGGACAGGACATGGAAATCATGTTATGGTCCACAAAATATAAAGGAATTGTGTGTCTAACTCAACATAGAAAGCTAACCAGCATGACAATGACTATTAATATGACAGAATTTCACACTACGCAGCTCTTCTAATTAGCTCCCCATAAACTATTACATTTGTAGCAAACGAATTGATTAGCTTTTGTTAGGAGTTAATTACAAGTCCAGTGGCACGGAAAATAACTCCATCACGGATATTGCAGCTCAAATATATGGCATATTGGAATGTACAAACATATTTGTCATGCAGGGCAATTCACACTAGATTTGGTTTTAATCTAAGTCATTATATGCGGCATTTGGCTTGGGACCTCAAAAAAAGCCTTTTGTTTTCCAATATTTTAAAAAAATAAAAATTGACGTGTTTTTGGTACTTGCAACATGCAACCTCAAACCTCAACCAGGAAGTGTAATGTTAACAAATCTAGCATTTCACTACTACATCTTTCACAAACTCACATGAGGAAATTTGCCACAAAATGGCATAAAAAGACATGCATGACATGTAAAAAAGTAAGTGATTCCATCATTAAACCCAATTTGACAAGGATTTATAGCACAAGAATCAATAATCCTTACCGGTCCTCGGCCAAATCTCCGACAAATGTGTTATTCATCCTCATGTCATAATCATAGAAGCCCATGTCAGCGCCTGATACATCAAGTTCCCAATTCAAACATTTATCCTCAAGAATAATAAATAGTAATGCCAGGCCATTCATTTATGACTGTACCTGAGGATTGCTTGATGGGGCCACTAGCAGGCAATTCTCCATGGTCGGCAGCATCCCCTACTCGATCACCCATGCTTTCCTGAACCTCTAACATACTTCTGTTAGCCTCAACCTTGAATTTAGGACCACGCTTCTTTCCCTTCTTCCCATCCTTTCCTTCTCCCAGTTCTTTGTCAGTAGACGGCATACCAGTCATGTTAGTATCACCATGGATGGCCTGCGCACGAGCATTCTCACTGATGCTGGAAAAAAGGGGTTCATCATCAATCAAGTCCCCCACACGAGATTTTTGAGGCAACTTTTCACTCTTTTCCAAACTTATGCCATGCTCCTCCATGGCCAAACTTACTATTTGATTATGCATCAAGTTATCTGTATTTGAGATGCGAAGCCCTTCAGCAAAAGAATTGGCTAGACCTATTTGTTGGTCGGAGAACAGATTGAAAGTATGATCAGATGGATTTGTTTGAGGAAAGAGCCATGAGGAATCTAGCCTTCCATCTGATGAAGGAACACCAATGCCATCACCAACTCCCATTGATTGACTCGAATGAATACCATGCTTCAGATGGAACGCATCCATCAAAGCTTGCTTTGAATCCTCACCATTTTCTCGGGTTGGCATCCATGAGTTTCGTTCCCCAGATGAAATGGGTGCCTGCAGTTGTCTTTTATGCAACTCGGATTCAAGATGCATCTGTTGCATCCGATTTTCCATCCAGCTATTTCCTAGCTGTCCATTGGACTCTGACCAGCCACCATCTATTGCATCAGGATGTGAAGCAAACTGCTTCTGAAACTGTGGGCGGTGAGAGTGGCCGCTTGGGGAGAAGGCTGCCAATCGATCAGATCCATGGAGGTGAGTATGGCGTTCCTGCATTTCTAGACCTTGAGCACGAGCAAAAGCATTAATTGCATCAAGGTTCCCACCACGACCACCACCAGGTAAAGATATTGACCTCTCAAATGGCAGTGAACTTGGTTCAGACAGCCTTTGCAGTCGCTCCAGTGCAAGATTCTGCTCCAGGTGGTTTATTGGCTCATCACAAGGCGGCCTCTGTTGTTGGTGGTGATAAAAGTCTAACGGGTTTATCCCCGCAGATAGAGCCTGTTGAAGTCCCGACGATGCCATGATATACTGACTAGATTCGCTGGGCCATATCCCACCAAATCGCCTCTCTTCCTCCATTCTCATCTGCTCCCTAGATAAAGATAACTGCCTTCTCATTAACTGTTCTTGCTGAAAAGCTTCTTGCTCCAGAGGGAGCATCTGCGCATGCTTTGAACGTGCTAATAACTCAGCCAAATCATGGTGATACTCCGGTTGCATGTTCTGCCCAAATTTTGAATGAATTAATTGCTCAAAAGCTGCATCATGGTTTCTAGAATGAGCATGAGAATGCTGCTGCAGCTCATTAAGGCGTTGCCGCAACAAAACCTCATCGGCCCTGAGATGATCAACCCTTTGCTGACCAAAGGCAGCTTCATGGGCCTGCTGTTGTAGCATCTGTTCAAGAAGGAAATGTCGTACTTGGGATTGCTGCTGTTGCTGTAATTGAATTTGCTGATTATGAAGATGCTGCTGCTGCTGCTGCTGCTGCTGCTGCTGCTGCTGCTGCTGCTGCAATTGCTGCTGTCTAAGCTCAAAATGTCGCCGTTGTTCATGCTGTACTTTCAAGAAATGATCCAATTCTGATCCAATTTGACCGATCGCATGTTGGTGGTGAATAGAATTCCTGCTATGAGGTACAGAAGAATTTGATAGTTGCTCTAGTAAAGAACCATTATGTTTTACAGATGGCTGCTGCGAGAAAATATTTTGCTGCTCAAGTTGTTGCTTCTGCAGCTGTTTTGCTGCCATCAACTCTGCTAGACCATAGCCACTCTTCTCTTGTTCCAAGCGTAGCAAGTGATGAGCGTCTATGAAATTTTGCTGGATATTGGGGTTTGAAGGTGCATTTCTCCTGTAATTATCTGTCCATGCATCTTCAACCAGAGGCAAATCTGCCATCATGCTAGACGATGCATGTTTATGCGTGACAAGAGAAGCATCCCTTCCAACTATAGAATTTGTGTGGCCCGGGTTACCAACTGTAGAATTCATATTTGAAGACTGTATACGACTTAAATGATCGTCTTCAAGCTCAGACCACAACAGACCAAATGGATGCAACAAATTATCCTTGTGATTTGGCAACGAGGTATCTATCAGTTTGTTGGAAAGAAATTTGTGCCCATCCAGATCTGCCAATGAATTCTGAGGATCATTAGAAGTTTTCTCAAAAACATCTTCACCGCTGTATGGAGGTCGTCGAGAAAACATTATTTCTACATGGAAGAGAAAAGAGGGAAATGGTCAACATAAAAAAAGAAGAAAATATTGATGGACAAAAAAGGATAAAAAGGTTAAAACGGAAAAATATTACTAAGAGAAGCCCAACCTTCATCTTTTGCAACAAGTTTCTGAAAGTTCTGAACCTTAGAATGGTTGGATTCAGATGGATCTTCAAATTTTGATGCTCTAGAGTGTATATGCTGTATGGAATGACCGTCAGATTCAGGCAATGGCCAAATCTGGTCAGACTTGACAGATGAACCAAGGTAATTGGCACCATCATATGGCTCAACATTAGAAATGGAACTACTACCCGAGGCGGAATGAGTTTTAAGATGTAGGAGCGGCATCACTTCCCCAAGTTCTCGAAAAGGAGTTCCTTCAGGAGCATCTGAAAGACAAACTGGCAAATCTGTCCCAAAGAAACCTTGCGTAAACCATGAAATGATGTCAGCACCAAGAAAAGGCCCTTGAATATCCCCTTGAGGGTCTCGATAATATAAACTTAACTCCTCAGGTGGGATACTCCTATTTACAATGCCTGCACTTGAACCCTTTGGATAATTCTCACAGCCAACCGAACCCTCCTCGGGAGAAATACTCCTATTTATGATGCCTGCATTTGCGCCCTCCTGATAATGTTCAGAGCTAATCGAATCCTCAAGTAGTAAATTAAGTTCTTCATCAGTTATGAAAACACTTGTCGTATCAGTGTCAGTTTTCTTTGATCCATTTTCATCAGCTCCAAGACGAGAATCAGAGGCTAAAAACAGACAAAGTCAGTCAGGTAGAACAGCAAGCACTCAGACAATAAAACTCATCTAAAAGATCATGAGAAATGGAAGAAGCAAAACACCACACACTAACCATCAGATGAGTTCAACTGTGAACCACTGCTAGTGATGGATTCAACCACGTTTGTATCATCTTTAGCAATTTTTAAATGGGATTCAACAAATTCCTCAGCACTAGCAGAAAACATAACTTTTTTCTCGGCAGGTCTCGCATCCACAATGCCTGAACCAAAAAAGACCCCCAAATATTCAGACAACTCTATTTAAATTCCGCAGTAAGTATAGGCAGATAAAAAGATTCGTAACTGTCATCACCTGTCAAGTTTTCACTGGTGTTAACCATCTTGTCCCTAGTTGAATTATACGGGACTCCGCTGCTTGTCACTTTTCCTTTCGATATATCTTGTAGAACAGCCTGGGATGGATTAAAGAGTCAAATTTCAAGATTCTGTTATTTGGAAAAATAATAAATAATCAAGTCAAACAGAACTACAAAGAATAAATTAATAGTGATTGAAGTGAAATGAGAAATTTGGTCATGAACAACAATGAAATCCTAGCGTCTCCAATATAATAAAGATAGTTTGCAGTGGCATTATTCCACAAATCTATGGAAGAAAACCATGAAATAGTATATAACAAATATTTTTAGGAAGATGCTAGGGCGACCGAAAATGGACACACACTTCTTGGTGTCCTTTACTTACACATCGATGCACAAATCAAAGGACATCAACAAGCGCATGTCTATTTTGAGCCACCCTAGTATTTTCCTATTTCTTAATGTGTTTCAACAAAACCTGGATATTCTCCAGCAATCAGAGATTGTGGGTTCAAATCATGATAGCTAAATTATATCCCCTTGGTTTCTATCGGGTTATGAGGTTGGGTGTCTGAATACCTCTAGTAGGATTAGTCGAACCGTGGTAAGAAGGGGCCCATGAAGGTTTAGATACCCACGGATAACAAAAAAATGAGGTTATGTATGCTTCTCAATAATGTTGAAATTTTATAAAAAAATCCCCGCATCAAAGTAAGGATTTTAAGTGAGCGAAGTCATAATGGAATTCGAACTTTCAATTTTGTTTAAAACTAATAATTATGAAAAGATATAATAATTAACATTGTGAAAATCATTCAAAGAAAAATTGGATTAAGAAATATGAAAAAGGGCATTAAAGAGATGAACTTATCATTTCAAAATTGTTTTCAGAAAATTTTGCAAAAACTTTAGACACAAGTTGGGGCAAAGAAAACAATACGGATATGTTATGAAGGCATTTATCATATGTAATAGGAAATAAACAATAAAGCTTACCAACTCTTCTTCGTCAGGTGTAACAAAGGCCAGAGGTTCTACAGTATTTGATTGTGTTATTGAAGATACTTCCTCCAATCCATCAGGAAATGCATCAAACAATGGAAGGTCCTTCTGTTTTCTGTAAATATCCAGCAGTTTTCCCCTTGGATAGCAGAAGTTACCAGGAGAAATACCAGATTTTCCATGTAACTCGTTCTTCTCTGTGGGTGCAGCACCAATAGGACCAGCAGAGGAAGGTCTAAAAACTGGAGCACTTCCAATCACGCTGGACCTTCCTCTCCCTGGTGCAAATCCAATGCTTGACCCCTCCCCTCGACCTCCTCCTTGTCCAAAACCAGGAGCAGCACGATAAACTGATGATCCACCAGAATGAACTTCCAATCTATGACGAGGTCGCCACTTATCACGAGAATCAGTCTCACGTTCAGCACCTGCACGGTTGGCAGTGACAAAAGGCTGTTTGTCGCTGTGGGCATCTTCCTTCTCATCCAACTTTTTCTCAATTCTAGAGTCCTTATCTTTGTCTTCAGGACCCCACCTTGCCGACCATTTGCTGTCTCGACGTGTTTCATGGCCAGAACTACGGTTACTGCCATCATGCCATCGATCAGAAGAAGACATTGCTCTAGCCTCAGATGTCTCCCTATTAGAGCCACTTTCGGTACGACGATCTTCCTTTCGACGATCTCTTCTACCTAACAAGCTAGTTTCCCTCTCTTCTTCCCGCCATCGACGATTACTTTCAGCTTCAGTTGCAACCCTTCTCCAGTCTTTCTTCTCCTGAGATCCATCCAGACGCCAACTCTCTTTCTGAACAGCATCAGAAGAGTTCAGATGAGGTGAAGGATTGGGTCCACGGATATCCTGCCATAAGCATACGAAAGGCATATCCTTAGGGTAAGTTCACAGAAAAAACAAAAACAGCAAGTGCAGCAAAAATAATACAAAGTATCAAATAATTTTTTGAGCCTCCATCCTTAAAAAATACATGAGCTTGTAAATTACTATCAGGGATCAAAATATTAGGTGAAAACAGCATGCTTTCACAACTATAAATAAAAGGTAATTCATTAAAACCAGACTCTCTACTAGTTTATCCTTTATATGCAAGCCAATATTCATATTAGATCTGCATCACTTAGTCCTTACAAAATAAAGGCATCTGTGTGCGTCAAAAGTAATTAATTAATCATGAAAACTTAATTTAATTTCGCAGGAAGCAAGTTAAACAATACAATACGATTGGATTGAACTAAAAAGCAAAAAAGGACTTTAAACAAAGTACTTGAGGAAAAAACCAAACAAAAACAAAGTGTGAAAGTCAAAAGAACACATCCATCATAAACTATTGCGGCTAAGGCTCTAGGAATGACATGTTTAGTACTTGTTTAAGTTGTTACACATTTCCTTCCATCCGAAAATTGTCGTATAAATAATACATGAATATTATGAAGGTCAATCTTCTGCAATTTTTTGGGTCTTCCCACCCTGTGTTCTAGAGCCAACCACCCAAATTTTCCGGAAAATGAACTACTCTCAGGCACAAATATAAGAGTGGTGGTCTACCAAGAATATTTTCTTCATACTCAGGGCTCAAATTTGGAGCCTTTGCATGAGAAAACTATACCCGAGACAGTCAACCCAATCAACTGTTACACCGAAGTACTTAAACTGCAACCCCAAAAAAAATTCAAACACAGTCTATTTCCTGTAACACCACTGAGTTAATTTCTCAAATGACATCAAAAGTTTAGAATGAAGGTAATGAGAGTCCTACTGGTAAACCCCACCTTTGTGTCACTTGGTTTAGCATAGAGCCATTGTGGAGACAACGGTATGCTATTTTCCGAAATCGCTTGATCTGCAACATTTACAACAAGTTTCCACAATAATTAATTGTTACTCAACAATCAACATAATAGAACAAAAGTCAACTTCAAACACAAAGACAAGTAAAGGACTTAAGAGACCACCTTTTGACTCGTCAAGATACCCCAGCAGTCCCTTCGACTCTTCATTCCCTCCTTTTGCTTCATCTGAGACAACATAAGAAACTAATAATGACCACGGAACTCGACAGGTAGAAATGATAGTTCCCCAGTGTAAACATAATTCAATACAATACATTACAAACGCCAAGAGCATCAGCAGAATACCGAAAAACCACATAAACAAAGAAAATACAATATGACACATTCCAAGGCCCAAATCCAAATTAAGACATCAAGTTAACAACAGGTAATGCTATAAGACTTAAACGTAGCAAATACAAAAGATACAAAGGTTGAAGAACCGAAGAACCTATAACAAAAGTATCCGCATTTCGATCCTCAAAAATTACAAACTCAATCGAGCAGATAAAACTGGATTCTTAAGGATACAAGTATTCGAGTACTTGGAGAACAGCCACGATACCAGCAACTTTAACAGTACAAACTGAGATGCACTATATTGCTAGTAGATTGAATAACATCTCAACAAGTACAATTTCCAACAAACCAAACCAGAAACGGATCTCCATAGATAAAATGCATCCATAGACAACTCTTCACAGATAAGCCAAGACTTTACCAAGAAAAAATCAATTTCTAATCTCAAACCCTAAAACTCCATGGCAAGATCACAAAATCGAAAACAAATCGAGCCATCCGAGACGACCTAACATCGACAGATTCCACACAATTCACTTCGGCCGAGCAAACACGAAATTCGAAAAACAAAATCATCGCATAACAAAAACAGATTGAAAGCTAAAACGCGCGTTCCATTCAAGGAAAGAAGCAATCACAAGAATCCGGTACCTCAGATCGAGCGATAATCGCTCGAAAGCAACTTCAGATCAACCAAAAACCAGAAAGAATTGAAACAAATCGAGAACAAGAAAATGTAAAGAACAATCATCACCCTTAGCCATCCACGGCTCATCGGTCTCCTTCAAGGAGAGGAGATCGTCAGGCAGATCGACCTTGCGTTCAACCATGGCGAAGAACTCGAGAGAGAAGCTCTCGATCGCAGAGAAAAGCAGTCGAATTAGGGTTCTAGCGAACCGGAAGAGGAAAAACTGAGAGCGGCGAAAGCAAAATCTGATTGAATCAGATTCGGAGAAGAGAGCGAACAAGGAGAGATCGAATCGGAGAGTTAGGGTTTCGATTGAGCGTGAGTTCCGGAAGCTTCGATGGGAGCGAAGAGCGCGAATTGCAGAGATAAAGAGAGCGAGCGAGCGAGCGAGGGTTTGGACTTTGGAGGGTCGGATAGGTTGGAATAGAGAAATAGTGAGATTTAAGGAGAGCTTATAATAACGAACAAAAAACTTTGGTTAAAAGGGAAATATTAATCTCCCGATATATGGAGACGGGACTCGAAACCGGTTCACGCACGGCTGATCTTTTGGAAAAAAAAAAATAGTGTGATTATGGATAATTAGGGCCAGATCTTGGTGATTTGGGTTTTTAAACTTCACGCTTAAGAAGTTGTTGGTGTCCCTTAAATATACATAAACCAATGGACACCAATAAGTTGGTATTCATTTCCGATGTCCAAAACGGATCACCCAATCATTTCTTTAAAATTATTCTATCTACATCAGAAATAAGCTATTTCTATTGATTTGTAATTAGTTTGTCTTCCTTTATTGAAAGTCTTAAGTTTTACTTCTCTTATTAAAATTTCGTTATTCGTTACGTAGTTTTAATAGTGATTGTGTATTGTCATATTTTCCAAAAGTTGTATAGAGCAGTCACTAAGTCACACTCATTCACAACCAAATTAATAACAGTTCTTTCAAACATACAGGATTAACAAACTATTGTCATAAAAGAACTTAACAGTTCTTTTAAACACATTTTCCAAAAGTTGTATCAAAAACATAAATAAGCTATTTTTGATAGGAATTTGCATCGAGATATATGTACAAACATCTTTCTTTTTATAAAGTGTGTGCAGGCATTTGAAGCAACGCTTACCAAATGTATGTGTCAAATTTTTGACAACCTGGCATTTCCAACCAATCTCAGATTCTTAAACTAGAGATTCTTTTCATTGGACTCGGTTGTACAACGACGATATATGAGAGGAATTGTCGGTCACGGGTGACCAGAGAATATGTGTTGTTTCACAAATCTGCTTGACCGAGACATAAGAAATGGATGATTTGGACATTTTTGTTTTGTAAATTTAATTTGGGATATGTTCCATGCGCTTGTATGTTGTAATTTATTCGGGTATGGCTCGTCCGAAGCTACAATGAGTAGGCAGAGGCTGAGCCGAGGTCCCGAGGCCTAACCGGGGCGAGGTGGCCGGAGACCCCGAGACAAAGATCATCGTGCTCTGGAAGAGAAAGAGAAGGAGAATGAGGATGGTAAGGGCGAGCGAAGGTAGATGGCACTCGTGGAAGGTTACATTTGCACGATGAGGGTTCGACCCTCAATGCGGCGACCCGAGGATCTTTGTTGTTGCCGAAGGAGAAGAGGAGAGGCATGCATCGGAGTCCGAGTGCGTGACTCTTCGAGAGACGGAGAACACGATAGAAACAGATCGTAATGTGGGGGGAGCGGTAGAGGTGGAGCCGGCCATGATGAAGGAGCGGAAGTGGGTGTTGAAGCGCGTGCTCCATTCCCGCGTGGTCCTATAGGACGGGGCGTTCTTTGAAGAGCTTCAAGGATAATGTGGCTCTATCGATATGGAGGAATGAGGTAACTTCAATTTCATTGAAATGATAAACTTAACACTCATGGTCTTCACATAATGACGAGATGTTTTTACATTTGCGGGAGCGGGCCGCTCTTAAGTGTATCAATCACGAGCTCAAATAGCGGAATGGGATTTACAATCGTGTCACCCGGACACGGCGGGACTTCGAGGGATTATTCGGCGTTCGGGGTTGAATACGCGATGATCGCTTCTACTGGAAGGCCAACAAGGAGCTAATCTCGCATTTGTGGAGCGGTGGCGGCGGAGACGAACACATTTCACCTACCTTTTGGTGAAATGTCTATCTCATTAGAGGATGTCGCCTTCCTCCCGAAGATCCTGTGACGGGCAAAGTTGTTGAAGTGGAGAACTTTGCCGGGTACACGGAGGAATCTCGCTCGGACGCTATCAAGATGGTTTCGAACCTACTTGGGGTTAGCGTAGAGGAGGAGGAGGAGGTGAATATCGCCAGAGGGCTCACAAAGGTGCGCAAACATTGGTTGAAGAGTCGATGGTGCCCCAGGCCGGTTCAAGACCCGAAATTATCCTCTGTGGAATGCACGGCTCGAGCGTACTGCTTTGTACTTGTTGTCGTGCACTCTTTTTTAGATAAGAGTGGGTCTCGGTGTCTATCGCGCCGCTTGCTTAGCTACTTGAGGACTTGGACGACGTTGGGAACTACGCATGGGGAGCGGGCTGCGTTGGCCTACTTGTATCGACACTTGGGGTCCGCAACGAGAGTGCTAGTGTCTCGGTTGCTTTGGCTATCGACATTGCTTGAGGTTTGTTACAAAATAGAATTAATTATCATTCTGTTTTTCAATGAGGCCAACTTGCAATTGTGGACTAACTAACATTGTACGTATTTGCGGGGATGGGTGTACGACCATTTCAAACTTGGTCTGGCCACGCCCAATGCGAAGTACGTGGACTACGTGCACCCTGGTGTCTCCGGATGGATTCAAAAGCACGAGACGGTTGCGAATGTTGACAAGCTCGGGGCCATTAGGAGAACCTTGGATAGGATGCGCCCAGTGAGGTAGAAATTGCTTATCCATGTCCTCGATGAATGATTTTGTTTGGTAATTTATTTTACACACACTTGTTGTTGAATTATGTTTAGGTCACTTGGGACCCATATGTTAAATTAAGGGAAAATGGCGTTGTGCAAGCGATGGCCTTTTACAGTGGGAAGATCAAGTACATGGATGTCGTGGAGCCCTACCACCCGGAGAGGATACGAGACGGTTTGGCCATGTGCGATCCTATACTAGATCCTCCGTACCGTCCATTGGAAGCACACGAGGCCCATTTGCGAACAAGTACTCCGTCAAGTACGGGTTCGAACAAGACAATTGGGAGCGATGGAGGAACCATGTGTTGGCTCTCCGAAGTTCGGGCGAGAAGGCGATATTTGAGTTTTTGGCTACACCGTAGTACCTCCCTTGGTTCGTCAAAGTGTCTCATCCTGTTATCACGAATCCGAGCTTTGAGGACCTTGTAATGGTGTCCTCAACCATCGCAGATAACGAGCTACTTGAGGTATTCGATTGGTTATACGTATTATGCATTTATAAGTAATTCCGAAATGTTGAGTATTTGACAATAACCGATATTTTTCATCGAGCGTAATAGGCGAGCGTTGGACGCGGCGTTGCGATGGATGGACCTCCCCCGCAGAGATGTCTACGTTTGACTCGGCGAGACCACTCGACGGCGACATGGTCAACCTCCTTTCGGGAAGGACTTTCAGGTCCCCACCCCACAAGTACATTTCCCGCGACCGCAACCGCACAACCACGACAACCGACCTACCGAACAAGGCCCGAGGCACTCATCGAAGATGGTAGCACTTCGTCACCCCCACCAGGCCACGGCTCGGCTGCCGAGGCCGATCTTTGGGCCGCATGAAGAGAATGCATGGGAAGGAGTATCGAAGGAAGAATATGAAAAAACCCAAGCAATGATCGGCCGATATCGGAGGGATAGACATTTGTACTACATTTTTATGACATTTTTAAATGGTTGATGTGTTCCCGTTGCTCGTTGAATACATTTTTATGACATTTTTAAATGACGCTTTATAATGTTTCGGTGCCCATTTTTTTTGGTTGGCATTTGTGTTTGTATCCATCGATATCTCGGTCAAGCGGGGGCGACACCCATCTATAATTTTCGGTACTTATCCGCGGAGACCATAGGTGGCGTTATCGGTATTGCGTGTCGGAGCTTTGGCGTCAAGTCTCGGGGCGTACGTCCGAGAAGTGTCAACCATTCGTCTCGGTCATCCATGGCCGAAAGCGAATGTTCCAATAACAGTTCAACCGCAAATACAAATAACTTTAACGCATGACCGAAACGAATGTGGCTCGCACAACAATACCCGAGTTGATAGGGTAAATTCATTCATTCTATATCCACGCAAGTTGAAAGCTAACTTTGAAAATAACTACATGTACAACCGCCCAAATTTAGAGGTATTAGTTGTAACACTACGGTGTACTTAAATCTACAACGGATATGGTGGCATCAAGTAAAGTTGCAATGGGCGCGATGGCTCGGAATACGAATCTATCTCGCCAACCTTTCGCAATATCCCGAACATACCGTACCCATGACGGGTATAAGGATGGCAATGGTGCATTCGTGCTTAGCAACACTTGTCAATTTGAACAAAGTATGACATGACCATATTGTCGGAAACAAAAAAACAATTCAACCAAATTCACATCACTTACCCTAAGCCAATGTATATTCCTGTCATTAATCATGGCAATGACATGTCTGTTTGTGCCGGTGGATGGTGGAGAACTACGTAGAGGTAGAAATGTGCGGTACTCCCACGCGAAAGGTTGACGAGAACCACATTGAGCGCAGTGGCTACCAACAATCCCATGTCCGGAAGCGGTCAACCATTCTTGGAAAGTTGCACCAACTTGATTCTCTCGGCAATGCACCGCAATCTTGACACTCTCGTAACCCGAGCCTAGCCTTCGCGCCATAGGTTTTCATGCCCGATAATCTCATCGTACATCCTTCTACGGACGATCCTCCACCCGTCGAGATCGGGTAGTCCAAGCCCGACGCAACACACCTATATCCATAATTCTCATCGGCAAGCACATCGATGATCCCCTCAACATGTAGCAACCAATCCGGTTCTACGTAATGACCGTAAGCCATGTTAGTTGCACTTTGCGTGCGACGATCGCAACGACGCATTTTAGGAACAACTTTACTTTTCTTCTTCGCCTAGAACCGGAGGCCTCCCGAGTCGATAGCACGTACTCAAATCCGCTCGCAACCGTCTCGTTGAAGAATCGTCACCATCGTGTTTTCTCTTGAAGACCCCGGTGTCCTCCCTTTTGTCTTAATTTTTGCGGCGGCACAACACACCGGTGTAGACGAAGGTCGACTAATCTCCCCAGCTTTGAATAATCCCGAGTCGATCGTCCTCATTACTACAAGCATGGAACTTTTCCAACACCCTTTCAATCTCATCGTGCACGTTGTACCCAGACGAGTCCACCGGACTCTCGTGTATCATACTCAACTTTCGCCAAAACATGAATGTCCTCGAGAGGATGGGCGACCAAAAATATATGATGGTTCACCATGTGCACAAGGAAGGCCATGTGTGGTGCGTATCGCGCAACCACAACGAGTGGAATCGTGACCAACATCCTCTCCACGTGTCAATTCATCTCTAATTAGCCTAAGCGCCCGTTGAGAGACATAACCGCGCAATCGTCGATACAACTCAAAGAACGTACTCATGTTGGACGACATTCAAACTTCGCTCAAACGATGCCTTGATATTGTTGTGTTGGATTCTAAGGAGTCCATCAACCACATGACATAGGGTCTCAAAATTGGTCCGACTGTCCCAGGTGTACCTTCAGAGTAGAATGCGCGGACTCCACCCTCTGCGTTGTCGTTTCCCAAAGTGCATAAGTCTATTTGTCCAAGCCGAGACAAATTTCTCCTTGTAGTTCTTTAACCATGTGTTGTCCAAGTACTCCGTAAGACCACTTTACATGCCCAAACTCACAACGCATGTCATTCGCCCTAACTTCGAATAAGACCTCCGAGTCGGCATACATCACGCTCGTCCACCTATCCATAAAACGCGCAAAACCATCGTTCTTCCCAAACATCTTCTTAGTCTTGGACAATACTACTTTGTTGATGTGCCAAGAGCAAAGGAGGTGAGACGAGGACGGAAAAACTTCTTCTATGGCACTAATAAGGGCTAAGTCCCTATCGGTAACAAACACGTCAGGCTTAGGCCACCCATCCAATATGGATCTCAACTTCTCAAGTGTCCAAACATAATGCCCATGATTCTCCGAGATGATAAGAATGCGAACCCAACGGAGAACGTCAAGTGCGTACAAGTGATGCCAACAATCTCCAACAAAGGCATTCGGTACTATTTGTCTTGTACGTGCAATCCAACAAAATAACCGATGGAAAACACCCGACCAACTTTATTGAGTCGGGATGTGACCAAAATAACTCTGTTACAACATTCGTAACGGGATCCTTCCTATGCCATGCCACCCACTTATTCTTCTCCAATATGTGCAACAATTGTTGCATTTGAGTCCTCCCACCCGCCTCCTCATTTCGGGCTTTTTGTCTTGCATTATATATAGTCCTCATTGTCGATACGTTACTAATGTCTCTTTGCTTCAACGTATTTAGGATGTCTCTTGGCTTCACATTCCCTTTGTCATTTGCACTACAACTTCCCGCTCCGCCTTATCCAATCTCCCGTAAGCAAAGAATGGTCGTCCAGTTTTTGCGGACTCGTGATTGTGCCTCCCACATATAACGATGATATACCACAACGAGTCGCATTTTCCTTTACGTTGATAAGGAAAGGGCATCCGCATTTCTTGGTACCATTTGAGTCCTCGACGTTTCCTCTTCTTCGCCTCATTTCTTGGTTTCAAAGCAATTTTTGCTTCTTTACCTATCCCACTCTTTGTGACATTCCCCTATAAGTCCCCGACCTCTCACAGGCAATTTTCACCCTTCCCCGCGCTTAATGCCCCGTCGTCGAGTGCTTTGTCACTAGCACGAACATGTTCTCACGCCTATCATTTGAAGCCATGAAATCTAACTTCTCTAGTTGGGAATGGCTTACAAGGTGTAAACGTGTCCGTGTAGTCCTGGAAATAGAGGCGTAAAACCGACATTACCTCGCAATACAAACGATGTAACATTATAAACAACGGAAATGTACAAAGACAATCACAATAACATCCAAAAAAGCGGTTATCGGTAGTACAGTCGAGAACTTGCTTCACAGTCTCGCTCACGAACGACCGAGAGTTCTTGAATACTCTCGATTTTACCGTTCCGTGAGAGACGTATACCAATCGGTCCTCTACGACCGATACATTACAATACCTCTCGGTCTGCGAGCCGAAACAATCGCGCTTTATCGTGACGGCCCAGAGCGCAGTAGGGCCTCATGGTGCCGTCAGACTATCCAGAAGCGCCCATGGACCTCTTGGATATTTCCCCCTCACTCGAACCGCGCCCACTGGGTACAAGAGCTGCGATTCATCGAGTTGTGTACCACCGAGCCGTCTTGGCTCGGTGGTACACAACTCGATGAATAAGCGTACTTGTACCCTGCCGCGTTCGAGTGTGGGGAGGGGAGAAATATCCAAGAGGTCCCATGGGCGCTTCTGGATAGTCTCGACGCACCATGAGGCCTTTGGCGCGCTCGGGGGATCGCACAAAAAGAGGCACCTTTATGTTGGGCACACGGACTGCCAAGGAAGGACAGTAGAGACCCCAATGTATCCGAAACCGCGCCATGGGACCTCGTGGATACATCCTCACCTCCCACGGTTCGAACCGCGGCTGTCGAGGATAACAGCGTAGGCTCATGGAGCCGTGTACCAACCGAGCACAGGCTCGGTGGTACACTCCCCACGAGCCTACGCCGTTATCCCTCGATGGCGCGGGTTCGAACCGCGGGAGGTGAGGGATGTATCCACGAGGTCCTATGGCGCTTCGGATACACTGGGCTCCTACTGTCCTTCTGGCGAGTCGTGTAGCCCAACAAAAAGGTGCCTCTTTTGTACGCCTGAGCGCCCCGAAAGGCCTCATGGTGCCGTCAGACTATCCAGAAGCGCCCATGGGACCTCTTGGATATTTCTCCCCCCCAACTCGAACTCGCGCCCTGGGTACAAGTACGCCGATTCATCGAGTTGTGTACCACCGAGCCGTCTACCTACTAGGGCGCGAGTTCGAGTTGGGGGAGGGGGAATATCCAAGAGGTCCCATGGGCGCTTCTGGATAGTCTCGACGCACTATGAGGCCTTTGGCGCTTCCGGTAACTAGAATTGAACCCGTAAGACTTTACACATAAATTTCACTAAACTGATGCTTCAACAAAATAATGAGAATTTCAAATCTGAAAGATACATAACTCTAAACAAAATTTTAATCAAAGACTTCGACAACACCACAAAGATAAGAAAATCATTTAAAAAACAATAACTTTCTTTCTCAACCGAAGAATCAAAATAAGTCATTCAAAGCAAGACTAGTTAGTTTATTTGTCAACATATTTGAATCTTGGCAATAAGACTTCAAACCAAGCAGAGGAGAAGTTATTATGCTCACACCCCACAAATGTCACAGATGGCAGCAAAACTATGAGCTGCACAAACAGCAATGAAATAGTCATGTTTTGAGGCAATCACCAAGGTTAATGCAGAAGATTCATCAGCGCAACTATGTTGTCAAAATTGTCCAAACATATCCTCCACAAAAGACACAAACAGTACTCATGCAAACATAGTTCCGATTCGAGTAAAGCTACAAAAATAGTCTGAGAACATATATTCCTCTGATATAAATTTAAAGTACGAGTCTCAATCCTAGCCCATTCTCTGAGCGGCTTCCTTTGCGAGTAGTTTTTCCTTGGCCTTTGTTTTGGCCTGAGACTTGGAACCCATGATCCCGCCACCCCATTTCTTCCGGTGCTCGTCATACTTATCGTTGAAGTTTGCCTGGACATACAAACATTAAGTCAAAAAACAAAAACAAAAACAATTCACCAAAAGAGAACTAAAACGTAATCTTCACCCACCTTGATAGCCTCGAGGATCTTGCTAAACTCCAACTTGTCCTCGTTCTTAACTGTCGTCAAACACAAAGCAGCGGCAGTTTTTTGGTGCACAATCTGCAACACCCAAAAAACATAGTAAGATACAAGAAAACCCTACTTTAGCAACCATGAAGGTCCTACGGCATAAGAGTCAATGCGAGCTCACCGCGCCCAAGCGTGACTTTCCCTTCACAATGCAGTATGGGATCTCCATTTTTCGGCAAAGTGCTGGAAGCCAGACCACAAGCTCAATTGGGTCCACATCATGGGCAATAACAACCAACTGAGCCTTGTTCTGAAAAGAAGGTCAATCAGTTTCAAGGGACACTCCATTGGGAGTTCCAGCAATGACAAATGCGAACGTAGGAAACCAATTTCGAACCTGCTCAATTAGATAAGTCACATGATTGAGCCCATATTTCACAACAATGGGCTTCTTAGACTCCACGGTCTTTCCTTCAGTCTCGGCTTGAGCCCTTTTCAAGAGGCGTTCCTTCTTCTCAGCCTTGTCCTCCGGTCTGTATTTAAGAAGCATCTTAAATAGGCTCGATGCTGCAGATCATTTCAGCAACGACTTCCATGAATTAGCATGCCATAAGCATCAAGATAATATTTAAATGAGCATTCTAATGTGAAAAATGAAAGAATCACAGGAAATAAATAGGCAAATAGATGAATAAATGCTCCAGGGCCTAGTAACATGACTGTTAGTATGACACCGGCATAAATAAATCATTGTGAACGAGAATGAATGATTGCTAGAATAGTACTCTCCAAACAAGAAAATATTATTTTACAATCACCTAAAACAGGCCTTAATGGCATATTACAACAAGGATGCAACCAAAAAAAAAAAGTTAGAATTTGAATAAATGCATAGAAAAGGTTATTTGCAATAGGAGGAACTTTGAAACCTCAACACGGTCCATCCTCCATCATTTCACCACTATCATTCAGTTATGAAGACAAAATGATTAGCAACATTTTTTTATATAACTTGAATCAGTTATAGGGAAGGGCGATTGCGGTGGTTTTTGTTGACCTGCAAAGAGGAACTACAAATGCCCCCACTAGAAAACTTGACTCAATAGAAACTGAAGAAATTCTACAAGGTAGGGTAGATCGAAGTTTACTTGGGACACATTAATTATGAGGAATTTGAATGATTAGGAAAGCTCACCATCAATTGCTCTAAATCGAGCACAATGGAAGAGTATGATCCATGCCGCCGACTCCAACTAATTATTATTTGGGATCGCAGCTATGTTGTTGTTGTATCAGTTATAGCTCAGAAATGTCTAACTCAATTGTTGCAATTGATAACAACATAACAAAATGTAAGAAGAATGTAAACGTTGAAGAAATCAAACAATTACTGATCTCTAATCAGCGGCGTCGAAAAAAAAAAAATTGAAACTTTAACAGACTTGTTCTAGCCATTAAATTAAGCAAGAATCACTACATCCCACAAACAAGTACTATTAACATCAAAAATAGACACGAACAGCAACTCTAGCCAAAAATGATTGAAGTTTAAGTTTACTATATTACCTAGATTCTTGTCCAATGTCTTGGTGAATTGATTCAATGCAGGAGGCACCTTCAACCGCTGCTTGAGAATCCTCCTCTGACGCTGAATCCGGACGACCTTAGGCCACTTGACGAACCTGTGAAGATCCTTCTTCGGAGGCAAAGCACCACCAATTCCGAACTGCTTCGGTCGCTTCTCGAACAGTGGATTCGAGACCTTCTCCTGGAACAAACAGAGATTCAGAGCGAGAAACAATGAAGAAATGAAAAGCGAAGGAGCGATCATTACCGGCTTCTTCTTCGCCGGGGCAGATGGGGCTTTCACTCCTCGCTTAGGTGCCTGTGAATCAAACACAACGAAATCGATATTAGACTTACGAATACAGTCGATCTGTAATCAAAACAACAAAGCTGAACAAAATCAAGGAAGGAACACTCACCATTGCCGCCACTAGTTGCGCTCTTCGTCTCTCTCTTACTCTCAAACTCTCAAACTAGGGTTAGAGAAGATTTAGCGTTTTATATGCAGCGACACGTATGGTTTTCGGAATCTCAAACTTTCACTGGGCCGGGTCGGGGAGTGCAACCGCTTATTTCTAAACCCGTTTAATACATTCCGAGTATATTTATTGAATTTGAAACCGATTACACACACTTTGTTCAACATACCCTAGTAAAAAAACATTTAAAGCATTCTAGTTTTACCATTACTTTACAAACATACTTATCCCCTTCTTTCGAATCATACCGTCACATTCGACAAAACTTCATGAATATTCAAATAAATCACGTCGATTTGATGTTGTAAGTTCATTCACGCTTCTTTTTAATTAGATTTGTGGGTTCTTTGGTAGTTATTTGACAAAAAAAAGTCATAATATTTAACAATTCCTAAAAGTCATTTAATATATTGAAAGGATTCGACGCTGTAAGTTCATTCACGTTTCTTTTCAATTAGATTTGTAGGTTTTTTGGGTTCTTTGGTAGTAGTTTGATAAAAAAAAAATCATAATATTTAACAATTCCTAAAAGTCCTTAAATATATTGAAAGGTTTTAGGATTTTTTTCTAAGGTTTAGGATTTGACTAAATTTTAGCAGTCATTTTTGAGTTATAAATGAGTGCAACCAAATAATGACCAAATTACTGAACAATCAAAATGAACTTGAAACAGAAAAAAGGTCGCGCTATGTGCACCACACTCATTACTCAGGGCACCCCACTTATTTTGTTTTCAATTTGAAAAGACTCAAATGCCCCTCTCAACCTAAACGACCAACTCTTCATACCTATTCTCGCGCACCCCACCAGATCGATGCCTTATTGGGTTTTTTAGGGTCCAATCGATGAAGAGAACGCAAGGGGGGCGGACACGGTACATGGAAAGGAGAGTTGTAACGGCCCATTTTTCAAATGGACCGCCATGGGGCCAATGCGGGCCCACAACCTGGCCTACCAGTGCCAGTTGTGTCCCACATGTCATTTCATCCACCATTTAATCATTATTAACCTTAATGAACAACAATTTACTGGTTAAATTGTTAATGAACTCAAATCATCTGCCTATAATAACAAGTTAATCCCAAATAAACCACAGCGGAAGTCCTTGATCATGACAATTAAAATACGAAACAATTAAGTCATGTATTTAACTCTGATACCTAGTGTGGAAAACTCATTATCATCATAGACCAGTAATGTACCTCAATATACCAAAATATAAACAGTAACGAGTCATGATCTCACAATCCCAAAACAAAACAAAATATGTATATACAAACGTACAAGCCTGGCTATATGTCTATGAATCACAAGTATTCCGGTAGCTTGCCCTTGCCCCGACTTGTACTAGGATCTGCACTCAAGTCATCACAAAAAGATAGATGACGAGTCCAGAGTGAGTATTCCCAAAGAAATTAAGTGATCAATACTGAAAGTAAATACTGGAATTCAAAGAAAACTATTAAATAAATATGCGAAAATATAAACAAGCAACTGTGCTCATTGCATGCATACATAATAGTGCAAGCTCAAATGTGTGTTCCTAGAGCCTAGGGTCATATTAGCGCAATACTTCGGACTCTTCCACAGACTAATGCCAGCGAGTAGCACTCAAGCAAGACCAGTATCTGGATCCGCTAGGTGGTCGGCGTGGAACCAACGACGCACCCACACGTGCCCCGACGCGACTCTCGGGTCGACCTATTCACCGAGATCCCCGATGCACGTGCTATGGCTTAGTGGACATACACACATAAATTGCACGGAGGGAGAGCCTCAACGTCCGTCCATTAAACCACACCTCAAACCGCACTCCGTGTCCCGTCACTAACCCCCGGTCTGCTCCACTTAGTCCCATATATCCCAAACGACTGCCCGAAATGCCCTAGGTCCAATTATAATTGATTTTTAGTCATGTGGATATGTTTTGAGTCACTTAACCAAAATTATGTCAAAACAACATAATCTAGCGCGTTGGGTCTGGGAATTAGCGCGCTGATTCCCAGGCAGTTATACATTCTTCATCAGGAAGAACATTAGCACGCTATTTTTCTGGCCTAGCGCGCTAATTGTCATCTAGCGCGCTAGTTGTTGTCATTAGCGCGCTAATCGCGTTCTGGACAGTAAACATCTGAAAATTTATGGGTTTTAAACAACCCCACCAAACCAACAACAACCACAACACCAACAACACAACTTCAAAGTACTTCAAACCCAGTAAAAACAACAACCCAACAACCACCAAATCATCACTAACACCTCTAAAACTAAGATCAAAAGATAGAGAAAGTTGAGGTGTTCGTGGTTCTCACCTTAATTTTTATGTTCTCACCCCTCCACACTCCTCAAATCTCCAAGTTTGCTCTTCAAAACCCCTGGTTTCTTGTCTCTAGGATCGGATATAAGGATAAGAAGAGAGAAAATGTGGTGGAAATAAGTCAAACTTGACTTATATAGGTTGAATTTGCATCTCATCTCACATACACATCTCTAGCCCATCCAAAACACCTCATTTGGTTCTTTTCAACCTCCAATGACTCAAAAAATGACACATTTGGCACACTCATTCTTGTATTTAACTTAAAAAGTGGTGTTTCGGGTGTTCCGCGCCGGTTTCGCATCTTGAACCGCGACATACGCGTACCACCATGTCCCTAACCACCAAATATACATTTCCATATCAATATTTAACTCATTTTGTTCATTTTATATGGATATTATTCTCCCCCGGCCTAGTGTTAAGTCGGTTAAACTACCGGTACCCGCGTCGATACACATACGTAACACATTGTCTAACACGTCAAATGAACCATAAGTAGACACATTATGATGTCGTTTAATCTATTTTAACGTACACATCGTAATTTAGACAAATCAGCATACACAATTTACTATTTACCTAGTTCCAGACGCGCATTCTCTTAGTTGCGGGTCACACGAGCGTATGAGCTGTCAGCAACGTCTGCAACCACGTAATAAATAACGAAAAATTAAGTTCATGCCGTTACATGAGTTTTGATTTTTTTTTTTAATTTTTTTTCCTCATTTCCGAATGTATACCACATACGCGAATGTATTATGTTGTCTCGGTTTCTGAAGACCGATACTTCAACCAAAGTCTTGGCATGGTCCAACCGAAAGATGCCAAAAGATCTCAGTGACTACCAACCGAGACTAATCCCAAATATACCTTATTACGACACTCAGTTGAGCTTAGCCGACACTTACTCACCGGTCTAGGCAATGGATGATCGAGACCAAAACATAAATCACGCTCCTGTGTGACCGAATAATACGAGATTGCGGTTAAACTCGGTTATGGGTAAATTTTTTATGAAAATGAGAGGATTTGGTAGATTGAGGCCTTGATTCATAATGAGAGCAAAAGCGAAAGAAATGGAAAAAGAGGGTTTGATTCGATTTGGTGGTGGTGTGTGCTCCATTAAATAAGAAGGGCAATTTCATCTATTTATGAGGTGCCTTGACAAATTCGATGGGTGTCTTTGTAAATGGGTTGCCTTGAGTAAGCACTTTGTAAATGGGTTGCCCTGAGTAAGCACTGGGGTGCACATAGCACGGCAAAAAAAAGGTTTTAAATGCATCCACGCGTGCACCAAGTCTGATCTCATGTTTATTTATGAAGTAAAATAGAAATATCATTAATCATGGCTCAATACCTTCAACAAAACATGATCAAACATAGAACCAATTGAAGTTTAAGCTAACGTGAACAAGTGATGTAGATCAGCATGACAAACAGCTAGCTCTGTGTTAAAGCCATTTAAGGAATTTAAATAAGCTGAGTATTTAGTATTGGAAAATGATTTTTTGACATTCTTTTGTTACATACATTTGCTACAAAATGGTGTAGATTCCCTTAAAATTTGTGGGATTTACATATCTCAATCAAATCTACACTATTGTGTAGCATATGTATGTCTCTTAGAATATTAGATTATCATCTTCCTTTAGTATTTCCCAAAGGAGAATGCTAGAATAAACACCTCTGATAGCACATCCACCACCCCACATCAAACGCCCATGTTTACCTTGAGATGCAATCCTGGAATTCAAAACACAATGGGTTGTGGCTGCCTAATAATTGTTGGAAGATGATAGATTTGATTGAAATGTGTGGACCCCACAAGGTTTAAGGGAATCTACACTATTGTGTAGCAAATGTATGTGACAAAAGAATGTCAAAAAATTATTTTCCATAATTATTAAGCAAGTTAGCCAATCCAAATAGATACTTTGTCTGCTCGATGTAGTTACGAGTAACCACATTGCCAACACCCAACATAAAAACAAATGTTTATAACTATATTGTTAAAACATATTAAATGCATAATTAATACATAAAAAGTATTAATAAGTAAATTTAGCACATATAAAGGTACGTTGGTCGTTACATTATTAGATTTATATATATAATTTAATAAACCATCACATGTGATTTTTCAAAATCAACAATATATATGTTATGATGTGTCAATTATACATTAATTAAGTTTTACCAACGTAACATTCAACCATACTTATTTGTCTTAAAAAGTACTTTATTTGTCTTAAAAATGCTTTTATAACTCAAAAACTTAACATATTTGTTTGTGTATGATGTGATACGCCTAGGAATATGTGCTTGCTAAAATAGATAACACACAAATACGTGGATTATATTTCTAATAATTAAGTGAACGAGATCAATTAACTATCACCATTTGTGCTGCATTCGTCGCTATTTCTCAATCGAGCATATGTTAAGGTTTGAGGATGTTAAGGTTTTTTTTTTTTTTTTTGGCAACGGTCGAGAAGATGTTAGGATTGAAGAAGATTACGTTTTTATATGCAGCGCCCGACCGCAAATCTCAAACGTTTCACTGGGTCACGTCTCATGCCGCCTATTTCTAACCCGTATGTATCTCTTTAATACATTTATTATATTTGAAACGGACGATTGCAAATTAAATTGTAAGCCTACTAAAACTTGTTGAACTAAAGTATGAGAAGCACGAACTAAAACAACAAGAACAAGTAGAGAAGATGAGACATGAGAGAAGAGAGCTAGAGTTGACAAATGTAGAGATTTTCATTCTAACATTGATGTGTTTTTTACAAGTGAAGGCACTCATTTATACAGACCCTTAATAATCATGAATACATGTACTTGATCATAACTTAAAAGTAATCCAAAGTGTGTAAGTTATAACATGTACTTATATGAAATTGTTACAAGTTACTTAAACAACACATATATAATCAATTGTGGGTGTACAAAGTGAAAGGATACAAGTAACATGGACAGAGGCGGACATAGACTCTGACTCAAGTGGGGCCGAAGTTTCTCTCTTTGATTGTTAAAATCCTTAATCTTTCATAATTAAGTCTTTATCATTACACGACGATGAACTACTTAATTTTGTTTTTTCAAAAGATGAATTAAAAAAGTCTTAAGAGCTAGTAGAATAAATTCTTAATTTTCATCACTAATGATAATAATCAACATTGATAACAAGTAAAGTTGTAAAAAAAAATCATTAATAATACGGAGAAGATGAAAAAAATAATATTCTATCATTAATTTATAAAATTATAAAAGGAAATAAAGTGAAATACTTCGAAAAGAAAACACTTATTTCCATGAATACATAGATAAAGCGGGTAAAAATGTGAGAACTTAAATGACATAGAGAAGAAAAAAAAAAGAGCAGAGTAAGGCCATGTAAATATTAAACATGAGACAAAAAACAGTTAGCAACGTTTTCACTTTTAATTTTTAATTAACTTATTTGCACACAATTAAAAAAATATTCATAGAAACATTAAAGATCCTATAGCAATAAGAGTGGATTTTAAAGACGTAGCTTGAAAGGATGCAAGACAAAACTGAAAATCAAAGAGTAAAGTGAGTGAGGGGGCCAATTGATAATTTTATTCAGTGGATAAGGGAAGCAAGTTCAAATATGCATAGATCCCAATAGCAAAAACGAAAAATTTGAGGGGGTCATGCCCTCCTCAACTAATATTAGGATAATTCAATTTACAACATGGACTATATTCTTTCAAAAAAAAAAAAAAAAAAAAAAAATTTAAACATGGACTATACATTTTGCAGAACATACCATAGTAAAGAAGGCATTCTAGTTTGAGAAGTGCTAGAATCACAAGAATATGTTACACCGCAAGACACATTGACTCATAAAAGTCATCCATGTGTGCCTCAAGATGCAGACATACACAATTTTGATGCATAAAACGCGGGTCGATGTTGCATGAAAGGCTCTTGTGAGCCAATGTGTTTTGTGGTGTGACATTGTTATTGTCATTCTAATTTTCCTTCTAGTATTACCCTTACTTGACCCATGCGTGAAATGATCTTGGTGTGCACCCTCACCTCCAACCAAACTCCACGAAATTCGAAGAAATCAAATCGATTCGATGTTGCAAATTCCTTTACACTTGTTTTCGATTAGATTTGTGGGTTATTTGGCGTTGTATGGTGGTTGTTTGACAAAAAATAAAAATAAAAAGTCAGGACATTTAAAAATTCTTAAACGTGTTGAAAGGTTTAGGATTTGGCCAAATTTGAGCACTCATTTTTGAGATACAAATAAGTGCCAACCAAATAATGACCAAATTACTGAACAATCAAGAAAGACTTGAATAAAATAAAATAAAATAAATTCTTAAAAGTCGGAGCTCCATACAAATTTCATTAATCATCAATACCTTCATTAATAAGGGTGTATTTAATTGAAGATTTTTATAAAATTTTGATTACTTTTATAAGTGGATGACTTTTAAAAAGTTTGTAGATTTTTATAAACTTTTAAAGACTTTGATAAACTTTTGTGCAAACTTTATTTTGATGGCTTTTATTAACATTTAAAATTTTTAGTGACTTTTGTAAAATTCTTAAACATGATTTTGATTGATACCAGTAAATTTTTGTGATTTTTATATTGAAACAAATATTTTGCACTTTATTATAAAAAATAAATGAATAATTATATTTCTTTTTCTTAGGAACTATTACTAATTTTTTTAAAAGTATTTTTGTATTTTAATAAAAGAATTATATATAAATATTAATGAATTACAATTAAGATAGTAACATAACAAATAAGTAAATAAATATCAACAAAATAAATAGGTATATGAATCATCTTTTAATGGCAAAAAAAGAACCGAGTAAGATCATTGTATGTAAAAATTTTGCAATTTTTTTTTACTTAAGTAAAAAACCTTATATTTTTTTCTTAAGAATGATAGTTTAAGTTTCTTAAAATGACTTCTCGCATTTGAAAAAAAAAATATACGATTATTTTTTTCAAAAAATAATAATATTACACTTTTTGAGATTATAATTATAAACTTAATAAACGAAACTTCTTTGTAAAAAAATCCTATAAAATATACAATGATGCAAGAATGAAATCTTATTAATAACGACATCATTTTTATTTTCATCAACATAAACATTAGAGTATAATGAGTGAGCAACGAAATCCATGAGTTATGGAGTGATTGTAAAAGTAGATAAAAATAATTGATAAGAAAATACTTTGCGAACAATGAAGTCATTATTGAATAAGTGAACCAATAAAAATTAAAAGTCTCTACAAGTTTCTGGGTTGAAGTGAGGAGAAATTAAAGATTTCTTTATGTATATTTTTATACAAAAAGTTTATAAAAGTCGAGATTTGTAACTAAACCACAAAAATCGCCAAAAAATTAAATACGCCTTACTTTTATAAACTCTATAAAAATTTAAATTGAATACCGCAAAACTTTTATAGACTTTTAAAAAGTCTATAAAAGTTCACATTAAATACACCTTACTTTTATAAACTCTCTAAAAGTTTTAGTTGAATACACCTAAACTTTTTTAATAATTAAAAGTAACTAAAAGTTCATTAAAATCTCAATTGAATACACTTGAAATTCGAGCTAATGTTAACAAGATTCAGACTTGCCATGATGCGGATCAGCAAGGCAAACACCTAGCTCCGTCTTAAAAGGACTTTAAGGAAGTCAAATAAGCTGAGCATTGGTATTTCCAAAAGCGGAATTCTATAATAACACTCTTGATAGCACACCTTACTTTCCCCAGATTTGCTGCCCGTGTTCACCTCAAGTTGTGGGCTTACGCATTCCAAGATTAAAAACACGGCGAGGGGTGGAGAGTGTGATGTTTGTCAAGGGGTGTTATTGTAGAAATCCAAAATTCTTGGTAACATCCTGATTAACTGCTATTCCAATCAAACAATGAGAAGCAAGACGCATGCTCGAGATCAGTTGTCGCGCCATGACGGTGTTGTTTGAACAAACCCTGGAACCTGATCCTGCACAAGAACATGACTATACAATACTCTTGAGTCTTGATGCCTAACTTCATAGGCAGGCTGGCAGCGAATACTTTGATCGATATATCCCAGGCTCCATCTTTCCTACCCTGTCCAAGTTTACCCATGAAAAAGTGAGCAACTGGTATGTTACATGTACATTTTAGATTATAAAAAGATTGTTATAGATTTCGCTGGAACCACTCAAGTTCACAGTGTCTATTAAATCCTCAAATCACAAATTCACAAGCAGAAAGCTATAACCACAAGCTTGCTAATATAGGGTGTCTATTAGTTCTCGAATTACCCAAGAATTTGACGCAACGTCAAAGGGTCTTTAGATGGTTTATGCCAGAAAAATGACATGTAAAGTTATTATTGATGTAGGTAAGTTCCCTCAACCATCAACAAACCAGTAGTTATACTGACGAAAACAAAGTTGAAACCAAAGCTCTACCAGGCCACAGAAATCGTATCAATTGGTTCTCCCTCCTAACAAACAACAACATAGCCTCAATCCCAAATTAATTGGTTCTCCCTCCAAATTCAAAGAATAGCTTCTCTTACAAGTCAAGAATTACCTTAAAACGGAAAATGATTCAATGAAGTACTGATCAATTACATACTTTGTTTTCATTGCTTATTATATAGATTCTGCCTTTGTAAGTGTAAAAACTTTTTACTAATACAAAAGCCATTTCCTATAAAAAAAAAATTCAATTACTTACCTTGCATTCGAAGTTCGGAATCTTTTGATCAATTCCCCCAAAAGATCCCATGCAAAGGTTCTATTTTCTGCGACAAGTAACAAGCCACTGAGCCAGTAAGCGATTCATGTTTATGCTCTTCACAAACACTGATCTATTTCCTCATGAGACTACAACCACAAAAGCGCAAAAAAGCCAAATCTTTCAATTCTATTTTTAATGTAATAAGAACAGGGCGAAAAGAATATGAAGAAGATGTAAATAAAAAAAAAAAATGATAAATTGCAAGTAAATTGAAATAAGTGAAAGCATGGAGTTCTCCAAAATCGGGAATCATCTACAATGCTAATCGGGTGTAAAAACAGAAAACCTCATTGTTAATATCAACACTTCAAAATTTCAAAATTATGAGGATGAAAACAAAGCACCATGACGTCCCAGGTTCGATTCTCCGTTGCATCAAGATTGTCTGAGCCGCTGGGGTACGCTCAGGCCAATTGCACCAAGGCCTCATGGGAATAATCTAGCTCACTTAGGTACCCAAGGATTTTTTTTTTTTAAAAAAAAAGCAAGACTTTTGTTGTCCAAGTGATTTATGTTCTCCAAAAGCAAAGTTTGACCATTGGAGGATGTTAGACTAAATCATTAATGAGTGTGGTGTATTTGTGTATCTCAAGATGTATCTGTGGTGTTGTTATGTAGTAGTGACATATATGTGTCATGTATGAGTATTAGGATCTAAGGGTCACTTTGGATGTAACGAGATCTTGAGCTCTTACAGGGAACTAGGGAAGGATATATATATATATATGCAAAGATTTATAAACTCCCATAAGGAAAAACTAATTGATGCATGCAAGTGCACAAGACCATTTCTCATGTTTTTAAGAGTTAACAAGTAACAGCAGAGAGGTGAGAATTATACCTGTCAGCAGTAATAAATTAACATTCAGCAGTATCATCTTCTGTAAGGCTTGAAACGTAAATGCTTGAATTCAGAGTCAAACGTAATTGATTCTTCTTCAAGTTTCTTCTGCAACCTTCTCCACGTCCTCAACATATCAGACTGAATAAGACCTGTGTAGAGCGTCTCAAACGTGATCTTTTGAGGAAGAAAGCCCTTCTCAATCATCTCTACAAAGAACTGGCAAGCCTCTTTCCATTTCTGCTTCTCACACAATTCATGAATCAACAATGTGTAAGAATCCAAGTCCGGCCCGACTCCACTCTTCTTCATGTCATCCCATAACTCGCGCACTATATCCATCCGATTCAACTTGGAAAACATTTGCACTAATATATTATACGTGTGCATACTCGGCATGCAAGAAGATTCCTCCATCTTCCTATACAACTTCAATGCATTATCCGCATCCTTCCTCCCTCGATACTCCTTAAAGAAACAATTATAAGTCGCAGCAGACGGGGTTATACCATTCCTAGCCATTTCTTCAAGCAACAACTCAGCATCTTCAATTCTCCCACACGAACAAAGGCATTTAATCACAGAAGTGTAAGTTGCAACTGTTGGGAAAATCCCCTTCTCTTTCATCGAATTCAACTTATCCAACGACAATTCCGGTTTATGAGCCCTACTATAAACATGAAGAACAATAGAATAGCTAGTAACATCAGGCTCTATACCTCTCCTTTGCATTTCATGAAACAAATTCTCAGCCGCCCGAATCGTTCTCTCGAACCGCTCTTCCGGGTGCAAGCTAGACCTCCTACATATCCCATTCAATAGCACATTGTATGTAACCACATTTGGCTCCAACCCAACATTCACCATCTCCTCCAAAAACTTCTCTGCAAAAGAGGGCCTATTCAGCTTACACCACCCATAAATCAAAACCGTGTACATCTTCGAATCGGGTCGAAACCTAACCTTTCTACCATTAAAAATCTCAGTAGCTACTTTCACATAACCATACTTGCACAGAGTGTCGAGTAGGTAACAAAAATCCTCACTTTCAGTTCTTCTCACAATGAAACTCTCCATATCATCAAAAGTACGGATAGCTTGCCTGGTGAGTCCGGCGGCGATCAATCTCCGAATCAAAATCCCGAAAGTCCGCGACGAGGGATCGACCATTTCGGCGATCAATTGCCAGGCCACATCAAATTGGCGAACTTTCCCCAACACATCAATCATGATGTTGTAGGCGGCCTCGTCGTGGCGGTAATTGGCTTGGTCTTTCGCCCAGACGAAGAACCCTAACGCGATCTTGGAAAAGTTGTTCAACCGGACCAGTGTTTGATGAACTAGGGCTGGAGAGAGGCGGATTCCGTTGAGCTGGAGAGATGATTCCATGGCGTGGAAGGGATTGTGGTGTTCGATCAAGATTCTGGAGACCAAGTCTGCGTCTTTAGAGATCTGGAGAGGTGGGAGTGAAGAGGGTTTTAGGGTTTCTGGGAACCCTAGAAGTTGTAAGTCGTCAGAATTGGAGGAATTGTGAGAGAGGAAACGCGTTTTGAGGCGAAGAGGAGAGGATTGAGAGAGAAGGCGTTGAGTTGATAATCTGCGAAACATGGCGGATCGTCGATTAGGGTTTGGAAGATAGCAAGTGACGATGAACAAGATCAACTGTGGAAATGCGCGCGCGCGCTCATTCATTTTGTGAGCCCGCGCGGTACAACTCGGTAACACTGAGTCATGAATCGGTACCGGTCTCAGGTGATTTGGAAATGTAACTTCCTACTAAACCTCTCTTTAAATAGTATCGAATTTTTTTCGGTTATAATCTACCATTAAAAAAAAAAATCAATAGATCTCAACTTTACCGATTATATATGATGGGTCGATTCATGGCTCAAAAAAATTAAGTGTCAAATTTATGTGTCAAAAGTAGGTACTTTATTTATAAAAAAAAAAAAAAAAAAAAAAAAAGTCATATTGGTTGAAATATCTTTAACTTTTGAAACTTATTATTATGAATTGACATAAATATCATTCAAACAAAATAAATAGATATTGGTAATAAAAAGTAATTAATGAGAAGTAATTGTATCCACAAACTCCTGAGAGATAACTCCTTAGGGAGAGGTGGAGAGATATCTCACCCCCTTAGATATGAGTTGAGAGATAATTTGAGGAAAATTGGACAACCAAACAAGATTAGTTTCAACTCCCTCTAAGTTATCTCCCGAGAGTTGACTCCACCCCTAACCAAACCAGGCCTATATTGTAATTTTTTTTAAGAAATATTTTAACCGTTGTAGATTGTTTAATATGTATCATATGTGAAAGATTAGGATATTTTTATGACCAAAAAAACAAAGATTAGGATATTTTAAGCAATTGAGCCACAAAAGAAAAGTAGCTACCCTAGCAGCTCCTTGTAAAAAAAGAACTCTACAGATTAACGATGGTGATCTGATCTGAACACAACAAAGAAAATAGAGAATGAAAAAAGACTGTTGAAATCAGTTAACAATCCATACTGCAATTTCAAGAGTCCACAATACATACTGAAAAGCTTAAATGACGTTCATTCTGTGAGGAATTGTAATTCCTGCCCTCTTGAGAAGCTCAGCAGATGATTTCTTTGCCAACAAAATCACTTCTTCCTGATATGTAAAAACAGTTCAAAGTTAGAGCTGAGCTTATCCACAATGCTCAAGCATTTCGAAGTGGTCATAATCTTTGTCAAATTAAGTTAAGCTAATTTGTTATACCTCATTTACGTTCAATATCTTTTTATTCTTCATGATCCAGTGACCATTGCACATTACAGATTCGATATTTTCAGTTCTCATAGAATAGACGAGGCTTGCAATACTGCCAAAAAAAAAAAAAAAAAAAAAAAAAAAAAAAAAAAAAAAAAATCCATTAGGAATACCACATCAAACTATAGACAAAATGAAAGAAAAACAATGCAGCAGATAACAGAAACGAAATGTCCTAGAATTTTGAAACCAAAAACATGCAAAAAGAATTTGTGCAAGCCCAAAATCATATCTAGTCTTTAGACACTTCCTAAGAAAGGCATTCAATGGTGTAGTTTCCATTCAAAACACATCAATTGAGGTTGCAGATTTTACAGCAATGTCAACGTTGTCCTCCACAGGACCAATCTTCCGAACCGACAATTTGTTGTAATCACCCACGAGAATCGGTCTTTAGTGAGAACGCCCACACAAAGTCACCCACTTCAAACTCCACGTGACGCTTCTTCCGATCCGCATATTGTTTGTACTTGTCGGCGACCTTCTGCAAGTTATCTTTAATGATTGATGAATCTCTTGCATGACCCACTAACAAAGTCTTCGCCTTGCCATGCCATCTAGTCTTACTTGGCACTGGTAACAAATCAAGAGGACCCCGAGGTAGTACTTGAATACACAACCCGAAAAGGACTAAACCCGTGATTGATTAACGGCATGGTTGTGTGCAAATTCTGCACGCTCGACTTGAAGTCCCAACTCCCGACATTCTCACCCACCAAGCTCCTCAAAAGATTGCCTAACGAACGGTTGACAACTTCGTACGCCCATCTGTTTGCGGATGATAAGCACTTGCTAAATTTCATTGCGTGTTCACCATAGCCCACAACCGCTTGCCAAAAATGGTGAGAATCGGTGTCCCGATCTGAAACAATCGAGGTAGGAAGGCCATGCAATCTATACACCTCCCGAAAGAACAACTGAGCCACCTTTACAGCATCTGTGGTCTTCTTGCATGGGATGAAGTGAACCATCTTGGAAAAACGGTCAACCACCACAAAGATAGAGTCATTTCCCCGCTGTGTTCTAGGCAATCCCAACACGAAATCCATGCTAATATCAACCCATGGCTGCTTTGGAATGGGCAAAGGCATATAGAGACCTGCATTAGTTGCGGTACCCTTCGAAAGCTGACAAGTCCGGCACCGCTGCACATATCTGTCCACTTCCTTGCGAATGGTAGGCCAAAAGTAAGAGGCCTGCACCAGCTGTAAAGTGCGATCACGCCCAACATGTCCCTCTCCATGCAACTCTCTAATAATCGCAATCTCGGTGCAATTAGGAATGCAAAGCTCAATTGTCATGCGGCTCAACAAACTTTTTCGTCTACTCGGGGCATCGCAACTCGTTGGTCACACCGGACTTGTGTTTCACCACAAAAGTAAAGCGCTCCAAATAGGCCACCCAAGAAGCATGTCCGGCGAGACCTTGTTCGCCCATGTAAGTGCCGCAATGCCTCGTGGTCTCGTAAACAACACGAACTCTCTGTGGAAAAGATAATGTCGCCAATGCTTCACGGCTTGTACCATCGCATAGAACTCCACATCGTATGTGCTATATCTCAACTTCGCCCCGAGACATGCCTTCTCACCGAAATAGGCAACAGGCCTATTATTCGACTCAAGACACAGCTCGATGCCTACACTTGGATGCATCACTATGCAACTCAAAAGGTAGGTGAAAATCTGCAACACCGTAATGGGTGCGATGGTTAACCGCACCTTGATCAGTTGGAATGCTTCATCTGCCTCGTTGCTCCACCCAAACTTCACGCCCTTCATACAGTCTGTAATTGGGGCCATGATACTGCTGAAGTGTGGAATGAACCGCCTGTAGAAGGAAGCCAACCCATGAAAGCTGCGAACCTCCGTGACGGTGGTAGGTCTAGGCCAAGTGCGGATGGCTTCTACTTTAGACTCATCGACCTGCAACCCTTCTCCAGAAATGACATAGCCTAAGAAAAGGACCTTCGGTGTCAAAAATGAGCATTTCTTCATCGCAGCATAGAACTTCTCCCTGCGCAAGATAGTCAGAACATCTCGCACGTGCTTTGAAGGTGTTCCTCCTCGTTAGTACTGTATATCAATATATCATCAAAATATACCACAACACACTTGCCTATCAAAGGTCTCAAGCTCGGTTCATGACTCTCATGAAGGTGCTAGGCGCGTTTGACAACCCAAACGACATAACTAACCACTCATACAGACCTCTCCCCGGTTTTAAAAGCGCTTCCACTCATCTCCAACTCTAATGCGAACTGGTGGTACCCACTCTTCAAATCCAGCTTTTGTAAAAATTTTTGCTCCACTCAATTGGTCAAGTAAATCATCCAAGCGAGGGATAGGAAAGCGATACCTAACGGTAATCTTGTTGATTGCTCTCTTGTCCACACACATCCGCCATGAGCCATCTTTCTTTGGTGTAAGGAGGGCGATGTACGCACACTCGGACTTTCACGGATGAACCCCTTCGCCAATAACTCTTCAACCGTTCTGCGCAACTCCTCATGCTCACTGGGACTCATTCGGTAGTGTGGTCTATTAGGTAGTGACGCACTGTGTTCAAGGTCAATCGATGTTGAATATCACGCAATGGTGGCAGTCCTTCTGGCATCTCATCAGGGAAAACATCGCAAAACTCCTTCACAATAGAAATTGCAGCTTCAGGAACATCAATATCTCTATCTACCTCCTTTCCCATCAAGATGTAAACGACCTCAGAATCCTGTAATTCATCTTCAAATCTTGCCAAAGACAAAGAAATCGCTAGATTCTTTAGTAGGCTTAACTTCCTCCGGGTCCTTGGCGGGTACTAGCACAATCTTCACTCCCTTGAACATAAGGGTGTATTTATTGGTTCTGCCATCATGCACAACTCCCCTATCAAACTGCCAAGGACGTCCCAGTAACAAGTGGCAAGCATCCATAGCCACAACATCACACCAGACTGAATCCTTGTAGTTAGCACCAATAGAAAAAGTCACCAAGGCGCGCTTCGACACCTTCACCTCACCACCCTTCTTCAGCCATGCTAGCTTGTAGGGCCTGGGGTGTTGTTCAGTTGCGAGGCCCAACTTCTGAACCGCTTCAACTGAGACGATATTCTCGCAATCCGCACACGCATCAATCATGAACCCGCACACCTTGCCTAAGATGGTACACTTGGAAAAGATGTTATTCCGTTATGACCACTCATCATCAGCCGACAGCTCTAGGAGTCATACAAGAACGCCTTACAACTAAGGCAAGCACCCACATCTCCGAATCCGACCTCCTCTTCGTGTTGTCGAAGTATCAAACGCCGGTTCTGCGTGTGATGTTGGTCTCTTCCCCTTCGTCTTCCTCTTCGTTCTCAATAAAAAGAGTCTTCTTCCCTTTACATTCGACTTCCTGTGACCAACTTCGCCACAACCGAAGCATTTAAACCCACTAGTGCTAGGTATGTTTGTGCGACTAGCGTGGGTTAATTGCGCGATATTACCTCCAGTATTGGTCGTCCCAACACTAACATTACTTTGGAAGCATTACTCACACCCCGACGCTGTTGTTGTTTCTCCACCAACAATGCTCGGCTGGTGCGCTACAGATAAGGAAGCCGATCAAACATGTTGACGACATCTTGGATCTCGCACCCGCAGTCCACCAATATATCGCGCCACTAATTGGTCGTTAGTCTCCTGCAGCTCGTTTCTAGCGACTAATCGATAAAACTCGCAGTGTGTAATCATCTATCGATTTTGCCCTTGTCTCGGATTCTCCGCAACCTCGATACATAAGGCGTTGGAAATTGTAAGGCAAGAACTCACCCGTAAGTGCTTTTTCATCTTCTCCCACGAGGTGATCTTCGCCTTTCCATTCCTATTCCGCATCAACTTCTGCTTTGTTGCCACCAAGCGTGGCCTGTTGCGAATCTGGTCGCAACAAGTTGCACGCGCTTGTCTTCGGGCACACCTTTGAATTCTATGACTTCTTCAATCGACGCCACCAGGTCAAGAATTCTTCCGGTTGAAGGGTGCCATGAAATTCTCGGGATATCCGTCTTCAACCTGACTCCCACCGCTGCGATCATCCTCAATCGCACGCGGCTCGTAGCGCCTCCTCGGTGCCTCAACATACTCATCCTCCCCTTCCGGTAGAAGAATCTCTTTCGGTTCATCACCAACAGATTCCCTTCGATGGTTACGGATACGATCCATATTCCGACCTAACAACCGATCGATTCGCGATTAATGTTCTACCACCGCGCCCACGCGTTGGTCAATTATTTGGCCAATTTGTCGATTTAGATTGTCACGGTCATACACCTCCTCGATACGCTTTGGTTCCTCTTCGGCGGCATGATTTCTCCAATTTGATAATGCAAAGGTGCATCATTCACTTACAAAGAAACATGCAAGACTTGGCAACCACTTTATAAAATAGTATATAGAGCATACACAAGAATTTGCTTCAATGAGATGGCCATACCAGTCATGCACAGGAACCATAGACCAGGAAGAAGGATTGACTACGATCAGGTCAGCCTACATACACAAGAAAAGAAAAAAAAAAATATATTTGTTAAATTTTCCCTTTTAATTATAATTAAAAATAAAAAATAAAAAAACATTTTTCTGGAAAAGGAGGGAAGCGACCAAGTTGAACAAAAGCTTGGGGTGTTTGTGGTGTAGAGGACCAACAAGTTAACGTAAAATTGTATTTGGTAATTGATAAGACATCAATAAACAATGAAAACAAAAAAGTACGCTACAACAATTTACCAGTACTATTGTCAAAAAAAATATGCTAGGTAGAACATTGCTGAAGTCTTTTTTGCAATTTCAGAAGCTAGGCCTTCAATTCAATCAAGTTTATTCAATAAAACATAAAGAGATCCATCGCGAGGGTCATCTATTTAAATGCTGCCGTAATTGTTCCATCATCCATGCTTCCTTACAGGTCTTTCAATCTTCAAGAGTAGAAGTGTTGATTTGAAACATTGCAAATATCGCTTAGATGCAAATGCAGTTGCACTAACACGTAGATGTTATCCATGTGCAATTTAGTTGTAAGTTGCAACCTAAACTACTTACATAAGAACATTATGCAATCTAGTTTCTGATTCACAGGTAACAGTTGCAGACTCGAGATCAGCAAAAAAAATATTGCACGAAGGAAATAAATTCCAACTATACATCACTAAAGGATATTGGTTTCGAGTCAGTCTGCGATTTTAATTGCAAATGCATCATTCATGTAGTTCTTAATATAACTATGTTTTACTTCCATGATGTCATCAGATCCATCCATTTCTTAACTGCACAAAAGCCATACTTCTCATCCAGGAGCATGTCGAGGAATTTAGTGAACATGTACTCTCAAAGTAGCAATTTAGCAAATGATACCTTAAGCCTTTAAGAAACTGTAGTTAAATATTCATGAAAATTCATTAAACAGTTTAATTCTACAAGTATTGATAATTCATAACTAGGCATGGATTAGAAAAACTATGGGTAAGGATTGTACGCATAGATTTCATAAAATCCAAGTCCATATCCTACCTTCTTTCCAACCTCCAGAGAACCAATTTCATTCTCCCATAATACTGATTTGGCACCATTTGTTGTCACCATTTTGAGAACAGTTTCAGCAGGCAAGACGGTAGGATCAGTAGTTCCTTTAGTGAAAGCCTCTCGGCCTTTGTTGATCAAAGAAGCCAGATACATCTCATCGACTGAATAAATTGTATAGATGTTTTAGTAACAAAAGAACTTGAAAGATAACCACTTGTGCTAATAAGTCTGTAAATATAAAGTGGGTATGAAATTCAGATGCTACAAGATAAGTAATTGGATATCAGATGTCAATTGCAATCATAAAATTGTGCAAACAATTTCGCCGAAAAGGATGTTTAACCCATTAGAACCATAAGACGCCTCAAGTACCTTAGCCAGCAATTCAATAACTCACACTTCATAGACTAATTCAACCAACAATTTAAAGTCAACATACTAATTTCTACAATCGATCTTTACAAGCTAGCAGCCCCCTCTAAGTTAACAGTTTCTTTGCAAGAAAATAAAATTGAGCTTCATCCTTTTCATGGAGAAAATGAAAGGAAACGAAGATATAAGATTCAAAAACAAACCGATGCTCATTCTATTATTTGACGGTGCACCATCTGTACCCAAGGAGACACAAATGCCAGCATCAAGCATCTCTTTGATAGGTGCAAAACCCAGCATTCTCATCGCGGCTGCTGGACAATGAGAAACTTTTACTCCAGTCCTTGCAAGAGAATTAATCTGTCAAAAGATAAAAGATGCTGATCAGGAAAAAAATGTCTAAATTGAAGATGGAAGAAATCAACTAAATCCAACAATCATTGATTATTGGATGATTCAAAAGAATAATTGGCAGAGCACATTTTGATCGGTGCTTAAATAACCATTCCATGAATTGAAAAAAAGGTTTTCATTCTTTTCTTTTTCTTATTTGACTAGCATCAATATGTGAAAAGAAGACCAATTAAAACCTAGTTCTGCGCGGAACAATTTACAGCTTCTCAAAATTAGTTCAACGATTAAAAGCTTCAAAGGAACGAGCAAAAACCAAAAATATAGAGAAACCACCTCGAACTAGGCATAGCTTTTGCTTCTATAAATATTGAAAAAAAGGCACCGATTTTTTATTTCATTGTTTTTTAAAAATTTATTTTTTATTTTTTACATTTTTGGAGAGGAAAATACATCTGATTATGACAACTATACAGTTGGAAAAGAAAATTTCATATTCTTATGTTGAAATCTTCTTAGCGCCTGCTAATTCTGCTCCTGAAATTAATAACAAATGCATAGCATTCTGAAATAAGAACAGAAGGGAGCCAGCGCAAATATTACCTCAGTATCGTTAACCCACACAGAATGAACAGCTAACAAGTTGCCTTGTAGAAACTCTATTTTCTCCAAATATGTGACAGTTCCATGGTCAACTTTTCGAGTGTGCGTCACAAATTCGTTTTCATAAGGTATCTCTGCAACATGCTGGATCAATGATACAACCATAAAAAGAGAAGAGCAAACAAGCTCATATGAAGTAGGTTGATATGAATTCAAGCGGCAAAAATCAATTTTCGCTTTGAAACATGTCATCAATGTCATGGCTCAAGTCAAAATTTTGAAATGTAAAATTTATCAAATGATATAGAGTATCACCTCATAAACCAAATACTTTCACTATAGTAGAGAAAGATGGTCCACAATTACTCACTTTCCATATTTTAAAATGAAACTGTACATTTTATAAAAATGCAGATCCCCTGCTTACACTGATTCACTCGAGCTAGCAGATTGCACAAAAAAGATTACAACAGAGGTGAACAAAAGTCAAGAAAAGCATTCGGATAAAATAATAGCGCAAAAAGTGATCATCTCACCATATGAATTCCGGTTTTTAGTTCTTCTGCTGTATCTCTAGTTTCAGACAATAAGCTATCAGTCGCATTCATGATTTGCCTTATCCCAAGCCACACCCTGATGCGACCATCAGCAGTATTATGATGCTTCTTATAAAGTTCCTTTTGAGACTGCACCCTTAAATAAATTTAAATAAATACATTAACTTAAGACAAGTATTACAGACCAAGCCAAGCAGAGAAACGAAATGAAAGAAACACTATCCAGCTTAAATAAACAGGTGAGACCGACCTACAGCAAAAGAGTTAAATTTCCTCAAATAGAATTTACTGCAAACGATTAGTAACTATGGGAAGTACTTACAATATAATCTTGTCACTAATACCGAGTTACAGGTATCGTTGATTACTAAGAAAGTAATATCATACGTTTCAAAGAAAAACGTGATGAGATTTCATTAGCTTTTTCCACACCATTTCTTAATCCTTCAGAGGTATCACTGAATCACAGTCCTTCTATATTGTTGGGGAACGAAAAAGAACTGAAATGTATGGAACAAAACATAAGGCACGAAATTACGAATATTTGTTGAAACAACCTGAATACAGTAATCAGTAGTGTGAGTAGCCCAATTTCCTGGCAAACCTTGTCCACAGTCCATCGTCGATTGCGCTAAGCACGCCCTTAATCCCAACAACTCCACCGCCCTCGCCATCGCTGAGACGTGCTGCCCACCCGCCTCGGCAAAACAAGTCACCTAATTAAACAAACAAACCATGCAACATTAGGACCTGCAGCTTAAAACTAGACGGACACATGCCTACACAACACAAGTATTCAACTTTCGATGAACAAACCAAACAAAAAGATTGAAACTTTTTTGTTATCTTAACCAGATGTATCGAGTTCGAGTTCGAGTTCTGAGAATTGAAAAACTCGAAAACTCTTGGCTCGAGTTCAAGATTGAAACTTACGCCAGAATGTATGAGTTCGATTCCGCAAAGTAGGGTGGAAATGTAGGAGTCCTCATCGGTCATGGCGGCCTCGTAGGGCCAAATCCGCTGGTGCAACCAAGTCAAGAGATCAACGTCGTCTGCAATCCCTCTCGCGAGCTGTTGAGATGTGTGAACGTGTGTGTTGATGAACCCTGGACCGATCGTCAATCATCCAGTTTTTCAAAATTTGACCTAATTGATGAATGAATGAAGTAGAAGAGATGTGGAGAAGCAAAGGAGATGAAGATGGTGACCTGGGAGCAGGAGTCGGCCACTGAGATCGACGATCTCGTGGGGTTGGCGGTCGAATTCGCGGAGAAGATGAGATGATTCGCCGATCGATACGATCTTGTCTCCTTCGATTGCAATGGCCCCGTTGAGATAGACTCGGTTTTGCGAGTCCATTGTCACGATCACTGCGCTGTGGAGGAGTGTGAGGAGTCTCGGCTTCGCTTCCATTGTGATCGAAGTGACTCCAACTCTCCACCCCAAATGAACTTCGAAGACCAAATTGTATAAAATCTTCACTAATTCAATGTATCAGACTAATTATCATTGTTTCAGTAATTAAGAATGCTTTAATTAAGTATAAT
The DNA here is from genome assembly GCA_039657325.1 of Stephania cephalantha. Taxonomy (NCBI): domain Eukaryota; kingdom Viridiplantae; phylum Streptophyta; class Magnoliopsida; order Ranunculales; family Menispermaceae; genus Stephania; species Stephania cephalantha. Next base: position 55,387,865 of record CM077573.1, read on the forward strand.
ATACGCCACTTAACATTAAATGAATTGAAGTATTGAAAAATCATAAATATTTGAATTGTTTAAAAGTATAATTCGTAAAAAAACAAAATTCATAAATATATTCTTATATAATCATCGCCCCATCGATTCAACTCTTATTCCGCTGTTATTTTAACGTCATTTCAATTTATTTAGGGGGTGGCAATTTGTGTTAGCGGGTCGTGTTCGTCTCGTGTCAAAACGGGTCATTACCCATATAAGGCAAACCCGAATCCGGCCCATTTATTAGTCGTGTTAATCGTGTTCGTGTCGAAATGGGTCGTGTTAAACATGTCGGATATTTGTGTCACCCATTTATTAAATATTTTATTTAAACTTTTATAACTTATTTATAACTTTTATAAATATATTTACATAAATAAATTTAAATGAATATAACATAATTATATAGTCAATAAAATCAAATGGAATTATAGTCTTTAAGGCCTCGTTTGGTTCATTTTTGCCAAGTTACAGTGCGAGTGAAGATAACTCCATGGAGTTAACTCACAGTGTAAGTTCATATTTCATGTTTTGTTGAACTTTAAACTTGCAGGGAAGTTGCAAATTTTTAAAAACAATAAAATATAGGAATTGACATAAATGTCTTTCAAACATATTTTTAAAATAAAAAAGATGATTTGTGAGGGACTTGGGAAAACGATGATTTGTGAAGGGTATTTTTGTCCATTGAACTCCTGGGAGATATCTCCCTATGGGGGGGAAGGGAGGAGGAGATAACTCACCCTCCTCTAAGTTGAGAGATATCTCACCCACATACCAAACAAGGCCTAAGTTTTACTTTTATTTTTCATTCAAGTCTTATATAAGTTTTAACAAAAGAGAAGAAATGACTCATAGCAAATAACATATAAATTTTTTTTCAAAAAAACATATAAAAAACCTATAAGAATCCTAAAAAAAAAATCTAAATTTTTATTTTGGGGAAAAATTTTATAACTTCTTTAATAATAAATAGTTATTAATAAAATGCAAAACATAAATAATATATCAAAGTAAAATAAATATTTCATTTAAAAATAAAATAAAGTATGATAAAAAATGCATATATATATGCAAATAAAAAATAAATCATATTATTTACATGCTACTAAATAGGTGTCAAACATGTCAGCCTTTTAATCGTGTCTAATCGCGTTGACCCGTTTATCAAACCCTAACTTGTTTAAAGAATGTCATATCGTGTTCGTGTTGTATTATCGTGTCCTAACCCAAATTGCCACCCTAAAGTCTATCATTACATATGATTAAACAGCTTTGGCCACTGAACTTCTAGAGCATATACCCGAAGGCAAATGCTAGCATAGCATAACATCGATTAGGCTTGTGCACGGCCCTTCAGCGCGTAACCCACTTTTGGCATCAACATAGCCCTATGTCGCAAAGCTGAAATATAATCCCCTCCTTAGGGAACATCTTTAAAGGAAAAAAGAAATCGGAAGTACAAAGGCCAAACATGGTAGCACCACAGTCTAGAGAAAACTGCTAAAACTCAGTCGCATTTCCAGCAAAGCTACAAAAAATACCTCTTAACACGTCTAATAAACATATAATCCTATGACAAAAACAGAAAAAGTAGAAGACATGACCATCCTAGGCTAGCCCATCCTCTGGGCGGCTTCCTTTGCAAGAAGTTTCTCCTTGGCCTTTGTTTTGGCCTGAGATTTGGATCCCATGATTCCACCGCCCCATTTCTTCCGGTATTCGTCGTACTTATCATTGAAGTTCGCCTGAAATACAAACATAAAGTCAAAAAACAAAAACAAAAACAATTCACCAAAAGAGAACTAAAACGTAATCTTCACCCACCTTGATAGCCTCGAGGATCTTGCTGAACTCCAACTTGTCCTCGTTCTTAACTGTAGTCAAACACAACGCAGCCGCGGTTTTCTGGTGCACAATCTGCAACACCCAAAAAACATAGTAAGATACAGGAAAACCCTACTTTAACAACCATGAAGGTCCTGCGGCATAAGAGTCAATGCGAGCTTACCGCGCCCAAGCGTGACTTTCCCTTAACAATGCAGTATGGGATCTCCATCTTTCGGCACAATGCTGGAAGCCAGACCACAAGCTCAATTGGGTCTACATCATGGGCAATAACAACCAACTGGGCCTTGTTCTGAAAAAGGAGGTCAATCAGTTTCAAGGGGCACTCCATTGGGAGTTCCAGCAATAACAAATGAGAACATAGGAAACCAATTTCGAACCTGCTCAATTAGATAAGTCACATGATTGAGCCCATATTTCACAACAATGGGCTTTTTAGACTCCACAGTTTTTCCTTCAGTCTCGGCTTGAGCCCTTTTCAAGAGGCGTTCCTTCTTCTCGGCCTTGTCCTCCGGTCTGTATTTAAGAAGCATCTTAAATAGGCTTGATGCTGCAGATCATTTCAGCAACGACTTCCATAAATTAGCATGCCATAAGCATCAAGATATTATTTAAATGAGCATTCTTATGTGAAAAATGAAAGAATCACAGGAAATAAATAGGCAAACAGATGAATAAATACTTCAGGGCCTAGTAACATGACTGTTAGTATGACACCGGCACAAAGTATTGTCAACGAGAAGGAATGATCACAAGAATATTACTCTCTAAACACGAAAACATGATTTTACAATCACCTAAAACAGGCCTTTATGGCCTTTATGATCACAACAAGGATGCAACAAAAAATAAGTTAGAATTTGAATAAATGGATAGAAAAGGTTATTTGCAATAGGAGGAACTTTGAAACCTCAACACGGCCCATCATCCATCATTTCACCTCGAACATTCAGTTATGAAGACAAAATGATTAGCAAATTGTTTTATATAACTTGAATCAGTTATAGGGAAGGGCGATTGAGGTGGTTTGGTGACCTGCAAAGACGAACTACAAATGCCCCCACTACAACACTTGACTCAATAGAAACTGAATAAATTCGACGAAGTATGGATAGACCAAAGTTTACTTGGAACACATTAATTATGAGGGATTTGATCCATGTCACCGACCCCAATTAATTTGGGAGTGAGGCTATGATGTTGCTGTTGTTGTTGTATCAGTTATAGCTCAGATATGTCTAACTCGATTGTTGCAATTGATAGCAACATAACAAAGCGTAAGAAGAATGTAAACATTGAAGAAATCAAACAATCATTGATCTTTAATCCTCGGCGTCAAAAAAATCCAAAACTTTAACAGATTTGTTCTAGCCATTAAATTAAGCATGAAACCTTACATCCACAAACAAATAATTTTAACATCGACTTCATAACATGAACAGCAACTCTAGCTAAAATGTTCTACACAAAGTAAGTTAGAAAGATTAGAAATTTAGGTTTACTATATTACCGAGATTCTTGTCCAACGTCTTGGTGAACTGATTCAATGCCGGAGGCACCTTCAACCGCTGCTTGAGAATCCTCCTCTGACGCTGGATCCGGACGACCTTGGGCCACTTGACGAACCTGTGAAGATCCTTCTTTGGAGGCAATGCACCACCAATTCCGAACTGCTTCGGACGCTTTTCGAACAGTGGATTTGAGACCTTCTCCTGAAAACAAACAGAGATTCAGAGCGAGAAACAATGAAGAAGTTTTGGAAAGAAAAACGAAGGAGCGATCATTACCGGCTTCTTCTTCGCCGGGGCAGATGGGGCTTTCACTCCTCGCTTAGGTGCCTGTGAACCAAACACGACGAAATCGATGTTAGTCTTACGAAGACAGTCGATCTGTAATCAAAACAACAAAGCTGAACCGGATCAACGAATTCTCTCACCATTTGCGCCTCTGGTTGTTCTTGGCGAGGTCTTCCGAGAAGATGTTAGGGTTGAGATTAGATTTTCATTTATAGCTACCGTGCTCGTATGGTTTTCCGAATCTCCAGTGTTTCACTGGGCCGGGCCGGGCCGGGCCGGGCCAGGACTAGCCATGTCTAGCCTATTTCTAGGCCTATATGTAGCAAAATAAATATTTCAAAATGAATACAAGGTAAAAAGTTGTATTATCATTAATTTGAACACTATTTTCGAATAATTATAAGTAGAAGTGTCAATTTTTCGGTCCGAACGGATTCGGATCCGGGTCCGGGCCGCCCTTGATATAAATGAGCATTTGCATTGTCCAAAACCGACCCGATTGTAAATTCGTGCAAGTATGTCTTGCCCAAACCCAGTTTACTTTTAATCCGAGTTGTCCAAGTTTCCGCATTTTGTCGAGTTCTTAAAAATTATTTTATGTTTAAAAGTTTTTTTAATTATTAAAATCATTGTAAATTCATCGTAAATAATCTTCTCTAATATAATTTTAAAAAGTAATGTTTAAGTTGCATTTAATATTTTGAATTACAAAACATAATAATGTTTTTTTGTCAAAAGACAAAATGCATAATGTTGTCTCAAGCAATTTGTGATGGCCCCAATTTCCAGACCGCCTTGCTACCCGCCACGTCGCATCCCACGTCAATTAGCCTTGTCACATCATGGCCCGTTTCTCCTTGACGCCTCGCGACCTAACGAGTTGCTTACACTTTTCCAGCTAACCCTAGTTACGCTAACTAACCTTTACATAAGTATTAATAATTCAGTTAGTCGGTTACTCAATTTATCAAGTTATATTATAATTTTACGGCGGAAGTCTTTTAATGAGTAACTTATGTAATATTTAACAATCCTAAGTAGTGGAAAACCCGGCAAAAGATACCATGTATATATCAAGGCGAAATAAGTATAAAAAAAGTTTCGTATACATGTAATCAGCGTTCTATGGTCCCCAAAACCCAACAAAAGTCAAATAAATACATACCGGTATCACACACGAGCTGGCTCCACAATCTCAGAGTTAGTCGCCCAGTACCTCCTTGCCCTTGCCCTTGCTCGTCGAAAGATCTGCACTCAGTCACCCAACAAATACAGTGACGAGTCCAGTGAGTAAAATTCCATGAGAAGTCCACACAATATTCATGAATTAAAACTGATAAACTACGAGACATGCGAATATAACACCTAACAACAGTACGTTATATTCCCCATGAATGTAGGCGGCACACGATAAGCAAAAACAATAGCGTGAAATGAATAAACAGTATATACCAACTCAACCAGTTTAGAAATAAAAGCATAAATCAGTAAACATTCGTAAAATCACAAGAAAACCCTTACCTACACCAGCCAATAATCGATAAATCGAATAGGAACCACGTATATACTTACGGGCTTATAGTGACTAAACCCCAATTTCGATTCTGGGATGTCCCTCCGATGTTATTTCAAGTCAAAGGAACACCCTAAATCCCTCCCGACGGTCATAAGTATATCCTACTGCTGTCGACACGAACATTAAACACAAGTAACTCGTGTAAACGATTTAGCCATTACCAATATATACGCAAATCGAAATATGAGAGAAACCTCATGTGTGCCCACCAGCAGTCACACATGAAATGCGATATCGATAAATCAAAACCATGAATTTTGTGAAGCATTCTCAATGGGTTTACGCACCCCAATCTGCGCTCCGACTTCCCCGAACTCCCGTATCCGACCGACTAGCTCCCCGATACCCGAGCTACGGTCCCCTAAGTCCCTGAAGTCCAATTTTACATGTATAGTATGTTTGTAGGTGTTTTGGATATGTATTAAGTCAAAAATCCCAAAACAACCTTTAAAATTCAGTTTTTTGTATGTCGTTAGCGCTATGGGAATAGTGTAGCGCGTTATGTGGTGGTAGCGCTATGGACATGATGTAGAGCGCTACTGTTCTTCATCCTAAATAACAGTTGGAAACCCAAAACGATTAGCGCGTTAACCATTCCAGGTAGCGCGCTACTGTCCTTTGGACAAAATTCTCAAATCGAGAATTCTGTTTTTCCCCTCACATTTAGCCATGAAGCCTATCTAACACTCACTCCATACCCAATCAACACTAAAACAACAACCATAACAATTCAGAACATCTATTTGATCAAATTAATCAATTTCATGCAATCTACTAATTTTCCCAATTTCCTAAAAAACCCAATTCAATCAAAACCAGCTATTAATCCTCCATTTATATGCTCATAAGACATGTAATTTATCAAGCTAACATCAAAACCAGGGATCTAACCCTCTAACTTGCATTTTCATCAAAATTCATCAAAAATGGGTTCATTAGATAAAGGAGATGATAGAGAAGATGATTACATAGGTTTAAATCCTCAAATTGGCTCCAAATCACTCCTTCTTCTCCAGCAAGTTTTGTGATAAATTGTTTTCAATTGCATATGTTGATCAAACTCATCTTATATATCAATGTAAGATTGTTTCCTAGCCCTTCATCCTCATGTATTTAGATATCCCGATGATTATTTAGTGGTTCACCTCTAGCCACTAATCCCACTCACTCCCACTAACTCTCTTCAAGTGACACTAATAGTTACTCCCTTGATCTCTAGATATGCTAATGTGTATCTACAAGTAAATCATATGGTTTTCATTTAATTGACTAAACTATAGGCTTTGATTTATTTGATTTAATCACCTTAGCTCATGCCCATCATAAATACCTATGGTTAGTGTTTTTAGTCACCAAAATTATTAAATTTGTGATCCCACTAACCCTCGACTACCGGGCACTAGGTGCCCGCGTCTCGGCACACATTTCGAGGTACGCCCTAGCCTATTATTTTAATTTGAATTTTCTTAGCCTATGGTCACATTACCCATTTTAATTGATTAACTAGTCATCTTAACGTGAATTAGTAGAGTTTCATAGTGTACCCGTAGTTCGCCTACCCAACACCCGCATTGACACGCCTTTCGAGACTAACACCTGTCACACTAACTCGCCTGATAGCAACATACACACATGCGACGCAAATATATAATAATAATAATTTTAAACACCACATATATACACAACCACCATCCATAAATAACATATTTCATCGGTTCTCGTGTCCGAGCCAACCAAGTTGTCCACGTAACGCCCGAATGACGATCGTTAATCCCAAGATTAACGCTAATTTGGGTCGTTACATATTACATTTCTATACAAGCTATGTAATTTCTTTTATTTATATTGTTGTTTTTGTGAATTATGCAATGTATGAAAGTATATTTTCAAAATAAAATAGGTATCTATTGGAATCCGGGCCGGGTTCGGGCTTAGAGGGTCTTGTCCAGACCTGGCTCGGATTTTAATTTGAACATCAAAGTCTTGTCTAGATCTGGCCCATATTTAAAAAAAATATTGTCCAAACCCTTTTTTTTGTTGTTGTTGTATTGGAATAAGCTTAGGACTTGTGAAAAATTGGACTAGCGGGCCGGACAAAAAAATTGACACCCCTAATTATAAGCTGTAACGATAGCTCGGCATTAATCAACAAAATGTTGAGGCAAGTTAACGTTTCTGACGAGATTAAAAAGTGTGAGATTACAAATCATATAATGACTTAATTATTGAATGAGAAATGAGAAGACGTAAGATCGATTTTTATTGATGCTTTTGATAAAACATTACACCTAGAGTTATTCAGTAAATTCGGTATCAGTCGTAGTTGTTGGTTGAGGAAGTTGAGAAGATCGATAATTGATAGTTTTTTGTTATATATTTTTTTACAAGATTGTGATACTCGTGGCGGAACTAAGGGGGGTCGCCCCTAACCCCTGGACCCCTTTAGTACCTCTATGCAGGGGTACCAAAACCCTACATATTCGTCATTTCAGCCTCCCTGATGGTCGACTCACGCTCCCTATATAATAAGTGTAACATTGTAAAAAAAAAAAAATGATGATGTATTTAAAGTGTCTTGAGTGTAGCATTGTAAAAAAAAAATTGTTACGCTTAGTTTTTCAAACTAATAATTTTTTTTTGTTTGAAAAAAAAAAGTTAAGGTTAAAAGTTCGCCTCTTAATAAGATTTTTAGGTGATACTCGTCAAAATATATATCCGTGCACGTATTATGGCTTGTGCAATTGCTAATCTTTTCCAACTAAATATATACAATTTGAAAAAAAAAAAAAAAAAATACAAGATCAGGTGAACGCGGTGCTTTTTTATCTAACAAATTTGTAAATACCATGAAAATTTGAAGTACCAATATATGAAAGGGCAATAAAAATCACCCAAAAAAGGGCATCAAAACAAGTAACTATAAAAATCAACGTTCTGCCAAAGATAAAAAGTTTGAACTCATTGTAATATATTAAGACAGAAAGAAACCAAGCACGAGCATATCAGGTTGTGCTATTGATAGTACGTAGGTGTGGCACCGCATGACACAAGTTCGAAGGCTGGACTGAATGAACCATGCACCTCTTGTATTTTTGTGCGCACGATGATGAGTTTGTTGGAGACCAACAAGACTTCAATAGAGCTGAACCCGCGACCTCATCTCCAACCTTTAACTTTAACAAACGAGTCTCATCCATCTCACTAAAATGGTGGTTTGGCGCAAGTAGCTAACTTACCACTAAACCTATAATAAATAAATAACTTATGAAAAATACTAAGATGACCTTGTGGCGGTGTCCATCCTAGCTTCCCCAGCCTCCCAGGTGTCCATCTCGGTCGCCCTGGCATCTTCCACAACTTAATTTGAAATTGATGTGTTTTTTTTTTTTGACGGGAATTTGAAATTGATGTAGTATTGCAATTTAAGTTGAAAATTGCAATAAATACATGAACAAATCAATTGATATTAAATTGTTTTATTTTTAATTCTATTTTTTTCAAGCCTTAAGGTATTTCAAATCTGTGTGATTTTGCGCAAATTGATTGAGTCAAACTTCTAGTACATTATAGCTACAATACAATAACTACGATGACCGAGGGCTAACATTTTTCACTAATATAATCAAGGTTAGAGTCTCATGAAATATATAATAAATGTCACGTCCTTAGATTTATTTTTTGTTAGTCAACAGTTGTATTGTGTTGATATTCTCAACCCAAAAGAGGGGACAACAATCTATTACATCGAGAATAATAAATATCTTGTTGCAGTGAAACAGAAAACTAAGATCCGACACCACGCAAACAAAATGGTGCAGTAACAATCCCTGACAAGCACAACCACCTCACAAGTCACATATTTAAGTGACATTTAGTAAAAGTATACCATATATCTACATGTAGAATGATCTATCTATCCAAATAGATCTTGGTATTTATGTGGTCCGTTAGCTCTATTAAATACGAATATATCTTTTTTTTTTAACGATAAAAAAATAGGATTCATATTTCATTCAAACATTGAGATCAAATACAATTATAGCTACCGCATAAAAAATGTTGATTTTCATACGAATATATTTAGATTATATGAATTTGTTGTAATCTACCTAAATTATATTAGCCTACCTACCATGACCAGTTACGCATATCAAATGAATACGAATACACTTAAGCTGTTTCCAAGCACCCATGATTTTTCACACAAAATGTATGCGCACGCATCCTGACGCATGGATGCCGACAACTCGGCCACGTAACATTTTGGAGAGGTAAGAAAAATGTACAGGGCAGTAATTAAAGTGGGCGTGGCAGCGTTGCGGTCCAAGAGAGTTGAGAGAATAGAGAGTAGAGAGGATTCAAAAACAATCGCTTTAAAAAGCAGCAACCCCCATTGCGAGGGAGATCCAAAAATTCCATCCCAATCCCGCTATTATTTTCGCGAATTCACTTCCAATTTTTTTGAAACTGCCCGCCCTGCCATCCCTTCATTAATTACTCTCCGAATCTGTTCGATCCCAAAATCACACACACTCGACAGCACAGCACAGCTTCTCTTTTTGTCGCTCTTACGTTGAGGATTCCATGAGAGCTGGTTAGGGTTTATAGGGTTTCGGCGTGACTGCGTTGGATCTGCAATCTTGGCTCTTCTTCGACGTCTTCCATGGATTCCGAAACCCTAGGAGACAAGAAACCCGACGACGGACCTCCTCCGGTAGAGGAGGAGAAGAGGAAGCCGATTGAAGAACGACAAGAAGAAAAGCAAGAAGAGGAAGTAGAAGAGGAAGAAGAAGAAGAAGAAGACGAAGAAGAAGAAGGAAAGGAGGACGAACGAGAAGAGGAAGGTGCGGAAACGGACGAGGAAGGGAGTGGGAAGGATGAGAAGAAGAGCGCGAGCAAAGGCAAAGGCAAAGGGAAGAGAGGAAAGAAGGCTGCGGAAGGCGCGGAAGAGAGACGGCGGCGATGGTGAGTCGAAGGACTCGGTGGAGGGGGCGGATTCGGAGAAGAAGAGAAGAAAGAGGGGTTCTGTTGTTAGAGAACCTGTGACGCCGATTGATAGGCCTAGTAGAGAGAGGAAGACTGTGGAGAGGTACTCCGAGCCTACTCCTGAAAGGCTTTCGGCTGTTAAAGGAGTTTCGATTGTTAAGGTGAGGCATTGGTGTTGATTGATATCTGGTTTTGCGTTTATGATTTGCAATTTGTGTTCTTGGTTCTTGGTTAACGCAATTGGACGATTTTGGGATTTCAGGGCAGCGGGACACAGTTGAAGGACATTCCTAATGGTATTCACTCGATTATGATTCGCTTTTGTGATTAATTTGTCAATCATAGTTTGCCCAGAAATTAGTTAATCAAAGATGCAATTTATCCTACCAAGATATGCATTTCCGTTCGAAAAAACTTTTTTCTACTACTGTGTTTAGGATCAGTTATATTTTGATTCAATTGGGGTCTTTGCTTAGACGTGTCATCCCTAATTTTGTATCAAAGATGCAATTTTTCCTATCAAGATATACATTTCCGTTTGAAAGATTTTTTTTTTTTATTGCCGTGTTTACGATCAGTTTCATTTCGATTCAATTGGGATCTTTGCTTAAGTGTGTCTCAAGTGATAGTAGCCGACATTTTATTTTTCTGATGAGTTGTGTTTATCACCTGCAAGATTAGGAAATATGGGTAGATTTTGATTCAGTTGGAATCTAGAACAAAGTTGAAGCTTGGTTAGCTTTTACATATTGTATTCCTTTTCCAAACAAAAAAAAAAGATTTTAGGTTTGACGTGGAATGTTGCTTCTCATTTTTTTTTTTTTTTATTGAGAATTTTTTTTTTTTTTTGCTGTTCTGAAGTTTTGATTTAGATGTTACCCGGTCATGTAAATTGCTTTAATTATGATTTCTTTGTTTGTGAACTATTTCAGTGGCTTTCAAGATGTCAAAGAGAAAAGCTGATGATAATATGCACATGCTTCACTCAATTTTGTTTGGAAAGAAAACTAAGGTGAAATTTCCCTTGATAATATTTTTCTACTAGAAAGTATGGTATCATACTGCTGTATTTATTTATTTTTCGTTCTTATACGATATTTATGGCGGCCCCAAATCCCGAGGTCGCCACGTGGAGTGTCGCCGCCCCGCGGTCCTGTCAGATCATTGACCCACTGAGTCTCCCAATACCCAAAAGTAAAGCAGAATATCAAAATAACACATACTAGTTGGTCATCGACCGCGAGCAATCGGATGAAGTCGTCAAGAATCTCCTTGCCCCTACTTGTACTAGGATTTGCACTCGACCATCACAAAAAGCCAGATGGAGAGTACAGTTAGTAAGATTCCAAACGAAGTACACCGAACATTTATAAGAAAATAAATAAATACCAATAATCATGTTAAATAATCATGCAGAAATTAAACAGGCAACTGTGCTACGATCATCACATGAATAAATAACACGAGAGAAACAAAATGTGTACTCGTCCCGGTCAGACTAAATTGTACTTCGAACCCCCAGGACCCTTTCGGTGGGTGCCCCCACTTCCTTTCACCTGGTTTCTCGTGGTGCGTGTCCAACACGTGCACCTTTAATGCAACTTGGGTTGCAATTCACCGAATGCTTGATCACACGTGCTACAACCTAGTGTGCCATAATTACACTACGAATATCAAGTGGGAGTAACTCGACCACTAACCCAAATGTATCACATAATAGAGTACAATAACAAGGAATAAGAAATCAACGATGGAAAAGTAAACCTTCAGTGACTTTCAGATGGATTCTTACGTACCTCAAAAATGCACTACGAAGTTCCGCTCACGTTTCGAGATACGCGCCCAACTCTTGACTATAGTCTCCTAAGTTCCTGGTGTTCAATTAAACCATTTTAACTAGTTTAGAGTCAAATTAAGTGAATTTATAATGTGTGGCAAAAAATATGAAAATTTTATTCCAAAAAGTTTGGTTTGACACACTTTTCGAGTTATACCGAGGTGTCAAACGCCCGAAAAATTCTCGAATACTATTTTTCTATCTTTTTCTCATTTTTATATTTTTCCTGATTTTTTCATAATTCTTCTACCTATTTCTCTTATTTTTTTTGTAATTTATTTAATTTAAAATTGTTTTTAAATTAATTTTTAATATTATATTATTTAAATAAACGGGTGGGTCCTTAGACCGGGTTTGACCCAGTCCAACCGGGTCGGCTGACCCGGTTCAGGTCCACTTGGGTCCGGTCCGGCCTGGCTCGGTCCAGGGGTTGCACGCACGCACATGCGTTCGTGCACCCCTCCCATCTTCTTCTTCACAGAGACATTGGTCTCTGTTTTTTTTTTTTTTTTTTTTTTTTAAATCAACCAACAACAATAACAACTTCAACAACATCATCAACAACAACCAACACCATTAATATCAAGTTTTCTCCAACATTTAACCAACAATCAACTTCCACCATTAAAACACCTTCAAGCTTCATTTTAATGGAGAAATTGAAAGAGAGTAGAGATGCTCACCTTGATCACTTGTTTGCTTGATCAAATCACTTCCAAGACTCCAAGGATTTCATTAAAATCTTCCACTCTCAATCAACCAACTCCTCCAAGAATTTGTTTTATTTTTCACCTAAATACCCACTTTTCTATATGTTGAAGAGAGGTGGAGAGGGAGAAACGTGGAAGAAGAGAAGAAATGAGTGGAAATCCTCATTTTAGGGGTATTAGGTGGTATAGGTGGCATGCCTTTATTTGTCCTTATTAGACACCAAATTTTTAGTCTTGTTCAATTACTTTCGGTCACCCGGTGTCTCGCACCTCGGCACGCATAATGAGGCGCGCCATAATCGCCAATTTCGATCAATTGGCCTAGACTCTGAGTTTATAATTTGTATTTTGTCACATTTAATTAATTTGATCAATCAAATTATTTTTCCGACCTAGCGTACTTACATTTCGCTTGCTCAGTACCCGTATCGATACGTTTCTCAAGGCGAACACCTGTTACATTATCTCGCTCGATTCAATGATATAAATACACATGTAATGTTTGGTAAAATAATTTGATATACTGCATCGCAAATAGACAAACAATCACGAAAAATCACTATTTACCTAGTTAGGCGTGCTCTGACCTATCTGCAGCATCCATGCGGATCTGAGTTGGCGTCCAAGTCTGAAAATAATCAATAATAACTGCGTAATTAAAATTTGGGCCGTTACAACTCTTCCCAACTAGAAAAGAAATTTCGTCCTGAAATTTTAAATAACTTGAAGTTTCGTACCATGAAATAGCTGAGGGTAACGCTCCCGCATAGTAGACTCGAGCTCTCATGTGAGTCCCTCTGTACCATGATGCTGCCAACATACTAACACCTTAGGGATCTCCCTGTTCCTAAGAGTCTGAATCGTGCGATCCACAATTGCTATCCGCGCTCCTCATACGTTGCATCAGGCCGAACCTCGATTTGTCTCAAGTCAACCATCGGTCTCGGTCCTGACCTAGCCAGTCTCAACATTGAGATATGAAACGTAGGATGAACCCTAGCTAACTCTCTGCCGACAAGTCCAATCATAAGCCACACCGCCAACTCGTCTGCGACTCTGAACGGTCCTATGTATCTCGGCGCCAGTTTCCCTTTAATCCCAAATCTCTGCTGGCCCTTCCAAGGGAAATCCTTCAGATAAACCATGTCGCCCTCTTCATAGCTCAGACACTCGTGATACTTATTCGCATATTTCTTTTGTCTGTCCTGTGCCGCGCGAAGTCTCTGTTGAATTTGCCTAATCTTCTCTGTGTGATCAACAACTATCTCTGGCTCAATTGTCGCTGTATTTCAGGCGTTGCCCAACACGTAGGTGATCTGCAGGGCCTGCCATACAACGTCTCAAACGGAGGCATCCCAATACTCGCCTGATAGTTATTATTGTAAGCAAACTCACACAGCGGTAAATAATCATCCCACAAACCTCCAAATTACAAAATACAAGCCCTGAGCATATCCTTCAGAATCTGTATCGTCTCTCAGACTGTCCGTCTGTCTGAGGATGGTAAGCTGTACTAAATTGCAACCTGGTGCCAAACTGTTCCTGCATCGCCTCCCAGAATTTCAAAGTCAACCTAGGATCTCGGTCAAATATAATAGAGATTGACACCTCATGCAATCTAACGATCTCGCTCTCGAAGATAATGCTCAGCTGTGGGAACGAATATCTCATAGAAATAGGAATAAAATGCGCCGATTTTGTTAGTCTGTCAATCACAACTCAAACCGCATCGTGTCTCCTCGTAGTCTGCGGTAACCCACTGACAAAATCCATAGTGACGTGCTCACATTTCCACTGTGGAATTGGTAGTGGCTGTAGTAAACCGCTCGGTCTCCTGTGCTCAGCCTTAACTTGCTGGCAGATATGACAACTCCTGACGTACTCGCCAACGTCAGCCTTCATCCCTGGCTACCAGAACAATCGCCTCAAATCATGATACATCTTGGTCCGGCCAGGATGAACTGTGTAGCGAGACTTGTGTGCGTCCTCCAAAATTTCGTCCCGTATCTCCGGAACTGCTGGTATCCACAACCTCCCTCGATGTCTCAAACACTGATCCGTCGACTCTGCCCAATCCGTACACTCCGGATCCCGAGCCATACCACTGAACCGCTCATAGAGCCCATCAGTTATCTGACACTCGACAACTTGCTCAATAGATACAGTCGAAACTCTCATCTGACAACAAATGTGCGGCTCGGTCGTAGTAAAAACATCGGTCATGCACATAACTGACGCCGCCTATAATAAGCCATGTTCATGTGTCATACGTCGCACTCAGTCTTACTGTCAATACCGCTCCTGCTTAATGTGTCAGCTACAATTTGCTTTCCCTGGGTGATACTCAATAGCGAAGTCGTAGTCCTTCGTTAACTCAAGCCATCTCTTCTGACGCATGTTCAGATCTCTCTGAGTGAAAATGTATCTCAGACTTTGATGATCAGTGTAGAGTACGAACCGCTCTCCGTAGAGATAATGCCTCCAAGCCTTCAGTGCAAAAACGACTGCTGCAAGCTCCAAGTCATGCACTGGATAGTTTACCTCGTGGGGTCTCAATCGTCGGGACAAGTAAGCTACTGGTCTACCCTCCTGCATCAAAACGCATCCAAGTCCAATACCCGATACATCCGTATACACTGATAAGCTCTTGCTCGGCTTTGGCAATGTCAACACTGGTGCAGAAGTCAATCTCCTATTCAACTCTCAGAAAGCTTGCTCACACTCCTCTGACCAATCAAATCTAACATCCTTCTTGGTCAGTCTAGTCATTGATGTTGCAATCGAGGAAAAGTCCTGTACGAATCGGCGGTAGTACCCTGCTAGTCCCAAGAAACTCCGAATGTCAGAAACAGACTCAGGTGTCATCTGGTCAATAATCGTCCAAATCTTCTCTGAATCCACAGATATACCTTGATCGCTAATGACATGTTCTAAAAATCTCACTGCACTCAGCCAGAAATTACACTTGCTGAATTTTGCGTACAGTCTATGCTCTCTCAGTGTCGTCAAAACCGCTCTAAGATGACTCGCGTGTTCCTCACGAGTCCTGCTGTAAATCAAGATGTCATCAATTAAGACGATGACATATATGTCCAAGTATGGTCTCAAGACCCTGTGCATCAAGTCCATGAAGATCGCCGGGGCATTAGTCAGCCCAAAAGGCATGACTGTAAACTCAAGTAACCCATATCTTGTACTGAAAGCAGCCTTCTTGATCTCCTCTTCTCGAATCCTCAATTGATGATAGCCTGAACGCAGGTCAATTTTCGAGAAGAACTTGGCGCATGCCAATTGGTCGAAAAGATCATCGATCATGGGGAGTGGATAACAGTTCTTAATTTTCACCTGATTCAACTTCCTGTAGTTTATGCACATCCTCATTGAACCATCATTCTTCTTTACAAATAACACTAGAGCTCCCCAAGGTGACATGCTAGGGTGAATGAAACCCTTCTCTAGTAAGTCATCCAACTGCCTCTTTACCTCCTCGTGCTCTGACGGTGACATCCGGTAAGGTCTACTAGCGATCGGATGAGTCCCTGACATCAGCTCAATGATGAACTCAATCGCTCATGGCGGTGCCAATCCTGGTAAATCATTTGGAAATACGTCGACAAAGTCTCGAACAACTGGAACATTCTCAATCCTGATTTCACTCCTAACTTCCGGCTCAACTATCGCTGCAAATGCCTCCATCTCTTGAGTCTTAGCTATTCAACCTCTAGTAATGGGTAGTGCAGTCGCGACTCCGGTAAACGTGAACTTTGGAATCCCCAGAACTCGAAATGTGACGGTCTTCCGGACGCAATCTAGTCGTGCATGATATGCCGCCAACCAATCCATCCCTAAAAGTGCGTCAAACTCGAGGTACTCTAAGACTCGTAAGTCTATCGGCAACTGATGTCCCTTTACCTCTATCGTGTAGTCTCGACATATCCGGGTTAGGGTATATCTTATCCCCACGGTCGTACGAGGACAAGGTGTGTGTCTAGCGTCTGTGATGTTAACCCTAACTCTCATACCATGCGTCCAGCAATAAATGATAATGTACTACCAAAATCTATCATAAAATGCATCGGTTTACCCATAATAGATAACATACCCTCGACGAGCTGTCTGGTTGCATCTCGATTTGGCTGTGCGACTGCATGTGCTCTCTCCTTAGCCTGACCCTGCTGTGCCCCTGGTAATGTCCGTGGTGCCTTGCAGTTAGCTTTCAGGTGCCCTTTCTGACCATAACGATGACATCGACGTTTCTCCTGCCTGTCGCCGAATCTCTGACCCTGACCCTGGTCTCTCGACCCCCAATCACGGCCTCCCTGATCCCTATCATGACGGTACTGCTTTGTGGTGATGTCGCCTCGCTCGCTCATGGGGTGCAGTGCTAAGGCGTGCGTCTGTTGCCTATCCTCGTACTGGAATTGGCTGTCCCCGTGATCAACCCTACGGTCCCTATCTCGTCGATCATTTTGGCGACCCTTGTCAGACTGATCTCTTTGTCTCTTCGGTCTTCAATCCGACCAAGAACCCTGATCTGCATGTATCGCAGTACCTGTCGTTCACCTGCCCTCTCTCTCCAAGAGCAGTGTCTCATAAGATAATGCTCAATCGTACACCTCTTGAAGAGTAGTAGCACCTGTCGAGACTATCGCGTCATCAATCCGCTCATCAACACCATGGACGAAATAGTAAATTTGAAGCATCTTTGTGCCCGCAACATCCATCGAGAACAGTAATAGGTATCGGTACCGCTCCATGTACTGCATCAATTAGCGGTTACCTTGTCATAGTGCCAGAAAATCCTCCCTCAACCTCAGCCTCGCCTGCATGGGAATGAACTCGCCGTACAACAACTCTCGAAACTTTGCCCATGTCGCTGGCTCCGGGTGGATATCCAGATAAGTCATCCACCAAACCGCTGCATGACCTCTCAGACACGCTCCGGATAAACGTGCATGTATTCTGTCGTTGTTGCGCATCAGCTTATGGAAACGCTGATGCGAAACTATCCACTTCCCTGCTACCTCAGGGTCTCCACCTCTGTAGAAGTATCCCGGCTAAAACTTCATAAACTCTCTGACAAGCTTCGCCTCCGGGGTCAAGACGAATACAGAAGTAGCAGCAACTGTAGTAGTTGCCGGCTTCTCGGTAGTCATAGGTAGGGCGTAAGAGTCGAAGTTTCTAATGGTATCACAATCGCTGGCGAGACTCCCTCAGCCCGTTTCTTTGAAAGTAGTGTATCAATAGGCATATGTGGTGTAGTCGGGGCGACAACTGTCTGTATCGTAGGTGCGACAAGAACTGTGGGAGCTAGTGCTGCTGTTGTGGCGGTTGTCGCGGCTTGAGCCCTAAGTAACTGGAGGATCTCCGTCAATTGGGCATCGTGGGTAGCGAGTCGATCCTCTATGCTCTGAGTCGATACGGTAGTAGTAGTGGTGTCCCTAGTAGGATCACTACTCTATCCTATCTCAGGCTGTGTCGAGGGCCGTTCGTCCATCGTGATCTGTATCGAAAAGCGTGCATCGGATCAGCCTCGGTATATATACGTGTTAATATATCATTTACAATAAAACATAACACATATATAAACCTTAAGTCTACTCGCCTCACCATCACTTCCCAACTAGAGTTTTAAGGCAAGTACATCGGGTTTCCACATTTAATAATAATTTTTTTTTTTTTTTTTTTTTTTTTTTTTTAAGTCTTATGCTCTTTCAGTTAATTTCCCGAGGTTCCTAGAACTCTCGCTTTGATACCACCTGTGGTGGCCCCAAATCCCGAGGTCGCCACGTGGAGTGTCGCGGCCTCGCAGTCCTGTCAGATCATTGGCCCATTGGGTCCTACACGCCACTAACGTCCTTTGCTACATCACGACTACTCGATATGCGTGTTAACTCATTTCATTAATCAGTTTAGTTAGACAGTTGAATCACTTTTACCATTAAAACATCGAAAGTTTTAAATTTAAAGCAAGTAAAACAATTAAATTCATCATCATATAAAGCATCATTTATAAGAGCAACTCCTATTGTGGAAAACCTGGGAAAGTACTCTGTATATAGGCGATAATACTAAGCAGTAATATATACAAGTACAGTGTCTATCCAGTCTCCCAATACCCAAAAGTAAAACAAAATATCAAAATAACACATACTAGTGGGTCCTCGACCGCGGACAATCAGATGAAGTCGCCAAGAATCCCCTTGCCCTACTAGTACTGGGATCTGCACTAGACTATTACAAAAAGCCAGATGGAGAGTACAGTTAGTAAGATTCCAAACGTAGTTACCGAGCATTTATAAGAAAATAAATAGATACCAATGATCATGTTAAATAATCATGCGAAAACTAAACAGACAACTGTGCTATGATCATCACATGAATAAATAACACGAGTGAAACAAAGTGTGTACTCGTCTCGGTCAGACTAAACTGTACTTCGGACCCCCAGGATCCTTTCGGTGGGTGCCCCTACTTCCTTTCACCTGGTTCCTCGCGGCGCGTGTCCGACACATGCACCTTTAATGCAACTCGGGTTGCAATTAACCGAGTGCCTAATCACACGTGCTACAACCTAGTGTGTCATAAGTACACTATGAATATCAAGTGGGAGTAACTCGACCACCAACATAAATGTATCACGAAATAGAGTACAATAACAAGGAATATGAAATCAACGATGGAAAAGTAAACCCTCAGTGACTTTCAGATGGATTCTTACGTACCTCAAGAACGCACTCTGAAGTCTCGCTCACGTCTCGAGATACGCGCTCGACTCTTGACTATAGTCTCATAAGTTCCTGGTGTCCAATTAAACCATTTTAACTAGTTGAGAGTCAAATTAAGCGAATTTATAATGCGTGGCCAAAAATATGGAAATTTTATTCCAAAAAGTTTGGTTTGACACACTTTTCGAGTTATACCAGGGTGTCAAATGCCCAAAAAATTCTCGAATATTATTTTTCTATCTTTTTCTCATTTTTATATTTTTCTACCTATTTTTCTTATTTTTTCTGTAATTTAGTTAATTTAAAATTGTTTTTAAATTAATTTTAATATTATATTATTTAAATAAATGAGTGGGTCCCTGGACCGGGTTTGACCCGGTCCAACCGGGTCGGCCTGACTCGGTTCGGTTCCGTGTGCGTGCGTGCATGCACCCCCCTATCTTTTTCTTCACAGAGACGTTCTCTGTTTTTTTTTTTTTTTTTTTTTTTTTTAAAAAAATCAACCAACAACAATAATAACTTCAACAACATCATCAACAACAACCAACACCATTAATATCAAGTTTTCTCCAACATTTAACCAACAATCAACTTTCACCATTAAAACACATTCAAGCTTCATTTAATGGAGAAATTGAAAGAGAGTAGAGATGCTCACCTTGATCACTTGTTTGCTTGATCAAATCACTTCCAAGACTCCAAAAAACTTCCACTCTCAATCAACCTACTCCTCAAAGAATTTGTTGTATTTTTCACTTAAATACCCACTTTTCTATATGTTGAAGAGAGGTGGAGAGGGAGAAATGTGGAAGAAGAGAAGAAATGAGTGGAAATCCTCATTTTAGGGGTATTAGGTGGTATAGGTGGCATGCCTTTATTTGTCCTTATTAGACACCAAATTTTTAGTCTTGTTCAATTACCTTCGGTCACCTGGTGTCCTGCACCTCGGCATGCATAACGAGGCGCGCCATAATCGCTAATTTTGATCAATTGGCCTAGACTGTAGGTTTATAATTTGTATTTTGTCACATTTAATTAATTTGATTAATCAAATTATTTTTTCCGACCTAGCGTACCCACATTTCGCTCGATCGGTACCCGTATCGACACGTTTCTCGAGGCAAACATTTGTTACACTATCTCGCTCGATTCAATGATATAAATACACACATGCAATGCTTGGTAAAATAATTTGATATACGACATCGCAAATAAGCAAACAATCACGAAAAATCACTATTTACCTAGTCAGGCGTGCCCTGACCTATCTGCGGCATCCACGAGGATCTGAGCTAGCGTTCAAGTCTGAAAATAATCAATAATAACGGCGTAATTAAAATTTGGGCCATTACAATATTTATACCTTTTCTATTTCTCATGTGCAATGTTAATGATTTGCATTACAAGTGTAAGGTGATTCACGTTTTATTTCTGCAGCCACAAACTTTGAAGAGAAATATAAGCCAGTTTTCTGGTTTCGTATGGATTGAAAATGAGGTATGGAAATTTGCAATAACTTGCTGTCAATTATTCTTTAATATTCTGTTGAAGTTATTGAACATTGTTCCTGCCGATGAATTGTCAATTAATAGTCACTATTGTGCATATTACAAGTTGCTCTGGCAACTATTGCTGGATCTTTTAGTCTATTTAGGAGATTTTAACATGTAACATATGGTATCTTCTCTGTAGGAAAAGCAAAGGGCAAAAACGAAAGAAAAGATTGACAAGTGTGTTAAGGAAAAATTGTTGGATTTTTGTGATTTGCTTGACATCCCTGTTTCCAAGGCAACTACCAAGAAGGTCAGTTGAGCATGGCGAGATTCTTTTTTTTTTTTTTTTTAATCTTATTCTTTAGCCACAGTCAGTTATTTTACTTGTTAAAGTTGCTTTTAGGAAGAACTTTCTGCAAAATTACTGGAGTTCTTGGAATCTCCACACGCCACAACAGAAATTTCTCTAGCCGAGAAAGAAGAGGTTTGTCAATGTCACTCATAAATGTTTTATGCTCTAGTTGTTGAAATTGAGTTTTTTTCCCTCTCTCCTTTTTTTAAGTTCATTGTTTCACTTGCAGAAAAAGAAGCGCAAGCGTACTCCAGTTTCTTCAAGGAAACTAGCTGGATCAGCTAAGGTCTTTTTTTTTCTCCTTAAAATTTTTCATGAACTATTCTCGTATGGTTTCTTTGGTTGCCAACCATGAGTGCTCTCATTATGTTTTATAATTTTTCAAGTATTTTTATTCAAAGAAGTCAATCAGTGATCTTGATGGTTGTAGGTTGCATGTTCCTTTGTTTGTACATATTCTATTGCATTTTTTCAACCTTTTTAACTGAGACCGTCCTAATAGCTCAGTTTTACATGTGTCTCTACTCTATTATTCCTGATGATGTATTTTCTTCTGATTCTTTGTCATGCATCCCTTCTTCCTGTTCAGAGAGGAAGTTCAGAAATGCTTGATCTCATCTTATTATGATTCTTTTTGGGAACAAATTGACAATGGTTGATTGTAACTTGAATATTTGTTCTGCAGTTATGAACCTTATGGTTATGATTTGTATTTTTTTTTTTTTTTTTCTTGTGTTGAATCTTATCATGATTATGATCCATTTTAATCCATTTGCCAATTGATTGGATTGAAAGTGGAGGCTTTGCAATTTGAGATGTGTTTGTGACAATTACTCCACTATTTAACAATACATTTTAATATCATACATATAGCATCAATTATGGCGTAGAATATGTTTCATATTTTTAACTTGATCATTTTTGTCTAAGAATTTTTTTTTCTTTTCCATTTGTTAAGTATTCTTTTCGGTTTGAGAGCTTCTTGAACTTGTGATCTATTTTTTGTGATTTCAAGATTTTGGGATAAGGACATCCCCATCTACTTTTCTGTTCTTTACTTTAAGGATCACACAAGGTTAGTTTTAGTTTCTCTTATTCTATCTGCATTTGTTTCCCTTGACTTCCTCTCATAAAAAAAATGCTCCTTAACAAACTTGTCTCAGAAAATCTCCCTTTCCAAATAGGGAGCGAGCTTTTTGTTTGGATGCAGTATTAGCTTAGGCCTCCCACATCTCAACTCTCAATATGAGTAATTGATCCTGAGTTCATCACTCTAAATACTGGATGCGTATCTTAATTCGCTCCTACAAATCAACTTCACATCAAATTTTAGCTTGAAAAATTAGCGACGTAACACAAACTCTTATGCTCTCCGAAGTCTGACTTCTAGTCCTCCTTTTATTTCCTCTTTTTGGTAAGTAGTTCTTCATCAATGATTGTACCTTGAGTTGAATCTGTAGCTGAGAACCTTCTAAGAAACACTAAACCTCTTAAAAGGGTTAATGGATATTAATTATTCTCAATAGTAACAAGATGGCTTTGTTGTGGGTGGATTGACACTAGCCCACTTTGTTGTGGGTGTGCTAGTAACAAGATGGCTTTGTTGTTTGTTTTGGATGATCTTAGTGTTTTTGTTTTTGTTTTTTTCCTCCCTTGGTGGTGGGTGGATTGACACTAGCCCACCCAAATTGAAGCCTATGTTTGGTCCAAGTCTGAATAACTTTCTTTATAGAAGAAAATGAGATTTGTTAACTGTGGGACAATATTCAAATATAAAAATGGAAAAAGAATTAGTTATTAAAATGTTATTTGTTTATGAAAATTATATATAATATTTGGATTTCACATTATGTTCATATTTTCATTTTGATGTTTTAGCTTTTGTAAATGGAACATTTTTTTATAACTAATAAATATGTAGGTATTTTCCCATATCCAAATGAAAATCAGAGAATACATGACATTTAAGGAAAGTGGGAATACTATATTGAAATGGTGGATATTAGAGTGGATAGAGGTTGGGTTATGTGCACTACGTTGTTTTATCTGTTTGTTTGAGAACAAACTTATTATTACAATTTTGATTACACGGTTAATGAAGCCAAGTTGATGAGCGTGACTTGAGTTTCTTTAATTAAAAGTATTGATTACCCAAATGTGATTTTGGTCAATATACTATAAGGCAATCTAGTACCAGTTGGCTTACATTATTACGATTGCCACAACTTCATGGTTTAGATGTAATGAGTAAGAGAGATCTGCTTGTCAATTGGTCCTCTATAGAGCAAATCATACCTTTGTGACACTTAGGTGGCCACTAATTGTTGGTGAAGGTAGTTGTTTATTATTTGTTGAAGAGATAAATTTCTGATTTTAGGCATTTACTCTAAAGGTCGAGTAAATACAGTAGTTGACCTTGGCGACGAGGCTAATCTAGATGTTGTAGAACTTAACTTGAATTCATATCCTGACATGCTTACTCTGAACTTGAGAGTTTGCTGTAAAGGAATGTGAAATCTCATATCAATTTTTTGATTCTCTTTATAGTCAAAGAATCACCAATTGTTTAGTTGTACATGAAATTGCAGGCTTGAAGTTACATGCCTTGGTGTTCTAGAAAATAATTGACCCGTCTCTGTAGCATCTAAAGCTGATTGTGAATGAGGAGTAATACAACCTCTTCTTTATCATTATCTCTTTTTTTTCCTCCAACCATTGTAGCATTGAGACAGTCATGGCCTTTGTTCCTGTGGTAGAGAGTATGTATCCTTTGCTTCAAAAACTTCTTTCTAAAGGTTGGGAAGGGTGGTGGATTGTGGGTAATGAGTGGCCTGTATTTATTTGTTTGTATTTTGTTTGTGTGGGTTTATATATTATTATTATTTGTTTATTTGTATTTATTTATTTATTATTTATTTTTGTTTTGAAAAGCTCACATCAATTGCACTTAATCGAGCACAATGGAAAAGTTTGATCCATGTAGCCGACCCCAGTTTATTTGGGACTGAGGCTATGTTGTTGTTGTTGTTGTTTTTGTTTTGAGGGAGGGGGAGGGGGAGGGGTTGATATTTATTAATGGAAAAGTCCTCTTTTTTTTTCTCGTTCTGATCTATTTTTACTAATTTCAGAAAGGGAAGCAGAGTGGTGATGCAGAACCAGAAAGGAAAGAATCTTCCAAAGTTGAGGATGAAGTTGAACATGCTGATGATAGAAGTGATACTGAGGCTGATAGCAATCATGACAAGGAACAATCAGAAGAATCTGACGGGGATGCTGGGGAATCAGACAAAGGTGAAGATGAAATAAAGGATAAGCCAGATGATAGCAAAAAGAGTGCTGGTAAGAAAACGATGAAGGATTCAGATGTTAAACCTAGAGTTAAAAAGGATGCTCCTGTAAAATCTGTGCTTAGTCCAGCAAAATCCAAAAAAAGTTCAACTCCTGCTTCAAAAAAAGGCTCTGGTGAGGGTGATAAAGCTTCTAGTGCCCCTTCAAAATCCAAGGGGTCAAAAGACAACAAACAGAGGAAGGGTGACAAGAAAAATGAGAAGGGTTCAGCTTCATCCTCCAAAGAAAAAACATCAGGCAAGAAGCGATCAAAAAAGTCTGAAGGAAAGCCCGCTCTCGAGGAACGAGGTATGTTGCCCTCCAAATCTGTGCTTCATACTAGACAACTCTGGAATTAATCTGTTTCCTTTCCTTTTAAAAAAATTCAATGACATTTATCTTAGTCTTTGTCGCGTTATTTGGTTTATTTTACTCTATGGAAAGGTAAAGCAGCATTTCCCTTGTATAGGGAGTCTGAAACCTATCTTTCATAGTAATCTATTAATATGGCAACTATGATGCATTCTTTTCTCTGAATAAATTAGTTTCTTGCTTCTGAACCATTTATTGATCACCCTTTCCTTTTTCCCCTTTGAAGAAACTTTTGTTCCTTCCAAGTGAACTCTCTCAAACAGGCGGTTAAATTTGTAGAAGGCATGCTTTCCTATTTCTTTTTCTCTGATTTTATTAGGTGATTAACCGCAGGGAAAGGCAAAGCGGCGGCAAAACCTAAGGCAGAACCTAGCAGAGAAGAAATGCATGCTGCAGTCAGCGATATTCTCAAAGAAGTGGACTTCAACACAGTAAGTGGTTCTTATATTTGTTTTCACTTTGCTGTTTGCTTCTATCTCTATTTGTTTTTCTTCTGAAACCTCTGATTGTGCGTTATGCAGGCCACTTTAACTGATATTATTAGGCAGCTTGGTATGAATTCTTGAATTACCTTTTGGGTTGTTATTCCTTTCATTTGATCGACTGTGCATTGCATTATGTGCGGTTGATTTTCAGGAAACAAATTATGTAGCAGTTCTTTTTTTATTTTTAATTTTCATTTCCATCTGCTATTTTAGGTACTCACTTCGACATGGATCTAATGCACAAGAAAGCAGAAGTAAAGAGTATCATCGAAGAAGTGATAAATAATATGACAGATGAAGAAGATGAGGAAGAAGAGAAAAGCGAGGAGGCTGGGGATGATGCTGAAGAGGCTGACAAAGATGATGATGATGAATAGCAGCTGGTTGATGTATGTGGGGGTGAAGAGTACAACATTCTTGTGACCTTTGTAGGTACTTATTCATTCCAAGCATGCTATCTTTGTAAAAATTGTTGGTTTACCATTGTTTTAGTTTTTAGATAATTGTTGCAACATCTCTTGAACCATGAGATTGTAGTTTCATTTGTACATTAGGCATAACTTTTAACCTAGAGAGAATGAGGAAAAAGACTTCCCTTTCTCCCGGTGCCTTCACATTGTGTTAGAACTTAGATTTTTCCCCTTACAATCAAATGTTTAGATTGCTTCATCTTCTATTTTCTGTTTCTCTTCTGTTATTCTTACTTGACCTAATGTGAATTTTCTATGTCGAGAGCTTGGTATCTACAATCACACAACGAGCGGCCTCTTTAGAATCGACATTGCTGATAAGCAGTTGATTGAGTCCTGGTTTGTAGTCTGCTCCAATAGCATGCTATCCCCAATTAGTTCTAGGAAAATCATTTGATGACTTATTTTGGGACACCTAGAATGGACACTCGATTGTTGGTGTTCATTCCGATTTAGTTCAATCATTTGACTTGGCCTTCTTTTGCCGATTAGGTTAACTTTTACCGGCTTGAGTTCATTATACGCTTTGTTAGAAATCTAGAAATATTCATCCTACTTCTCAGTGGTCTGGGCAGTCAGCAGGCGAGAGAGTTGAGCTGTTGAGGAAGTGCAGCAGAATTACCATTACAATGGAAAATTTTCAACCATGAAAATCAGTTTTTCTAAGTTTGTCTTGTGTCACTTTCATTATGTAATGGATCAAACATGTGTTGTTGAAGTATTGATGAGAACCGGCTAAGGCAAGTGTTTGGATATTCATAGTTAATAATAATAAAAAAAGTATCGATGAGAACCCAGCTAGTGTTGAATGTTAATCTTTGGGTGCAGAGCAGTTGAAGAATGACACTGTTTAGGCGAACAAGCTTGGAAGAGATTCTCTGTTCAGTAGCCTTGTTTAGAGCCTCTTTAATGATAAATGTGGATTGCGGGTGTGCTCAATGTGAAGAGGATATTCATCCCATGTGGCTTAAACTGATATTGAACTTCAAAATATGTCTCCAATGATAAATGTGAATTTGTGGCTCAATTGATAGATGACATTTCTTTTTGTAATTTTATTAATTAAAATGTGAAAACAAAAGTGTAAATAAAATAAGTAAATATTTTAAAAAATCTTATTATCTAACATCGATGTCAATTTGAATATCAAAAAGCGACATTCAAAATAGACAATGTCTATGCACGTTATCTTGACATTTAAAATGTACATTTCACTAGAGAAGTTTTTTTTTTTTTCACTTTAATGTCTATTTAATTTTAGATGACATACACTAACATTCAATCCACGTTATATAGGGGATGCTCTTACAAGCACTAAAAGCACTTGTAAGTAACGTTCGAGAGTATGGGCCTCACTTGATTAAAAACGTTAAAATTAATGCATGAAAGACACGTTTTATCGGGAATGATTGGGCATAAAAGCTGTAGCCCGGGTCTCAACTCTGGAGAAGCAGTGGAAAACACACCAGCCAAGCCAGGCTTTGGTTGACGAAAAAATTACAAAAGTACAGTAGATTTTAGTTTAAATGAGCAAAACAAGTGTTGTTTTTTTTTTTTTTATTCACGAAATAGGGTATATTGCCTTTTGAAAAGACGCTATTAGTTGGGGAAAATTTTTCGGACTGCACATGAATAGCGCATTTTCAAAAGGCGCTATTCATGTGTCCGGTCCACGTAAGACAGATAACACGAATAGCACATTTTCAAAAGGCGTTATTCGTCTTATTCATCCACGTGGATGTCCACGTCAACGTCGTTGGAGGTGTTTACACGAATGACTCCTTTTCAAAATGTGTTATTCGTGTAAATATCGACGTGGAAATTATATTAAGAATAACGCATTTTGAAAAGACGCTATTCTTTATCTCATTTCCACGTGGACATCCCACGTCGGATGTCGACGTGGGCAAGAACACACAAATATCACATTTTCCGAATGCGTTATTTGTGTGTTCTTGCCACGTGGACTCGGGGTACACAGATAGCGCCTTCTCAAAAGGCGCTATTTGTGTACCCACTGTTCTTCTTCTCGAAACAGGAAACGCAGAGAATATATTCTCCGTGTTACCTGTTTCAGATGGGAGGTAGCAGGGGCTAGGCTAGTTTATTAGTAGGGTAGGTCACGAGAGTTTTGGAGGGGGGCGGTCACTCGGGGCAGAGGGCGAGTTGAGGGCAGAGAGGGGAGAGGACGAGAGACGACAAGAGTTGGCCAGAGAGAGGAGGTGACGGGTTGAAGGAGAAGGAGAGGTTGTTGACGACCAGCAGCGGAGAAGGAGGAGAGGGAGTTGACGGAGCAACGAGTTGAGGGCAGAGAGGGGAGAGGACGGGAGACGGCGGGAGTTGGCCAGAGAGAGGAGGTGAAGGGTTGAAGGGGAAGGAAAGGTTGTTGACGACCAGCGACGGAGAAATAGGAGAGGGAGTTGACGGAGCAGCGGAGCAGCGGAGGAGAAGGAGGAGATGGAGGAGAGTGAGTTGACGAGCAGCGGCGGAGAAGGAGAAGGAGAAGGAGGGGCGGCTTGACGGTGTTTGGTTAGTTTTGTTTTGTTTTGTTGTTAGTTTAGTTAGTTTATGAATTTTAATTTGTTTAGTTTAGTTGACGTTGTTAGGTTAGTTTAGTTTAAGTTGTTAGTTTAGTTTAGTTTAGGTAGTTTGGTTAGTTTAGTTTAGATTGTTAGTTTATGTAGTTTGGTTAGTTTAATTTAGGTTGTTAGTTTAGTTAGTTTAGTTTAGGTTGTTAGTTTAGTTTAGGTTAGTTTAGTTAGTTTAGTTTAGGTTAGTTTAGTTTAGTTTAGTTTAGTTTAGGTAGTTAGATTAGTTAGTTTAGTTAGTTTAGTTTATGTATTTAGGTTAGTTAGTTTAGTTTAGGTAGTTTGGTTAGTTTAGTTTAGGTTGTTAGTTTAGTTAGTTTAGTTTAGGTAGTTAGGTTAGGTTAGGTTATGTTAGGTTAGGTTAGGTTAGGTTAGGTTAGGTTAGGTTAGTTTAGTTAGTTTAGTTTAAGTAGTTAGTTTAGTTTAGGTATTTGGGTTAGTTTAGGTTAGTTAGTTTAGTTTAGGTTGTTAGTTTAGTTTAGGTAGTTAGGTTAGGTTAGTTTAGTTTAGTTTAGTTAGTTTAGTTTATGTATTTAGGTTAGTTTAGGTTAGTTAGTTTAGTTTAGGTAGTTTAGGTAGTTAGGTTAGGTTAGGTTAGGTTAGGTTAGTTTAGTTTAGTTAGTTTATGTTTTTTTATTTGTTTAAAGGTTTAGTTTGGTTTTTGGTTAGTTATGTTTGGTTAGTTTTGTTTTGTTTTGTTGTTAGTTAGTTTAGTTTAGTTAGTTTAGTTAGTTTATGATTTTTTATTTGTTTAAAGGTTTAGTTTGGTTTTTGGTTAGTTATGTTTGGTTAGTTTTGTTTTGTTTTGTTGTTAGTTTAGTTTATGTTAGTATAATTTAGGTTGTTACTTTAGTTATGTTAGTTTAGTTTAGCCTTATTATTTTGTTAAACTATGATGTTAAACCGTGTTATTGTTCTCATGTGTCCTTCAATATACACACAAGTGGAACATATTTTATTGATCTTGAGATATTTTAGCGATACGTGCGTGACGTTTGCATGAGGTGCATTGTCTGTAGTGGATATGCATGGGTTCTACCCTCGAGATACGTGCATGACTTTTGCATGGATTGTCCACATCGAGAAACGTGTATGTCGTTTGCATTAATTATCCATCTCGAGTTACATGCATGACGTTTGGATAGTTTGCATGGACTGCAGCAGGTTGCATGGGTTGTCCACCTCGAAATATGTGCTTCACATTCGCATGGTTTGCATGGTTTGCATGGATTGCACGAGGTTGCATGAGTTGTCCACACCTCGAGATATGTGTGTGACGTTTGAATGATTTGCACGAAGATGCATGGCTCGCCCACCTCGACATACGTGCGTGACGTTTCCATGTGTTGTCAACCAGGAGATACGTGTGTGACGTTTGCATTGGCTTACCACCTCGAGACACGTGTGTGACGTTTGCATGAGTTGCACGAGGTTGGATGGGTCGCCCACCTCGACAGACGTGCCTGACATTTGCATGAATTCTCCACCTCAGCATACATGGGTGGCGCTTGCATGGGTTGTCCACGTCGATATGCGTGCGTGTTGTTTACATGGGTTGTCTACCTCGAGATAAGCGAGTGACGCGGGTCGTCCATCTCCATATGCACATGTCATTCATAGGGCGAATAATTTTGTATAGATAGCTCATTTTCAAAAGGAGTCATTCATAGAGTTTAGAATTTTGTATAGATAACTCATTTTAAAAAGGAGTTATCCATACAAATGCCTTCCACCTCACCACCATGCATGTCACCTCATCATCAATAGCTCATTTTCAAAAGGAGTTATACATTAGTTTTGGAATTTAAAAGTAAACCCCACTATTTGGTGAATTACAAACTAAAGCCACCCCACTTTTTGAAAAACCCATTGGTTGACCCTTAAGTACTTAACCTTTTATGACGGGAAGTACTGCAAGATATCACGAAGTCACACCCACACCACATCGAGCCACACAAGGCAACATCGTGCATAATATGCAAGTTAAGGCCGCATGAATAACTTTCGTAGCTCGACATGCGTTTAAGTATGGCTTGGAGATGCCTTTTTAGTATTTTTCAAAAGTAAACAAGAAAAATATTTTGGCGTCTTAGCACGAACACCCACATGCTAATGTGCATGGACATCAATAAGTATATGTGGTAAAATAGATGACGCATTATTTATCAAAAACAGAGTTTGAAGAGGCCGTTGGTTCGCCTCTTGAAAAAAAAAGTACTTAGAAACTTTTCCCTATGTTCATTAAAAGAAAAAAAAAACTTTTGATAGTCCAATAAATTTCAACTACTTTCTATTAATGTAGTACTTCTTCATCAAGGGAAATGCTACCGTTACTAAAACGAAAACTTCAAATAAGGGAAATAAAAGGCACTAATCAGTAATCACGATTGTGTGCAGTTCCACTCCATACTCAACAAGTTCGACGGTTTAGTTTTTCTAATTTTACATCTTTTCGTTCGACTTGTCGACTCCACTCGTACCGTTCTTTCTTTTTTATACACACACTCACGCATACTCCAAGAGACGGAGCTTGCACAGGAATCCAACACACCACTCACAAGTCACTGCAAACCCTAGTTTTTGTTCTTCTCAATCGCCATGGACGCTGCGGTGAAGGAAGAACGAATCGAGCCGATCGAATCAGCTTCAGCGCTGGCGGTGAAGGAGGAGAAATCATTGACTGGCTATTCAACAAAGATTGCGCCATTGATTGACCTGAGCAGCAGCGATTCTGATTTAGACGATTCGGACGATTCCGATGAAGACGATCCGTCGACGACGAAGAAGAAGAGGCGGAGATTGGATGGTTTGGGGATTGTGTTGCCGCTTGGGTTTCTCGATCCTCTCCCCCCTCCAGAGCCGCTGAATCGAGTGGCTCCTCCGCCTCTGAATCGAGTGGCTCCGCCGCGCAAGTCGCCGTCTTTGGAGGTGTTTCAAGGTTGTAAGCAGTTCTGGAAGGCTGGGGACTTCGATGACGGTCCTTCGGTTGATTCCTCCTCGTTTTCTTCGACTGGTGAGTTTTGGTTTGTGAAGGTTGTTTCTTTATCCTCTTTGAAGTGGTTGATGAGCTGCATTTTCAAGATTGGGCATTTTCTTTACATGACAGAAACTAAAGATCTATTAATTTCCTTGATTTGTCATTTGACAAAATGGGGTTATGGATTCATTTCAGCTAAAGTAGAGATCTTGTAGAACTAGTTGAAATGGAAACTTCTATAAAGGGAAAGTTGGCTGAAAAATAAGATGAAACTATGATATAAACTTGCACTGTGATTAATTTGTCTTTTTCATACCGAAAAATGGGTAAGGGAGGTCCCAAACTCACTTTTCATACCCGAAAAGTGGGGGAGGGAGGCCCCAAGCTCATTTTCCATTCTTGGAAAATGGAGGAGGGTTGCGATAGGTTGACAGCCAACGTAAAATTTTTGTCACTTTTCATGAAATGGATCAAACATATATAAACGTTGGGACGTTCCCACCTAGCGACGCGCTGCATCGGAGCCCGGGTGTAGTGAGAAATGAGCAAGGGTGTGTTTCACATCGCCGCCTGGGTGTGAAGAAAAATGAGCAAGGGTTCCCACACATAAGACGTGTGTGGGTAAAGAAGCTAGTCCCTTCACATCATCGCCCGGATGTGAAGAAAAATGAGCAAGGGTTCCCACACAAAGGACGGGTGTGGGTAAAGAAGCTAGTTCAAAACAAACACGAAAACAAAAACAAAATCATAGATACGAACACTAGATCTTTTAGACAAAATAGAAATAGAAAAGGAAAACAAATACAAATGGGAGAAAAAATTCGTTTAGGAACATGGAACATAGGAACACTTACGGGGAAGTCAATAGAACTAGTAGATACCATGATTAGAAGGAGAGTCAATATTGCTTGCCTCCAAGAGACAAAATGGGTAGGAGAAAAGAGTAGAGAAATAGGAAGCACATGGTTTAAATTGTGGTACACCGGTATAGATAGAAAATGCAATGGAGTAGGAATTGTGGTGGATAATGATTATAAGGAAAAGGTCGTAGAGGTTAAAAGAATGGAGGATAGATTGATTCTAGTTAAATTTATTATTGGAGACGAAAAAAATTAACATACTTAGCGCCTATGCACCACAAGTAGGATTAAGCGAGAGCATCAAACGCAAGTTTTGGGACGATATGGATGGATTTATGCAAAGTATACCATTAGATGAAAATGTTTTTATTGGAGGAGATTTAAATGGGCATGTCGGGGCAAGTAACGATGAGTTTGAGATAGTTCATGGAGGTTTTGGTTACGGTAATAGAAATGAAGAAGGAGAATCAATCTTAGAATTTGCTTCAGCATACGATCTTGTCTTAGCAAATACTAGTTTTAGGAAGAGGGAGTCGCATATAATTACTTTTAGTATTGGTCATAACAAGAGTCAAATAGATTTTCTTTTAACAAGAAAAATAGATAGAAAAATATGTAGAGACTGCAAAGTAATACCTGGTGAAGCACTTACTACCCAACATAAGTTAGTAGTACTTGATATTAAGCTAACACGACGACATAATATAAATAAAAGAGTTAGCGACCCTAGAATAAAGTGGTGGAACCTAAAACATAGTAAACAAGTAGAGTTTAGAGAAAAACTACTAAAGGAAAATATTTGGAATCTTGACTTAGATGCTAATACAATGTGGCTAGAAATGAGTAGTTGCATAAGGATAGTGAGATCAAACGTATTAGGTATATCTAAAGGCTTGAGACCACCAAAGAAGGAAACATGGTGGTGGAACGAGGATGTCCAACGAGCAATTAAGACTAAAAGAGAGATGTATAGGAAAATACCTAAGTGTCAAGATGAAGATGTGTACAATCAATATAGAGAAGCTAGAAAACAAGCTAAAAAAGGAGTTAGTCAAGCTAAAACAAATTTCATGGAAGATCTATATACAAGGTTAGGTAATAGAGATGACGAAAAATATATATATAGGCTAGCCAAATTAAGAGATAAAAAGAAACAAGACCTAAGTCATGTAAGATGTATTAAGGACGAAAATCAAAATGTTTTAACGCGCGAGGAGGATATTAAGGAGAGATGGAGAAGTTACTTCGATAATTTATTTAATGATGGTCAAGTTGATACTATAATAGATGAAAACCCACACCAAGAAAGAAATGTAAACTATACACGTAATATTAGAATTGTAGAAGTTAAAGAGGCATTGAAAAGAATGAAAATAGGGAAAGCATGTGGCCCATATGAAATACCCATAAGGTTTGGAAATGCTTAGGAGAAATTGGATTGACTTGGTTAACAAAACTTTTCAATAAAATTTTAAAATCAAAACGGATGCCAATGGATTGGAGAAGAAGCGCGCTTGTGCCAATCTTCAAAAACAAAGGAGACATTCAAAGTTGCTCAAACTATCGGGGAATTAAACTTATGAGTCACACTATGAAACTTTGGGAGAGGATAATTGACAATAGGCTAAGGAGATAAACAACAATATCAGAGAACCAATTTGGTTTCATGCCTGGGAGGTCAACTATGGAGGCGATTTTCCTTGTAAGACGATCGTTAGAAAAATATAGAGAAAAGAAAAAAGATCTTCGTATGGTATTCGTAGATTTAGAAAAAGCATATGATAGGGTCCCTAGAGATGTTCTTTGGTGGGTTCTAGAAAGAAAAAGAGTGCATGCTAGATACATAGACACTATTAAGGATATGTATGATGGAGTAGTAACGAGTATAAAGACATTTGGAGGAGCTACAAAAGAATTCCCCATTACGATAGGACTACATCAAGGATCGGCTTTAAGCCCATATCTATTTACTTTAGTTATAGATGAACTAACTAGACATATTCAAGAGGATATACCATGGTGTATGCTATTTGCAGATGATATTGTCTTAGTGGATGAAACTAAAGATGGAGTGAATAGGAAATTAGAACTCTGGAGGAATACATTAGAATCTAAAGGCTTTAAGTTGAGTAGGACGAAAACCGAATACATGCACTGTGAGTTTAGAAACACTAGACATCGAGATGACGGAGTGGTAAAATTAGGGGAAGTAGAAGTTCTTAAGGTAAACCACTTTAGATACCTAGGATCAATCATACAAAATGATGGTAACATTGAGAATGATGTCACACATAGAATTCAAGTGGATGGAAGAAATGGCGAGTGCAACAGGGGTGATTTGTGATCGAAATGTTCCTACTAAGTTAAAAGGAAAATTTTATAGGACCACAATTAGGCCAGCTATGCTCTATGGAAGTGAATGTTGGGCGGTAAAGCAACAACAATTACATAAAATGAACGTAGTAGAAATGAGGATGCTTAGGTGGATGTGTGGTAAAACTCGTAAAGATAGAATAAGAAATATAGAAATTCAAAGACAAGTATGAGTAGCACCAATTGATACAAAGATTAGGGAAGGGCGGTTGCGGTGGTTTGGTCACTTGCAAAGACGACCTACAAATGCGCCAACTAGAAAACTTGACTCAATAGAAACTGTAGAAATTCGACGAGTAGTAGGGGGACCAAAGTTAACATGGGATGCATTAATTATGAGGGATTTGAATGGTTTGGAAAGCTCACCATCAATTGCACTTAATTGAGCACAATGGAAAAGTTTGATCCATGTAGCCGACCCCAATTAATTTGGGACTGAGGCTATGTTGTTGTTGTGATTAATTTGTCTAAAGGCTGCTCTGGTGACACAATTAGAATGAGGTTATGGTGGTTTTTGGGGTGGACAATGCTAAAAATCTAATATGCATACCTTGCATTGTTAAGGTGTAAGAGTAAAGTATGAGGAAACTTGCCCTCATTCAATGTGTTTCATAAATTTCTGCTGATTACTTGAAAGTGGAAAGTACGGGATGAGATATTTGCCTTAATGTTCTCATTTGATTTCTTTCTTTCAGTTGGTATGGATCATGTTAGGGTTCATCCTAAGTTTCTGCATTCAAACGCAACAAGTCATAAATGGGCGCTTGGAGGTAACTTTATTTGAATGTTTTTTGCAGTATTATATTTTTTATTTAAGCTCTATGCTCTTGTAGTTGTAAAAATTGAATAAAAAAATGTTTTTTTTTTCCTCAATTGTTGAAAATTGCGTATATGGTGGAAGAAAGAGTGGGGATTGAAATCCAGGAGAATTCTTTATATTTCTTATGTTGTAGTTGTTTTTTTTTTTTTCCAGCTGTTGCAGAGCTCTTGGATAATGCTTTGGATGAGGTATTTGCTCTTTCTTATTACCAAAAGAAAAGGATGTCACTGTGACAATATGCGTTTGCCTAACTTCTTGCATGCTTCCATCACAGGCTTGCAATGGTGCTACCTTTGTCAATGTTGATATGCTGCATAACATGAAGGATGGGAGTAAAATGTTGTTAATTGAAGGTATGCATCTGTAAGTGTGTTTGTGACTGATATTACAGTGCTTGTTGAATATTGGCTAGTTTAAAATAATTGCATACGCATCTGCTGCCAAATTTCGTATTCTTACATGGTACTAATAGTATATGTTTTTTTTTTCTCTTACTTCAAAAAGATAAGCAACATTATGGGAAATGGTTCTGTGATGATAAATATGATATGCTCATATAAGAAAGAACTTTACATTGTTGCTTTATTTTGATTAGAATTTCAATGGTTTTTCTTCTCTAGATAATGGCGGTGGGATGGACCCCGACAAAATGCGACAATGCATGTCACTTGGGTATTCTGCAAAAAGCAAATTAGCAAATACTATTGGGCAATGTAAGTTCTCTCAAATCAAACCAAAGATGCTTCAGAATTTACAGTTTATTGCTTATCTTTTTCTGTGAGTTTCTTCCAGATGGAAATGGTTTTAAGACAAGCACTATGCGGCTTGGAGCAGATGTTATTGTGTTCTCACGGTGTCGGGGAAAAGATGGAAAAAGGTTGGTATATTTTTCTTCATTTTTCTTTGCGACACAAATTGTGCATTTCTTATGTAATATTCATTTTTTTTTTGCTAAATTATGGGCCAACATGCTTTTAATCATGTTCAACCTTTTTAGAAATCATAATTAGTACAACCTACCCCATGAAGACATTTGAGGTTTAGGCTGGGCATTGTTCTTGATATACCTCAAGAAGTGTAGGAAATGTAATTTAATATAATGCATATGTTTTATTGTTTATTGGATTGGATTGATATGATTGCTGGATCTAACTTAGGTATCTATATCCGGTTCAGTTCGCATTGGTCTTAAAATTTGGACTTAGATCCAATCCAAAATATTGAAGAATCAAATTGAGCCAATGTGAATTGGATTGGATCCCGGGATTGGTGTATTTTGCCCTAGCTAAAGTGATACATGACTTTTCAAGTTGTTAATTGCTTGTATTATTTTTTTGAAGTAAGCACACTAACTGTGCACGAAAATACAATAAATTTGTTCATTTATTCCATATTGACTTGCATTTCAAATTTTTGTTCATTGCTTTCCAGTTCTTGCAAAGTTTTTTAGGTTTCTTGCTAGGGCATTGTTCATATGGTACAAAATGTTGATTTTCAAAGTAAGGAACTAAGGATCTAAATATGCCTATGTGAAATCTAATTTGAAATTCATTAGTGATAGTTTTGGACAAATAAAATGAATAAAAAAATAGAAAGTTCCATCTTGGTGGAGGGACATGTTCACCAATCCATACAGTTGGCAAGAGTCTTTACGGATATTTTGCTATTGACTGGCTATTTTCCTGCAGTCTTTCTTGGTCAGTCATGTAGCCAAAGCTTGATTTCATTTTTAAAAAATGTTGGCTTCTTTAATGATGCATGCATTGTTGACTGTTTATAAAGTTTGAACTAATCGTTATTTGTGTAATTTGAATGTTAGCCTTACACAATCCATTGGGATGTTGTCCCTCACTTTTTTGAAGGGCACCAAGAAGGAAGATATTGTCGTTCCAATGGTAAGTGGATATTTAGAGCCTTTTTATTGATTTTTGTTAATGCTATAATGCTATTATACATCTTTCACTTCATTTTTTTTTTCAGGTTTTAGTTTGTTTTCAAACAAACTAATTTGTTTTAGTTTGTTTTCCCTCTATGTGATGCTGCATGAAATACTTGTTTGTGTTTTCTTTCCCCAAATAAGTTCCATTTTATACTTCCATTCAGACTTGTCACGCGGGCTGACACCATTTATTAGATGTTTCAAATTCTAATTTATTTTCTTTGTATACATTGACAGGAAATGACTGATGGATTGTTTTGGTCTCTTGTTTTACTCTTTAGATTCTTTACTTGTTTGCTTAATTACTTAATCACTTAATTATGATTATTGTCAACAATTGCTTCTTTGATAAGCTATTTTCTTTGGAGTATAAGTCATGTTGCTGTTTTTAACATCTAAAATATATCCATGATATATTGGCTGAACTTTAACAGTTATATTTCTTGCTATATGATGTGCTGCTTCCATGGCTGCTTGGTCAACATGAAAAGGTTTTCCTTGTTGGGTAAAACCTTTTTACTACGAAAAGAAAGAAAGAAAGAAAGAAAGAAAGAAAAATAATGTGTTTAGGTTGCAAGTGCAGATGGTTAAGTAATTTGTGAGTTTCATGTGCTCAGTTTGGATTAGTTCATTGTTAGATAATATTTGTATGGTCTATGAGGCAGGAACTTGAGTAAGCAAAGCGCACAAGTTCAATTGCTTATGTATTTTCCTTGTTTCTCTATCTTGTGCAAATGGTTTATGCTTTCTCATGTCTATAATTTAGCTTGTTTTAGAAATAAATGCTTTTTAATTGATGCCTCTAGTCATTTTTACTGAGTCATCTTCTACTTTGTGGCTGTCATTGCATTTTACACTTGAAGGTTGATTATGAGAAAGGAGGTTCATGTTGGAAGAAATTGATGCGCTCATCTCCAGATGATTGGAGCAGAAATTTAGAGACAATTTTGTATTGGTCTCCTTATTCTAGCGAAATGGATCTTCTTGGCCAGGTGAATGTTCTCTTTTGTTTTATAATATAATAACCTGTTGCTGCTGTGTGGTTTGGTACATCTTTTAATCTTCCCTATGGCACATTGCCCCTTAATAGATCTTTTAGTGCTGTTATTTTCAACAAACAATCAGACCTGATTTGTTTTGATCCAGCTCTGATGTATGTGTTACTGTCGCATGGTGTGAATACTGAATCGTAAAAGTTTAATTGGCTTAGTTTTAATAAATGCCTTTGATCATTTCAAAAATAAAATAAAATAAATGCCTTTGATCATGTTTTGGCTGTGGTAACTGGTAAACATGCAAATAGGAAGGAACTTGTGATGAGTACACCTTGTGGTTCACTCCCTGCTTGCTGATGAACATTTATAGGTTGTTGTCGTACCAAGCGATGGTTGAATATTGTGTGTGAGGAGATATTGTACCAAGTGGTAGTTGTATATTATGGACTACTCTAATGCTTTGAGGGAAAGCTATGAAAATCATTGTTCAAATTAAAAGTGAAATCTTCCTCAGTGAGGCATATTGTACCAACTGGTAGTTGTATATTATGGAGTACTCTAATGCACTGATGATATAAAATTGTTAAGGTTGCTTGATGGGTTTACAATTCCACAAGTATAATTTTCAATGCTCTTCCTTGATCAAATTAAAAGTGAAATCTTCCTCAGTGAGTCATTTGGCATTAATTTTGGCAAAATAAAAGTGAAAACTACCACAGTGAGTCATTAGGTGAAGTTAATTTTGGTGTAAACTATTATTGGTTGGTCTTTCACACGTCACACCCCACATATCTCAAGGAATTACAGATTGTTGAGGTACATCGTCTAGTCCTGAAGGTCATGGCTTAGTTTACTGAGATCTTTTGGCAGAATTTGGATGCCTCCTGTAATTGTACAGTCGTGTTTGTCTGATTTCTGCTAGTGCAATTGGGATGATGGAGATGCAATCTTAATTCAGAGGGAATATTGCAGCAACTACTGCCAAAAAAAGTTATATTTTGGAAATAGACTTTTTTTGAAGCTGGAAATAAACTTTTTTATGGATGGTCAAAACCTTGTCTGAGGAAGATCTTTTCTTTTTGCAGTTGATGTGACAACAACATTTTTTCATCATTCTTGTTCGTAAGAAAATCTCTTGACAAGCTTTCTCAGTTTTATTATTTTCTCCATCTCACCTCACCCTTTATCTTCCGCCAAGTATTATCGTCGTACCATGATGTGAAACCATGAGATTATAGGACCATCATTATAATTTCTGTCCATTTCCTTAAATTGATTATCAAGTTTGCATTGGCTTTCAGATTTCAGTAATCAGTTCCATGCTTATCCATTTATTTATTATTTATCATTTTTTTGCACATGTTTAGCTCTTAACTGATTGTCATTACTTTTGCAGTTTGATCTTCTTAATGAAAAAGGTACACGTATAATCATTTATAATCTGTGGGATAATGACCAAGGAGAACTGGAGCTTGATTTTGAAACTGATAAGCACGTATGTTTCCAATTTTCCTGGCTTTCTCTCATTGTTTCTCTTACTTTTTTATTAGAAATTTCGGGTTCAGGGTAAAATCAAAACTAAAATAGGAGCTTGAGGAATTGTGTTAAGGGTATTATATTAGTTTCCATGTGGGTTTTCTTACACATCATTCGTACATTGCGAAGGCAGAATATTCAAGAGAATATTTAATCTCAAGGAATCATTTTTTTATTTTTATTTTTTAAATATATTTGTTTGATAGTTTGGCTGGTATTTTTCTTGACAAGATTTGTACTTTGCAAAGGCAGGATATTCAATTTAGAGGTGCAAATCGAGATGAGAAGAAGATAGAAATGGCTAAGAGATTCCCCCACTCAAGGCACTTTCTGACTTATTATCATTCTTTAAGGGTACAATCTGCATCTCTAACTTACTATAGTGTGAAATTAGTGTTTACCTGTTCTTTTATGGTTTGACAAATTTTCCTTTTCAATGCCTTTTAATTTGGGTTCATTTGAGATTTGAATGATTTTTGAATGCCATGCACATTATTTTCTCCTTTTCAATAGCTTTCTTGCAATTGCCACACTTAATAATGATATGTTCCCTATAGTTCTTGTATTTTGCATATTCTTCTTGCACTTCTTATTGGCTTTTGCCTGAATTGAATTGTTAAAATCTAAAGATATTTGGTTAAAGACGATATGTCTCATTGTTTCTAATGAAGTGGTTCTATATTAATTTTCAGAGTTATGCATCAATCCTCTATCTTAGACTTCCAACTGCCTTTCGAATAGTTCTGCGTGGGAAAGATGTTGAGCACCATAACATTATCAATGACATGATGGTGACTCAAGAAATTACATACAAACCTCAACCAGGAGTTGATGGGATTCCTAGAGATCAAAATGTAGGTTTATCCTGTGCAAGCATGGTCCCATTTTCCCAGTTTGTTTTGAAAATTGTCAAGCTAATCAGCAGATTTGGGTAACTTGGATATTAGATGGTCGCCATTGTCACAATTGGGTTTGTGAAGGATGCAAAAGATCATATTGATGTTCAAGGATTCAATGTTTATCACAAGAACCGTCTGATAAAGGTTTGTTCCCCTCCTGTGCTTCAAACAATAATCCATGCAACAATATTTGACTATTTTACTCGTTTGTGATGTTTTGCCAGCCATTTTGGAGGGTATGGAATGCTACGGGTAGTGATGGTCGTGGAGTTATTGGTATTTGTTATACACTTGAAATTTACATTTACGTGGATCAAACTACCCCATGCTTGACGCTGTAGTTTCTTTTTATAGGTGTGTTGGAGGCTAATTTTGTGGAGCCAGCTCATGATAAGCAAGGATTTGAGCGCACGATTGTTCTGTCGAGACTTGAAGCACGATTAGTACAGATGCAAAAAACATTTTGGTTTGTACTTGCTTTTTGACAGAAACTGGAATAGCGTATAGATGTGATGTTTCACCAGTTTATTGACTGTTGCTCTGTTCTTAATTTAGGCACTTGAACTGCCATAAAATTGGCTATGCCCCTAGGAATTCTAAGGCTAAGCAGTTGGTGGCCCTTCTTGATGGGTCTGCAACTAATGGTAAATTGTCTAATAAAGACATTTAATTTGGTTCTGGAGATAAATCAATTGCATTCATTCTTTTGCTTCCTTTAGCTGACAATTTTACTGATCACATAAGTTGCAGGGAGGCCTTCTGTATCTGTTTCTAAGAAAGTATCTCATTATTTGACAAAGGCCCTTGAAAATAGTGAGTGTAGCAGACAATTAAACAAGGAACAGAGTCGAAGACATGTCGATGTGGACAGGACTAATCATAGAAACAAATCATGTTCATCATCTGCTTCTGCTCAAGGGGACAGTGACTGTGACATGGAACACACCTATCAAAATTCTGTGCCATACAATGATACTTGCAAAGTGTCGCCTGCGCCGAGACATAGTAGCAGGAGAGACAGCCCGCACTCTCGACAATCCAATTCGTATAAGTCTGACAATAGTGGAGTTGGTGTAGGTGGTGCCTCAAATGGAAGAGCTGATCAAAGTGTGATTCGTGGACAACAAACGGTTATCCCTTCTTTTTTCCTTTATTCCACTATTTGTTGAATTATTATTATTTTTTTAAATCT
This sequence comes from Stephania cephalantha, assembly GCA_039657325.1. Lineage (NCBI taxonomy): Eukaryota > Viridiplantae > Streptophyta > Magnoliopsida > Ranunculales > Menispermaceae > Stephania > Stephania cephalantha. The sequence continues at coordinate 55,430,045 of CM077573.1, forward strand.
GTTGCTTGCTTTGGTTTGATCCCTAACTTTTTGGACTGTCATAGAAAACAAACTTTGAAACCTCACTTTTGCATGGGGATACTAGAATTGATGGCTTGTGCAAAAAAGCTGCTCTAATAATGTATCTTTGATTCACAGGCAGCTGAAGTTGCCAGTTGCAGAAATGCAAATGCTTTCTCTTCCTTTGTTTCTCCTGAGCTGGATCAGTTGAAAATAGAGAATTTGGAGTTGAGGGAAAGGTGGGTGATGAAATACATTTGTTTATTTGCCTTGATACACCTACTTGCCAAACTAATTTGTTTTGTTGTTGCGGCAGGATAAAGAAAATGGAAGAATCATTATTGCGAAGGCTGGAGTTTGAAACTGTTGCAAAGATTCCCAATGGAGATGTTGCTGATTTGAAAAATAGTGATGAGTTTCGATTGAAAGTTGAGAATATTGAGTTGAAGGCCAGGTGGTTAATCTTCATTGTCATTTTACTGACCGTCCCTTCTTGCCAAACGTTGTTAAGAGTTTTGTTCTTTTTTTTTTTTTTTTTTTTTTTGGTTATTATAGTCTAAAGAAGATGGAACAGTCCTTTCAGAGTAAGTTGCAGTTTGAAAGAGATAGATGTACGTCTCTTGAAGCTCAAGTAAGTGTGTTTATCTTGTATTGTCTCTTCTTGGATTAAGCTTATTGACCTAATTGGATGTCTGAAAGATGCTGCATTTTTTTAATTCTCAAGAAGGCAACTAAAAATCATTTGGTGATCCAACTAGGGAAAAATGTTGGGTGTGTTATATTGGATTTCATGTTTGTGCATTTAGGACTTGACATAAACTTCAGTTTGCCATTGATTTGGATGTGGACTATTTGTTGCTATCAGGAACTGCTGAATAGATACCCTTGCGATTGCATGAGCTGTTTTCTTAATGATGCAACTGTTTTATTTTCGTATCTGCCTGCCCAATAGATCTGCTCAAAATTATGACAGGGCGCTATGAGTGTTAGAACCTGTAGGAAACATTGCTTACTATTATCCTCTTTGTTTGTTATTCATTTGTTTTTCCTGGGAATCAGTCAACAGATCCGATTAATTACTGGTTGGATGATATTTAAAATTGATCAATCTGGTGAAATTGATCATATATGCCAAGAGTTGCACCATTTTTCATATGATGTATAGGTTATTTACCAGCGCACCTGGGTAGCGACACACCATGCACGGTGTTTTGTTGAACCATTTCTAGTTAGTTTTCTTCCTTCGTAATTCTTTCATGTTTTCCTTGTATTCCCATTGCCTTTGCATGGACTTGCTGTTCGGATATTGATAGGGTACGTGCATGATGATGTCAAGCTTAATGCAGTGACATGGCTGATTGCTAAATTTGATCAGAGGACAGCATATGATTGTAGGGCGGCACAATTGTTTTTTGTTAATGAATTAAAAAACTTGCTCTTGTATCCCCCACTTACCACACTCACGCGTACGAAAATAAAAAATAAAAATAGTGATGGTACATATGTAATGAGTTTTTATTTGTTTTCACGTTGTGTGTGATGGGCACTGTTCGACTATAAACAGGCTAATGAGGTGCGGGGAAAGATGGCAGAAATAAGCAAAGAGCAAGAAGTGCTATGCGACATTTTTTCAGAAGAGAGGAACCAGAAAGACGCAGAGATAGAAAATTTAAGAAAGAAGCTGAAGGTGAGTGATCTCACATGTTGTTTTCTCTTGGGGAGCCGTATTGCCTTGTGCTTTAAAAATCGAACCTTGGAAATTAATCTAGATATTCTCTATTTGTTTGTGAAGGATGCATCCAATACGATACAACGCTTGCTAGAAAAAGTTAGATCATTGGAAAAGATGAAGTCTCCTAACGACAGATCAGAACAGTAAGGTCGAGTTTTTTTCGCTGGAAGTACGTGCAGTGACGGTATCTCGTGGCCTCAATTTTTCAACTGGAGAGGTCACAAAGGTATCCTGCCTTTTCGACCCCTGGAAGGAGCCTTCGAAGGGTTGGAAAGCTATGAACGAAGATCGTTTACTCCCTGTTCTTTGTACACTATGGGCGCATTCTAACGTCTGCTGCACCTCTGAATTGTTGATCTACACGCTTGAAAGCATCCCGGACTCGGTAGGTAAGATCTTTATTGGCTGACAGCAGAGAAATTTGTATTATGCAGCTCCGAGCGTTCTGATTTCAGAATCAGTTTGCAGGTTTTGCTGTTTTAATTTGTATTATTAAGGCTTATTTTATGTTAATGTTGTAAATAAGCAAACTTTGGGTTGATGCCTTGTATTGTCACCAAGGATGTTAATCAAGTCAGGTTTAGCTTTCTTTTCTTTTCAAGTAGTTTTAAGGATGGTTATGAATTATGATGTTCAATGATCCTAAAAAAAAGTTTGGTTTTAAGGAGTGATTTAATTGTAAGGTAATATTATTACATAGCCAACTTTCAAAGCTTCATTAATGAAGGCAAAATAGGTAAAATATATTTGGGAATGAGAGAACTACTTGCAACAAAGAAAGTGAGCTAGAACGATCTACATTTATGGAGGGAAACAAGGAAACAAACCTGTGCTACAACTACAGCTGAGAGTGCAGGTTGATATGGAGGGAAAACTAACGTGCACATTCCATGGAATTCATACTTTTTATTTGTATGCTTGTTTGCGCGTTTAAATTAAGAGAAACCAATTTAACAATATAACCGCACTCTATACACAGTAAATCTCAAATTTTACTAAAAGCTAATAAACGATACACTATGAATGAACTGGGTGGTCTCGGTACTCGAGCCCTAATAAGTAGGGGTATTTAATTCCTTTAATGAGTGGTTTCAAGTTTGAGCCCTACGCATAATCGGCTGGGTCCGAAGTAGTCGGTTAATTTAAATTTCGAGTCGTTCCAACAAAAAAAAATGTATTGAAACAAGCTAGGGAAAGATCTTTTAATGCTTTTCTAGAACATTAATGTTACATCTATATTTGCATCGAGATGCACGTTAGACACATTATACGTGGTTCTATACTTCTATATGTACTCCATCCGTTCATAAATATAAGTCGTTTCAAGTAAGGGCACAAGAATTAAGACATTTTTAATTACAAATGTAATTTACATATATGTCCTTTGATATTAAATGAATTGAAAAATTATAAATATTTGAATTGTATAAATGTATAATTGGTAAAAAAAAATAATAAATACACTCGAATTTCGAAAACGACTTATAATTTTGATCAAGAAGTTTTTGCAAAGACTTATACTCCATTCGTTTCTTTTTAAATTACGTTTAAAGGTTGTTCACAATTTTTAAGAAAATCATTTAATTATCTTGATTGAGAAGAAAGCGACAGTTAAATGATTAAATCATCATTTATCTATCCCAACTTCACCGCTCCTACATACACTGTACTAGTTATTAATGTATAATTATCAGATTTTTTTATAAAAGTATAAAAGTTAATTAAATAATTAATATGAATTGAAACTATCAAATAACAAATATTATAAAATATTTTAAAATAGCTAAAAAAACACTTATTGTGAAACGGATGGAGCTTCTTTTATTCTCCCCATCTTAAAAGAAGGCAATCAATCATTAGTAATAAAATGAAATTTCTGAAGCGCACGTTTGGCTTTCAATATTACTAGGGCATTTAATTTCTTTAATTTTCAACTAACCCTGGTTAGCTAGGTATCCTAATTAACTACGGTTAACCAGGTGTATATAAACACCTCGATGAGGTCCAGTCTCAGCACTCTCGCTAGCTCTCTCTGACGAGCAGAAGAATATGCTGTATGCTGTATATGTATCGCCACGAACAGAGCACTTCATCATCGAAGTGAAGAACACACAAAACTAAACCCTAGCAGAGCGATTCCACGAAGATTTCATTTCATCTGGTATGCTCGATCGATCGATTTGTGCACTCAGTGATTTCTTCAATATTCAGATTCGTTTTACAAATTTCATTCAATTTAGTTTTGAATCTCGTCGTCTGTGCATTGTTCGTGCGTCGTAGCAGTAATTGATCCACCGCGTTTTTGCCATTTCTGTGAAACTGTGATGCTGGTGAAGCTCTGGTACTGTTGCATTGCGATTCTCTAGGATGTTCGATCAGAATTCAATAGAGATTGAATACCATTGTGCGCGCGAGCGATTCTATTTTTTGCAGCGACGGTTCGTTCTGAGGACCTTCACGGATTTCTAAGCTTTACTGTTTCGTGAAATTTTTTTCAGGAACTTCTCTAGCTAGCTAGCGTTTTTGTAATTATGATTGTGATCGTGATCGTGATGTAGTACTGCTCGTTAGTTTGACTTGCATCGGTAGTCGTTTTTGAAGTAATTAATACTGTTCGGTTGAGCTGTAATAACTCTCCAATGGCGGTTGTGCTTTTGATTGATTTGACGAAATGGTGGTGATGGTGATTCAAGTACTCTTGTAGGTTTTGGCTCGTTATTCAAAGAAGGTAAGAAAGTGAGGACGACGTCGTAGGCTGGCTAGGGCTGGATCTGAAGTTGAAACCTTAGGCGATGATGATGATGATGAGTTGTTCACGGCGATTGATCGCACTTATTGGTGCGGTGTTTTCTTCAGCGCTTCTAATGGCTGCCGTTTGTTCAGGTAAGCGCGATTCGAACCAGATTTGATTTTCTCTATTCGACTACAATCCGAATCGGTCCGAACATTGTTCTGTTCTTGTTTCAGGCTCGCATTACCACCTCAGACACCATCGGAAACTTCTCGAAACCGGTAAGTCTCTCATCGCCGGCCTTTTCGTTTGTACTCTGACTACTCTCATCATCATCATCATCGCATTACCTTCATTAATGTCGATCTTCAATGGCGAATTGAATGGCGCGATCGAGAGCACGAAACGAGCATATCTGATACCTCTCTCTCTCTCTCTCTCTCTCTCTCTCTCTCCCTCCTTTGTCCACTCCATTGATGGAAACACGTACGAATTCTCCTCTGCGCCTCTCTCGCCATTCCTTCCTTGCCTTGTCGGCCTTACCTCTCTCTCTCTCTCTCTCTCTCTCTCTCTCTGTCTGTCTCTGCATGCCCTGCCTTAGCTAGACACGTCAGCTTTTATTCTACAAGCGCACGTTAGCATGGCCAGCGCACGATAGTCCAGCCCCTTTACAATGTTATCATGCTTTCATGGTTTCCGCCAGCATTACTATCTGATGAAAAGCGTGTTTAATTTGCCTTTTTGTTTCATCATTGATCGATTGATCGATTGGTCGATCTCAGGTAAGGTGGAGCCGAGCAGGGCGGGAATCGAAGCGAGGTGTACGACCGACGACATAGTGGTGAACCAGGGACCCACCACGCCGCTCCCGAGCGGCATCCCCACCTACACTGTCCAAATCAGCAACGTCTGCGACACCGGGTGCGACATCTCACACATTCACCTCAGCTGCGGCTGGTTCAGCTCCGCCCGTCTCATCAACCCCACCATCTTCCACCGTATCGACTACGACGACTGCCTCGTCAATGGCGGCCACCCTCTCCGCAACGGCGACACCATCTCCTTCGCCTACGCCAATTCCTTCTCCTACCCCCTCTCCGTCCTATCCGTCTCTTGTTGAACACATTCATAATTACAATACATATATACTTACTTAAAAACACCTACCTACAATTAACATGATCAGCAAGCCAAAAGTACCACTAAAACTCTCAACAATTCATGAGCAGCAACCCGGTTTTAGTTTTGCTTTTGCTTTGTTTTCTTGCTAAATAACTACTTTAGTGCCTTTTGCATGCATGTTCTGCAATGGCGGCCTCTCTCTCTCTCTCTCTCTCTCTCTCTCTCCAAGTCTACGTCTGGGTCTACTAGTATAGTAGTGGTGGTGGGGGGTAGTGCAGGGTAGTGGCGACAAATGTTGTACGTACGTATGATCGAGCATTGCATTGAAGTATATATAACCATCCGCGTGTCTTCTTTTTAGTTGTTTCTGGTATTGTCTATTCTATTACTATGTTACACTACTGTCAGGTAGCGCTTCTACAGGAACCCTGTCTTTTCCCTTTTCATCATCTTCAGACCTTCTGCGACTTCATTTGAAATTCTTTAGCTAGGGCTAGGCCTTGGAATCCTTTCATCTACTACGTATTATTTGTTTTTGAAGTTCCATCGGTGTTCAATATGCGAACTAACTCAATATACTCATCCTCTATATGTAATGCCATGCATGCATGCATGGCGGTAGCTTCCCAATGCTCGAGCCTCCACATTTCAGTAATTTAGCTGGAAATAGTTCTAATTAGATGAACTCAGCACAGGCATTGCATTGAATTGTAGTCTTACTTAGAGGAAGTCATCTTTAATTTGAAATATACACAAGCAATTAATTAAGCATGTTGGTTTGACGCCTGTGTGGATGATTAACAGCTTAAAGAAGATCTGTAATTGATTAACCTTAAAATCTGTGATTAATTAATGATCCATAAATGCCTAGAGAGAGAGAGTCACATGCATGTGGGGACCAAGTTGATTGATACTGTAGTAATTACCATAGTAAAGAAAAGTTCAGCTTTGCTCGTGCAAAATTCCAGCTGTTAATTACTCCTGTGTAGTAGTATTAAGTATAGCTTGTTATCGTCATCATGGATAACATCGTGGAAGAAATAATTACATGCATGGCGATGTAACTTGATCGATTAGACACCAAGATTTATTGACGGTTTATTCTTGCATGCTTGCACATGTCTAATGAGTGCAATTCTTGAACACGCAATAAAAATGGTCACTTGATCAAAAAAAAAAACCGAAAGAAAGAAAGAAAGAAGATGGTACAATGACACCTCAAAATTATATTGGGTGACATGAGGTGTAGGTGGGAGACCCATCGTGCGAGTTTCGAAATAGACACTCAACATGTTAGGCATCAAGAACTACGTGCACATTCTTATTTTTATATACGTGGGGCCTCATGTTACGTCACCGCGATACGACTTCGGGATGTCTCGTAATATTAATATATAAATGGTCACTTACGTTTTGAAAAAAAGAAGAAAAATACTTATATAATTTTAGAAATGACAACTAATTAAGTTCATACTCGAATATTCGATCCCAATTAAGCTGAACTTTTACAATTCTCAGGCCCAATAAAGAATAAATTCACAAATGCAGAAACCTCTACTTGGAATTTTAAAGTTTTTTCATTCTTTGGGACTCCAAGTCGATATACTTTTAAAACTTTAATTAAAAGATCAAAGAAGGATGAAGAAGGATTTGTAAGTATTATCTTACCATAATCTTTTGATAAAAAAGACAATTAGCTATTTAGTAGTAGTAATAACTTTTTAGAGGATGAACATATACGTACAAAAAAAAAATCATCACTTGCTAAAATGTAAAAACTTGTAGAGGTCATGCATTCGACTTCTATAGACGAAAAAAAAAAAAAAAAAAAAAAAAAGTTACTAATTCGACTCCTAGTGCTCAAAATAGTGTGCTTGGGCTATCCGTTGGGCCGAATATTACAAGTAGAGGCCCAACAAAAAGAGTGAAGTGGGGCCTCTGTTTGATACTAGTACATTTCCTTCACTGTGCGAAGCTCTCTCATCTTATCTCCTTCTCGCTTGTTTACTTTCTTAGTTCGATCACGGCGAGAGAGAGCGAGAGAGAGCAATGGCGGCCGTTTCAGGTATTGGCCTCTCATGGGGGTCGAAGGTCTCGCAGAGGCCTTGCTCATCTCCATCTTCATCGTCCCGATCTCGTTGTCGATCTTCCGGTCGCCGTGGCGTGATAAGAATGGCGGTAACCGTTGAAAAGAAGAAGTTCACGCTCCAGAAGTCCGAGGAGATCTTCAACGCCGCCAAGGTTAGATTCTCAATTCGATGACGCATCCGTCTAGTGTCTTCTTTGTTGTTAATTCGGTGAATTTGGTGGTTTTCAAGTTCGGTCTTCATTTGAGAGGAAAGTGTTCCAACGAAATCGAATTAGGGTTTTGTTGTTTGGGTAATCTCACGAGCAAGCACAGTCCTTTTGTTGAGATTAATAATTAATGTTTCGTTTGTGTGACTAAATACAAAGGCGATACCTTGTGTGGGGTTTTCGAGCTCCATTAATGGAACTACTGTATTTACTATTTACTATTTACTATTTACCATGACAATGTAATGATACAAAACTGGGAAGATTAGCATCTACTTGAATAGGGCAGTCTCAGATTAACGTTTTTGGATGAACGGAGGCGATACTCCTTTATTTAATTATATATACAAGTCTCAGATTAACGTTCATTATTATTGCACTACAACTACAATATAGAACAACTGAATTAGTGACCTTGATGAATGATTTTGGTTGTTGATTCTGATGTTGTCCCCAATTTAACCACGTCCAACTCATAGGTGTGGGGTTTTAAATCAAAAGACCTCGGTACTAATTGAAGAAAGATCCACACTTATATACTTCACTACAAAATCTTTATCGATGTGGAACTATTATTTCGGTCCACACATCTCCAATAGAAACCAAGAGCGTTGTTGTATGACAGGCTGCGGCCCGGCCTGCGGTAGCTATCCGTATGTTGATGGTTGGGAATCATGCACTTATATGTAGAGGCCCTTTCGAACCGGCTCTTGGTGATATTTCGATTCTACTTAACTACTTGATTTTGTTTTTTGTTCATTGTGAAGTTTGTTCCTTGTAGCCGACCCCAGTTAATTTGGGACTGAGGCTATGTTGTTGTTGTTGTTGTTGTTGTTGTTGTTGTTGTGAAGTTTGTTCCTAGTAATTACCATTACAATTTACACGTAAAAATATGGTATTTGGGATGTTAGAGTCTCAGACTAAGGTTACGCAAAACCCCAATTGTGTCATTGTGAGGAGGCTATTTGTTGGTATTGATGGATTTATTTGGCATTTATAGGGAGAGAAAACTCCTGCAATTCCTAAATTTTGTTTTTGAAATTTTGAAATAGGATTTGATGCCTGGTGGTGTGAACTCTCCTGTTCGTGCATTTAAATCAGTTGGTGGGCAGCCTATTGTCATCGACTCTGTCAAGGGATCACGCATGTGGGATGTAGATGGAAATGAGTACATTGACTATGTTGGATCATGGGGTCCTGCCATCATCGGCCATGCTGATGATAAGGTACTGTTCTTCATCTTTATCTCTTTATTATAGGCTTGAGCTAACAGTGTTCTTATTTCTGTTTGACTTGTGTCTTGTCCGGGGTTTTTGTGCTGGAGGATACATTTCTTTATTCTTCAGTGAACTCATTCACTGAGTGACTTTGCATTATAGAAAAAACTGCTCGTGAAATGTTCTTAGTCACGTCAGGAGATAATTGTTTGATGCCGAATGGTGGATAGTTTTTCACAAGAGAAAACTGTATTACAGAATGCTAGAGATGATTGTAAACGAATCATACGAAGGACTGAAGCTAATGCTTAAGCGACGAACTTCCCTTCTTTAGTGTGTATTTAATTCTTATTGGTGATTCTATCATGGTTAATTGCCAGGACTTAACTGATTAGGACCCCGGCAGAACACCTATTCTAAAATCTCTAGGACCATATAGCACATCCTCACAGACTTAATTTTTTAGCATTTCTTAACAGGATATCTTGTCAGCTAGAAAAGAAGGCAAAAATTGTTGAAGGATACCTCGTTCACTTGTCATTATATTTTCTTATCTTTATTTAAACTGAAAATGATTTCTTTTCGTGTGAAGGTTCTTGCTGCCTTGGCTGAGACAATGAAGAAGGGAACAAGTTTCGGTGCTCCTTGTGCTTTAGAGAATGAGCTTGCAGAAATGGTGATTGCTGCAGTACCAAGCATTGAGATGGTTCGATTTGTCAACTCAGGCACAGAAGCTTGTATGGGTGTGCTTCGCCTGGCCCGCGCGTTCACTGACAGGCTGAAGATCATCAAGTTTGAGGGTTGTTACCATGGCCATGCCGACCCTTTTCTTGTGAAGGCTGGTAGTGGAGTTGCTACGCTTGGGCTCCCTGATTCCCCAGGTGTTCCTAAATCTGCGACAGTCGACACCCTCACCTCCCCCTACAATGACTTCCAGACCATTGAAGACCTCTTCAAAGCCCACAAAGAAGAGATTGCAGCTGTAATCCTTGAACCAGTTGTTGGAAACTCTGGTTTTATTCCACCGAGCGCCGACTTCTTGAATTTCCTTCGTCGGATCACCAAAGAGAATGGTGCCCTCCTCATTTTCGATGAGGTTATGACTGGGTTTCGATTGGCTTACGGAGGAGCTCAGGAGTACTTCGGAATTACTCCTGATCTAACGACACTTGGAAAGATCATTGGTGGTGGTCTTCCTGTGGGTGCTTATGGAGGAAGAAGAGACATTATGGAGATGGTGGCGCCAGCGGGACCAATGTATCAGGCTGGAACCCTGAGTGGAAACCCATTGGCGATGACCGCAGGAATCCACACACTTAAAAGGTTGAAGGAGCCAGGGAGTTACGAATATTTGGACAAGATCACCGCGGAACTCGTTCAGGGTATCTTGGATGCTGGAAAGAATGCTGGTCATGAAATGTGTGGTGGATATATCAGTGGCATGTTTGGTTTCTTCTTCACAAAAGGTCCGGTTTACAATTTTGGAGATGCTAAGAAGAGTGATGCCGCGAAGTTCGCTAAGTTTTACCAAGCAATGTTGGAAGAAGGTGTCTATTTCGCGCCATCTCAGTTTGAGGCTGGTTTTACAGGCCTGGCACATACTTCTGAAGACATCCAACGGACTATTGCCGCCGCCGACAAGGTTTTAAGGCAGTTATGAGCTTCTCTCTTTCAACTTTGTACGTGTGTATGTTTTTGTGATGATAGGAAGGTCTTTCAGGCATCTATGTTAATTTAGAGCTGTCCACTGCCTTGCCTAACCTGATAAGAGCACTAGTTTGCTTTTTGACTTGTAACAATTTTGTATCTCATTTTTCTGTAGTAGGTATCTATGTGTATTAGTTTCTGTTTATGGTGCGAAGAATTATGAAACATCATAGCCATCAAATTCAATTGGAACATAATTCAGTACTTTCATGTTAGAAGTTCTTCAACATCACATTCTTTTATTTTTTTTTTTATTTTGTGGCTTTTCACGAGGCCGAGGAGAGGAGCGGATCTTTGAGTCTTGGCGGTCTGAAAGCGGGTTTGTCCCGAGGTTCCAGGGGGCTCACCCCTGTAGCCGTGTGCCAACAGCTTTCTCGTGAAACAGAAACGTCGGTGGCGGCATACCGAGAGAGATTCGAGTGAGCGAGCTGGATCGAGGCCAAATTGCTTGGGCTTGACAACCCGAGCCCTCTATCCAAGATGATCCCAACAAGTGATTCGCGCCCATTCCTTTGTGGGCCCAAACAAGGAGGGCTCATTGGGCGATCTAAGGCCCAAACCAACATCAATTCGGCCCGGACGCGAGGTTTTCCACAATCCGCGATGTCCTCATCCAACCCAACCAAGTCATCGGCCACTCCATCCGCGTTTCCGCCCAAGTTCGGGAGATTGACCGAGCTCGAGGCACAAGCCCGCGAGCAAGGGACTCTCACACGGTGCGATGAGAAGTACTTCAACGGGCATCGATGCAAGTAAGGGAACTACAAGTCATGTTAGTAGATGATGATCCTTCGATGATGTTGCATCTCCATAATCCGAGGAGTTGGTAGAGGAGTCGATTTAGCTGCGTTCGAGCCGTCTCCGAGCGATTGAAGGGTATCCGGGCCGCGCACTATCAAGGTGAGGGGACAGATCAACGGTGTAGACGTGGTGATATTGATAGATTGATGGGGCTTCGCACAACTTCGTCTCCGATGATTTTGTCGCCGTCCTCCAACTCCCCGTCTCCCACACATCCGTATGGCGTCATGGTGGGTGACGGTACTGTGTTAGCGAACAGGGGTATGTAAAGGCCTCAAATTACAATTCCGGGGGATCACGGTGAGTGATGATTTCTTTCCAATGTCTCTTCCAAATTCGGATGTGCTTTGGCATGCAAAGTGGTGTACTCTTTGGGGTGACTACTACCGATCGTCGAACCTCACTCTCACTTTTGCATCGAAGGTAAAGAATATTCGGTCAAGGAGACCCAAATCTTCACCGTGCTTTGATCTCTTGTAGGTCCCTCCAAAGCTCTTACGAGAAGGCGGTCGGTTGTTTCTTGATTGAGCTATACCAATTTTCTACTACCCTGGAGGCACCAGATCTCTGTCATCAATCGATCCAAGCATCCAATCGGTCCCGCTTTCTCCTTTTCTCGCCTTGTTTCAGCCCCGATCGCTCTCCCTCCTCCTGAGCCTTTGATCATGCCATCGTCTTCGCCAGAGGCAGGCACGGATCCCGTCCGAGTCCGTCCCACAGATATCCTCACATCCAAAAGGAGGAGATTGAGAAGATGGTGTCCGAAATGCTTCACAACAGTCTTATCCAACCCAAATTGCAGCTCTTTTTCCAAATCCGATCGTTAGTCGCACAAGAACGAAGCGGACGGCATTTACGGCGTTTGCAAGGACTATCGCGCCCTCAACAAAGTGACAGTGCCGGATAGATTTCCAATTCCCAACATCGACGAGCTCTTGGATGAATTACACGGGGCCACGGTCTTCTCCAAGCTTGACTTACGTTCCGGCTACCACCAGATCCGAGTGAGGCCGCAGGATGTGCCCAAGACAGCTTTCCGGACCCACGAAGGCCATTATGAGTTCCTAGTCATGCCCTTCGGCCTGTCGAACGCTCCGGCGACGTTCCAGGCGCTCATGAACTCGATCTTCAAAGGTCTTCTCGCCAAGAGCGTCCTCGTGTTCTTTGATGATATCCCGGTATTCACCGTGTTCACCGCCCGAGCACGCGTGAGCATCTTTCTCAGTCCTTTCGATCCTCTCTCGCTCATTCCCTCTTTATTAATTTCAAGAAATGTTGTTTTGCTCAGCAAACTTGATTATTTGGGCCACATTATCTCCGCACACAAGTGGTAATGGCCGATCCAGGGAAGGTCCAGGCGATGGTGGGATCGCCAACTCCTTCCAATCCAAAGGAGCTGCGTGGTTATTGGGTCTGACGGGGGTACCGGCGCTTTGTCCGAATTATGGCAAGATCGCTGCTCTCCGTTAACCCGCTTGTTGCATAAGGATGGGTTTTTCTGGTCGGACGAAGCTACGGCGACAGTTAGCAAACCCTTAAACAAGCTATGGTCGATGTCTTGTTTTGGGGTTACCCGACTTCAATGCCTTATTTGTGATTGAAACAGATGCTTCCGGGGTGGGTGTTGGCGCGTGTTATCTCAACATGACGACCGCCAATAGCTTTCTTCACCAATGAAGCATTATCCCGCGCGCGGCTCCGGCCTCGCCTACGAGCGTGAATTGATGGCCATTGTCCTCGCAGATCCAAAAGTGGCGCCACTATCTCCTTGGGCAAAAATTTGTTGTCCGGTGAGTGACCAACGAAGCCTTAAGTACTGTTGAGCAACGTGTTATCGCTCCCGAATACCAACGGTGGATCTTGAAGTTCTTTGGGATATCGGTTTGAGATTCAAGATAAACCAGGGCCCTCAAATACCGCCGCATGCACTTTCCCGTTTTCCTATGGACCTCCAATCACTCACCACTATTTCCTTCTTGGATATGGATCAATTCCGAGGTCTGCGAGATCCGTTCTTATGTCCGATTTTGCATGCTCTTCGGCCAGTGGTCCGATGCTCCTCCCGGTTGCTCTACCACTTACGTTATGATGATAGATGGTCATCTCTTCCTCCCCGAAGGGCCGATTCTCTCGAGTTCCATGCTAGTCCTATCGGGGTCACGGGGATTTCTCAAGACTTTCAAACGGATCTCGCCGAACTATTTTGGGTTGGTATGAAGAAAGATATCAAAGAGTTTGTGGCCTCCTGCGACATATGCCGTAAGTATGAAACCTTAGCACCGGCGGTCTGCTCATTTTATATCGATGGATTTCATCGAGGGATTACCATCTATCTATGTGTATTAGTTTCTGTTTATGGTGCGAAGAATTATGAAACATCATAGCCATCAAATTCAATTGGAACATAATTCAGTAGACTTTCATGTTAGAAGTTCTTCAACATCACATTCTTTTATTTTTTTATTTTTTGGCTTTTCAAGTGGTATTTGTCGCCATCCATCCAAGTGTTTCATGTCTCGCAGCTCCGCAGAAGTTTTGGCGCTCATCGTCGTCCCGGACCTACCCCCTCTCATGTCCGACACCCTCACTCTTCCCACTGATCACTCACATTCGCCGAGCTTTTCCTTCTTTCCACCTCGAGGAATAATCCATGGACGGGCTCCATACGAGGCGGCCTCAACATTACATTACCCTTACAGTGATTAAAATGAAAGGACTATGTGACTTCAAAAAACCATGTAATTTTTTCTTTGTTACCTTGACATATAGGCACCTGAGTTGGAGGATTTCCCATTCATATTTCACAAAGAAATCTGAAACTTAGAAAATGCAAGAACCGAACCAACCTAAATGATATAGAGAGTTCACCCGGAATGATTTTCTATGAGAATCTGACAAACCAGGCTCCTAAATACATAAATCATAAGGACTTGAACTGTTGAAAACTCTACTTCATCATCTGGGATTGTTTTCCTCGACTGATGGGTTCTAACTTCTAAATATACTAATACAGCCTCCATGCCAATACAAATACAATCGCAAAAACAATTTTTTACTAATTTCGGTTTCAGTTACAAATAAAAGGTGCAAAAGCTAATACAACTTACAAGCCTGCTTTCATACTCCATCCAAAGATTCCAAACTACCGCGCCAGAAATCTGTCACTGCGGAACGAGCATGAAGCTTCATGTAATCTCACCTGCTTTGCTGCAGTGTGAGGAGGTAACGACTAACAAATCTTCCTTGGGGATTTATATGGCAACCGACATTTTACGTACTGCTACACAATGAGATGCTTCTCTGGCAATCTTCGACTTGTAATTGAAGAAAATAAATAAATCGCTCGGCTTCCATAAACTTGACGGAACTTTATGGACTGATTAGTAAAACACACACTGCATCTCTCCAACAAATACCTTCTACCTTCTTCTACAAGATGGAGCACGAGCAGACATTCTTTTTAGGTGGATCATCAACTTTCTTTTCTGTCGACAAAATTACAGCAACCAGAATATTAGAAAATACTTATGTCAAAGAAAAAAAAATATTAGAAAATATTTAAAATAGACCGCCAGATTTTCGCATCAAAATTGAAACATCTACAGCATAAACATATCAATTTATTTCCTAACCAATATTATATCCTCGATCTCTGTCTTAGTGTTTTGAGTAGAATTAGATAGGAAACCAACTTATCACCCCCTCGAACTTGCACAAGGAGTAGCTTGAACCATCAACCTCTTGAATATGTGACCAGTGACCACATACCAACCATTCGAGCTACCACTTGGTTGGTAGTGTTTTGAGTAGTTAGTATCCTATGGTTATCAGCTCTACTTGTATCAGTTTTCTTCAGCCTTTAGACGATCACAACTTCAGTTATACTCAAACAATCAACAACAAACTAAACTTCACAAGAAAAAGGAAAGGAAAGAGAACTAGAACTTTTGTTCCTTTTAAGTTTACATTAGAGGAAACTCATGAAGTAGAAAAGAGGAGGATAAAGAGTAAAGAGGAGGATAAAGAGTAAGATTCTAACATTATAAATCAATGAAATCAATGAAATCAGAATATATGAAACCTAGGATAGGTCATGTCAGCAATAAATACGGCTTGATTTCAGACTAAACGGATAATGCTATACAATGAAACAAGAATATTATGGAAGCACCTATTGAACCATAGAAACAACTTGAATAAAGATCCATTTATGTAGACTTATCATTTATTGATCATAACAGACCGTGGTTTCCAAGAAGCAGCAATAGGTGACGAATAAAAAGATAAACGAGTTAAGTCAAAAAATAGAGAAGTACTATTAGTTATGCGCATGAAAAAAAAAAAAAAAAAAAAAAAAAAAAAAAAAAAAAAACCAAGAAGTGAAGAACTAGAAGGTTCATCCAATGCCGTGTGTTCAATTAGCTCGCAGGCTGTCTAGTTACATGCAGGAGAATTAGTTGAGCATGTTGGCATATTCCACTCCATCCTAATTTTATCAAAAATGCCAATGAGGATGTCTCATCGTAAATATTATCATCATCATTCTTGCTCTTACTGTAGTTATTAGTTAACTTGTTTGTTATCACTTAACACAAACACGAATTAAATGCTTTTCAAACTTCCTAATTAAGCACATCCAAATTCAATCGCAGAATAATAATTTGCAATCATCAAAATAGAAGAATTACAGTGCTCATGCTCCCTTTGAAGACAATAACAGTAGTGGACGAAAAATCATGGAGGAATCCAACATTGTCCTAAATAGTTCACAATGCGAAATACCTGTTTTACTCTTCACAGGCGATGGCTGCACGACGACATGCATAATAATAACCCCCCCAGGAACTTCACCGAACGGAACTTTACACTGGCCTACAGTCTTGCTGTTCTCTAAAATCTTTCCACCACTAATTAACTTTATATCACTTGAAGCCTTCGGCGAAATCTTCTTCCCTGTAAAAATCAGAACCCAATATCTAAACAAAACATTGAAGAACCTCCAACAGAACAAACAACAATGAAACTCATTGACAAAACTCCATCATGTACAGTACAGTACAACAAATATCAAAACAAAATGACGTCATCCCAACAAAAGGACGCCCTGAAATGGAAACTACAATCAATTTCCATCCACAACCCTCAAATTCTATTGGAGATTCGACAAGCAGTAAAAAGGGTAAATCAATCAACAACAACAACAAAGCCTCAATTCGAAATTAGTTGGACTCGGCTACATAGATCAAACTCTTCGATTGCGCTCGAATTAGTGCAATTGATCAATCAATCAAAAACAAGAAAATACACCCAAATCTCAAACTGAATAAACGAATCCTAAGATTACCAAAAAAGGGCAGAAAAGATAGAATTTTTCCAAGCATCCCCATCAAGACAGCGACGAAAATCACTCAAACTGCTCAAATTGAATCAATTGTTCTGAAAACATGAAAATTAGGGATTGAAGAAAAGCTGAAACCTTTAGGCCAATCCGCAACAATTTTGTCCTTCAACATGGCGACCGTGGAAGACGGAGAGTACCGGATCGGACCAATATCGGATCCATCGTAGAGACGGAACTTGAGCTCGACCAGCTCTTCAACTGACATTGCAATTCAAAACCAAAACAAGATCACAAAAAATCAATTATAGTCAATCGATCGATTAGGTCTTCATCGAATTGAAGAGAAGACTCATCATTTATGTGAATTGACGAAGCCCTAGCCAGCTACCCAGCTAGAATCGCTTTTGGGGTTCCAAACTTGGGAGTTGAGAGAAGTGATGATGCATTTTTATAGGGTCGGTGACTGCGAGCGAGTGCAAGTTCGGTCCCAGTTAAAAAAAAAAAAAAAGCTTCAACGCGTAATTTGGCACAGCTAATTTTAGGAAACACGTTCACAGTAATTTTATGACCACCAATGTGTGGTACAGATAATTTTGGTGGTGGCATTAGGTGACGAATGCACTAAGAAAGTGCAAAACTATGCTAGGTTTGTGTTGGGAATGTGTGCAGATGGGGGAATAGTTTTGAGTCAATGCCAAGTTAAATAAAGTGAATTGTCCTAAATAAAAATAATTAAATAAAGTGAAGCATGATTAAGCAATGAAGTAATTTTATAATCAACGCGACAAAATGAGTTTGATTCATGTAGCCGACACTAGTAAAAAGTCTAAATAGATCATTCATTGTATTAAAGAAAAAGTTAATTCTATGGATTGTGTTATTGTAACATAGCATCGAATACGCAAGAACAACACGCACTTGTCGTCATCTAAACAATATACATCAGGATTCATGCGTGTGTGTGTATTGCAATGCAAAAATCAAAAGACGCCAACGGGTGTGTGTCATACAATATATAGCATTTTCCTAGTTCTATATAGTTGATCTTGACCAATCTAAAATTCGAGACTTTGGATCAAACGGGACATCACTAGGGCTTCTTAAGCAGTGTTTTTAAGTTTGAGCTCAATAAATGGAGTCTTCTCTTTGGAAAAGCCAAAACCCCTTATGGCCAACTATAGCTCGAAGCTGATCCAGGAGCCACACATAAAGTAAAGGTTTTTATAAAGAAACCAGCTGGAGTTACATAACTTGGGTCCCGACCCACTCGATGACCATGCAATACACTTTTGGTCACAGAGGTATATCGTACAGCCACCAAGTGAATCAGCGCCCAAGCTATGTTGCCAAAGCTTTTTCCTTTCTATAACGAGTGGCGATGTGAAGTTAGACGGCTGTAGTGATCTCGTCCTTCTTGTCGAAATGTTCGTGTGGTACTGCCGACCACAATCCTGGTTCCAGCTACTACAACTTCCAAGAAAGAACAGATTAGATAATATAAAGTTATAAACAATAGAAACGCATAAGGAGCAAACACAACAAAACAACAGCAGCAGCAACAACAACAATAACAAGGAACCTGAACCAATAGTGTTATTGATGAACAGGCTGCCCCCACAACTTAAAACCAGGTTTTTGAAGTGTCAGTAGGTTAGTTGACAACTTTAACTTACCAGATCACTTAAAAACCGTATGACACTTTAATTAATTAATATACAACTCTGTACTGATATAGTTCGATTCAATGTGGACTGATTGAAATCCCCCCTGATATCCTAAACATTAGGTAGGTCGGTCGATGTCATGTTGCCGCAGTATTCCCTAAAGGACCCGCTGTCCTACTGTCATTGTCGCGAGATTGGAGGTGTTGCCGGCAATGGTGGCTGGCTATAAAAGCCTGATTCTGGTCCCTGAAAATTCTGATAGACATTAGGGGAAGGGTAGGGGGGCATACTTGACAGTGGAGCCCCAGGCATTGGATGATAGCCAGATATCAGCTGCGGCGGTTGCAAGCCGTAACTGTATGGTACATTCGCCATGGATCCGCTTGTCTGCATGAATGGGGCAGAAGGTGGTGGCGGCACTGGTGGTTGAGGAGGAGGTAGCGGTGGTTGCAGCATGGTGGATCCAGGAAGCAGCGGCGGGGGCGAGGATGGAGGAGGAGGTTGGTGTTGTGCTAATTGCTGTGAAGTGGTAGTCAGGTTGTGTGGAACTGACTCCGGATGGGGAAAAGGTGGTAGGGGTGGTTGCAGTGGCTGTGTTGAAGGAATGTATGGCGGCGGCCCGTTCTCAAGCTTGGGCTTCTTCTCATGCGGCTGGTCTGCAGAAGACTCATTTAGTTGATTGCCAATGACACCCTCAGATGCAAGAGAGGAGAGAACGTAAGTCAGCATCTGAGCTGAAGAAGTTGAAGCAGCAAGTTTAGCAGCCACAGCCGCAGCAGCAGATTTGCGAGGATCATCTTCAACATAGGATGAATTGTTCAAAGAAGGAGCCCGTTGTGCGTACATGACCGGAACTGATTGCTCTTTCTCACGATTAGATGATGGGGTCTCTGGATTGAAACTCAAGGACATGTCAGAGAAAGAGCCTGGTTCCTTTTTCATCGAGAAAGACCCTGGTTCCTTCAACCTCTGCTCAGCCAATAACTGTCCGCTTTTGCAATTTACAACCTGTTGGCAAATATGCCCTGCATGTTCCGATTGAGACTGAGTAACCTGAAAAAATGCAAAATAACAGAACGACACACTTTCGATTAATTATACGAAAACTAAAATAAAGAAGCACGATTTAGCTGCCAACACCTAAACCAGGATACACATCACAAATAAATAAATAGAAAGTTTCTTATTAAAAGGTAAGGGGTCTTTTATCAAAGGTGAATGTAAAGATTATGAAGAAAGCATAAATAAATCAGAAATGAGGCATCGATTGTTGAGAAAACAAACAAAAGAAGTGTTGCAGAGAATGAAATGGGAGAAGATTGTATTTAAGATATTGTATCACTCAACTAAAACAAATGTAGTGCTTACAGTATCTATATTATCACCTACTAAACACAAGACCTTCAACTTGCATCTTGATCAAGTTTTTCATAAATATTGTCAGAACAACTAACAGACTGAATAGTTTTTTTCTTTTTTTTGGTGAAAAATGAAAATCCTGAATAGAAATACGAAAATTCAAAGAAAAGTAAAAGTAGCATCAATCGACACAAAAATTAGTAAAGGGCATCTATGGTGGTATGGACACATTCAAAGGCAGCGCCTGCAAATGCTCCACTCAGAAAACTCAACTCGGTAGAAATTGAAGAAATTCGATGTTATATGGGTAGATCTAAGATAACTCAGAATGCATTGATTAGGAAGAATGTAAAGGATTTTGAAAGCATGTTATGAAGTATTCAAGTGTAGTAAATCAAGCAGTGGAAGAGTTAGCTAACCCCAACTAATTTGAAATTGAGACTTTGTTTTTGTTGTTGTTAGGAAGCCTGAATAGTATTTAAATGGATAGATCTGTTTAACTTGCATAACAAGCTTCTCTTCAGCTAACTTGCATAGCAGTAGTAATAATCAATTTTAATATTAATACACAGATTGCCTGATGTCACAAGTTAACACACACATGTTTGTGCATAAAAAATAAATAAACCCCAATGATTTCTCAAGAGTTTCAACCACCTAACCATAGCTTCATGCTTGATCAAAGAAATACATTTATTTATGCCAAAACATTATGAACTACAACTTCGACGGACCAGGTACCAAATAGTCAAATATAATCATATTAGAATTTTCCATAAAACAGATTATCCATTATGATTTTCTTCAAAGCAAGAAATTCCTCAATCGGGGAAGATTAGAGTCTAAACTCAAAGAAGATCATTACCTGAAGTTGATTACGAACCTCGTCCAGCTTGAATTCCTGAAGTAAAGAACATATAAGTTTTCCATCAGTCAAATCAAAAGGCACAAGCAAGAAATGGAAAAGAACCCATAAATGAGATAACAGTTATTAAAGAGGCTTTGATTAAATAGAGGGTCAACTGATATAGGCCAACTATTATATAATAGCTTAAAGGTTGTTTGCAATCATATTCTATCTACAATAACATACCAGATAAAGATCAAAAACCAAACTAGCTTCAATAAAGGAATGACGTCGGAATTTATGTATAAGTATGACCACTTTTCAAAGGATGCTCTCATCAAAAGCATATTGTGTAGCTCCTCATCTTCTTTATCTTTCCCCTTCTAGTAAGTTTGTGGAACTTGCCCTTAAAAAAAACGTTTGTGTTAACTTATTCAACAAATTATCAGAAGGATCATTCCATTACTTAGTTGACCATTTTCACAGCTTCGCAAGTTGTGATTCTATAAGGAATGAGTAAGACACATTTGACATGAAACTTTGCTTCTTCCAGATATAATTGGAGGTCGGTGTTTAAGATCATCGGTAGCAGGGGCTGACAGCACACCAGGCCTTTCCCTATCCTAATATGGAGATTAATTATCAACCAAACACTCATTTCTAGATATGCTGATAAGCACATCATAAGCATCAGCTTATTAACCAACCTGCTCGAATTGTACAAAAAAGAAAGAAAGAAAAAAAAAACAACCTGCTCCTGGAGAGCCTCCCTTAAGTGGGACACAAGAGTCGCCCTGGAAGATTCAACTACTCTCAGCTGTTCAATGCATTCCCTCAGTATACCATGCTGCCCTTGCAACTCTACAAATGCCGTCCCATTGAGTTGCACTGTTCATCAAAGAAGAAAAGATCATTAACAGCTGTAAAGATATAGCAAGAATTGCAGGACCTGAAAAAATTTAATAATGAACATAAAAAAAGTGAAGGTACAAAGAAATATTTAATAAGACTATAGAGTTATCACCAACACCACAGACAAAGTGGGTTTCACAAGTTGGACTTTCATTACTACTGAACTATTTAAGTTTTATTCTCTTAGAACTGCCTTTGTATAATTATTTCAGCTTTCGAAATACTCGGATTCAGTTATTTATCAGATGGAAAACGAGCATATATGCTTATCTAATCTCTGCCACACACTCATAAATTCCCTTCATCTCATCCCACATTGCCTGTTTGCGGTTAGGGTGAACAAATTGGTCATCAACACAGTTGAGATCATACATGAGGAAAAAGAAGATCAAAATGATTGAAATGACATTGCAAGGGAAGGAGAGGGAGAACAAAGGAGAAATCGTAAGAGCACAGGAGCATGCATTCTCGCATATGAGAACCTTTTAGACTATTGTATCGACTTCCTACTCATATGAGAGGACCTGTTGCAGAAATTTTAAGAAGTAAAAGAAATACCTGAGCTATAATCGCTTCCAATTTCCTTCTCCGCCTTCTCAACACTGTCAATCGCTGTCCCGCACTTGGTCAACAGAGCTTCTTCATCCACAGGTCCATCATAAACAACTTCAAAACTTGAAATGATCTTTTCCAGTATATTGCCGATGGACTTTTTCTGTTTATCCCAATAGGAAAGAAATTACAAACAACAATCCCAAACTAAATCCAAATTGGAAAGAAAATTAAAGTTACTTAAATTAAAAATCAAAATTTAAAAGCAACAATAAGCAAAACATTAAAGCCGCATTAACAAAAAGGTTCTTACCAATTTGAGAACTGAGTTCTTCTCGTTTCTATTACTGTTATCCAGGTTCCTTCCTGTAAGCTCTTCCTTGAGAGTTTTCCCACGAGAGCCAAATACCTTTCTATCTTCCCATATATCAATCTAACAAAAAGAAAACTTAATGAAATCTAGCAATAAAAAGAGAGGAGTGACAACTAACACAAATAGCTAAATCAAGCAAATAAATAGCTGCAAAAAGACACAAATACTAAAGAAAAGGCAGAGAGGTAGTACAAAGAGAAGGACAGAACGAATATGCATAAGATATGGAGAGAGAGAGAGAGAAAAACTAACCAATCTTAGTGCAGCATTTCTTCCAAAATCATCTCCATTCTCAATTACATCACTAAGAGCGTCTGGAAGGACCTTCCAAAACTCAGCAACAAATTCTGAACCTTTCCGCCGACTATTCTGCAGTATGTCATTTGCAAGATACAGGAAGGACAATCTCTGCTCTCGAAGGGAACAATGGAATTGCCTATCCCATGTTTCAACAACTTGTTTTGCCTTATTCATGTGGAAAATACACCAGTGTGACAATGCTAGATATAGTTAAAGAAATCATCTCAAAAGAACTACTGAGTGAAAGAACAAGAATTGCACTAGGAATATAAAGCACTGGGTGATTCTCAATTAAAATGCAATTAAAACTAGATGGCATTCAACTACGGTTTACATCATTAAAATTTCTCTAACAAAAAATAAAATCATTTTATTAGTGATGGGCGAAAACAAATACAAAATCATAGATACGGATATTAGATCTTTTAGACAAAATAGAAATAGAAAAGGAAAACAAACACAAAAGGAAGAAAAAATTCGTTTAGGAACATGGAACATGGAACATAGGAACACTTACAAGGAAGTCAATAGAACTAATAGATACTATGATTAGAAGGAGAGTCAATATTGCTTGCCTCCAAGAAACAAAATGGGTAAGAGAAAAGAGTAGAGAAATAGGAAACACAGGATTTAAATTGTGGCACACTAGTATAGATAGAAAATGCAATGGAGTAGGAATTCTGGTAGATAATGACTATAAGGATAAGGTCGTAGAGGTTAAGAGAATGGGGGATAGATTGATTCTAGTTAAATTAATTATTGGAGACGAAAAATTAACATACTTAGCGCCTATGCACCACAAGTAGGATTAAACGAGAGCATCAAACGCAAATTTTGGGACGATATGGATGGAAGTATACCATTAGATGAAAAAGTTTTTATTGGAGGAGATTTAAATGGGCATGTCGGGGCAAGTAATGATGGGTTTGAGAGAGTTCATGGAGGTTTTGGCTACGGTAATAGAAATGAAGACGGAAAATCAATCTTAGAATTTGCTTCAGCATACGATTTTGTTTTAGCAAATACTAGTTTTAGGAAAAATGAGTCGCACATAATTACTTTTAGTAATGGTCATAACAAGAGTCAAATAGATTTTCTTTTAACAAGAAAAAATAGATAGAAAAATATGTAGAGACTGCAAAATAATACCTGGTGAAGGGCTTACTACCCAACATAAGTTAGTAGTACTTGATATTAAACTAAAACGACGACTTAATAGGAATAAAAGAGACAACGACCCTAGAATAAAGTGGTGGAACCCAAAAAATAGTAAACAAGTGGAGTTTAGAGAAAAACTACTAAAATAAAATGTTTGGAATCTTAATTTAGATGCTGATACAATGTGGCTAGAAATGAGTAGTTGCATAAGGAGAGTAGGATCAAACGTATTAGGTATATCTAAAGGCATGGGACCACCAAAGAAGGAAACATGGTGGTGGAATGAGGATGTCCAACGAGCAATTAAGACTAAAAGAGAGATGTATAGGAAAATATCTAAGGGTCAAGATGAAGATGCATACAATCATTATACAGAAGCTAGAAAACAAGTTAAAAAGTAGTTAGTCAAGCTAAAACAAATTTCATGGAAGATCTATATACAAGGTTAGGTAATAGAGATGACGAAAATATATATATAGGCTAGCCAAATTAAGAGATAAAAAGAAACAAGACCTAAGTCAAGTAAGATGTATTAATGATGAGGCGCGAGGATAATATTAAGGAGAGATGGAGAAGTTACTTCGATAGTTTATTTAATGATGGCCAAGTTGATATTATAGTAGATGAAAACCCACACCAAGAAAGAAATGTAAATTATACACGCAATATTAGAATTCTAGAAGTTAAAGAAGCATTGAAAAGGATGAAAATAGGCAATGCATGTGACCCAGATGAAATACCAATTGAGGTTTGGAAATGCTTAGGAGAAATTGGATTGACTTGGTTAACAAAACTTTTCAACAAAATTTTAAAATCAAAACGGATGTCAATGGATTAGAGAAGAAGCACGCTTGTGTCAATCTTCAAAAATAAAGGAGACATTCAAAGTTGCTCAAACTACCGAGGAATTAAACTCATAAGTCACACTATGAAATTTTGCGAGAGGATAACTGACAATAGGCTAAGGAGAGAAACAACAATATCAAATAACCAATTTGGCTTCACACTTGGGAGATCAACTATGGAGGCGATTTTCCTTGAAAGAAGACTGTTGAAAAAATATCTTCATGTGGTATTTGTAGATTTAGAAAAAACATATGATAAGGTCTCTAGAGATGTTCTTTGGTGTGTTCTAGAAAGAAAAAGAATGCATGCTAGATACATAGACACTATTAAGGACATGTATGATGGAGTAGTAACGAGTATAAAGACATTTGGAGGAGCTACAAAAGAATTTTCCATTACGATAGGACTACATCAATGATCGGATTTAAGCTCATATCTATTTACTTTAGTTATGGATAAACTAACTAGGCATATTCAACAGGATATACCATGGTTTATGTTATTTGTAGATGATATTGTCTTAGTGGATGAAACAAAAGATGGAATGAATAGGAAATTAAAACTCTTGAGGAATACATTAGAATCTAAAGGCTTTAAGTTGAGTAGGACGAAGACCGAATACATACACTGTGAGTTGAGAAATACTCAACATCGAGATGATAGAGTGGTAAAATTAGAGGAAGTAGAAGTTCCTAAGGTGAACAACTTTAGCTACCTAGGATCAATCATACAAAATGATGGTAATATTGAGAATGATGTCACACATAAAATTCAAACTGGATGGAAGAAATGGCGAAGTACAACAGGGGTGATTTGTGATCGAAATGTTCCTACTGAGTTAAAAGGAAATTTTATAAGACCGCAATTAGGTCAGCTATGCTCTATGGAAGTGAATGTTGGGCGGTAAAGCAACAACAATTACATAAATAAACGTAGCAGAAATGAGGATGCTTAGGTGGATGTGTGGTAAAACTCGTAAAGATGGAATAAGAATGTAGAAATTCAAAGACAAGTAGGAGTAGCACCAATTGATACAAAGATTAGGGAAGGGCGGTTGTTGTGGTTTGGTCACTTGCAAAGACGGCCTACAAATGCCCCCACTAGAAAACTTGACTCAATAGAAACCGTAAAAATTTGATGAGGTAGGGGTAGACCAAAGTTAACATGGGATGCGTTAATTAGGAGGGATTTGAACAGTCTGGAAAGCTCACCATCAATTGCACTTAATCGAGCACAATGGAAATGTTTGATTCATGTAGCCGACTCCAATTAATTTCGGACTGAGGCTATGTTGTTGTTGTTGTTGTTGTTGTTGTTGTTGTTGTTATATTGTATTAGTGATGGGCAGAAAAAATCATGAAACACAACAGACAAATCTTTGAACAGGCACAAGTGATAGATGGAATCTAAAGAGGATGTAGACCAACTAACCCATTCCATTTATCATTATTTCCATAGAGAACAGATATATTACTCTTTTAGCATTATCAGGTCATGTTAAAATGCAACAGGACATGTAAAATATGATTTCTAAAAGAGGCATGCCAAGGTCATACATACAGCACCTTGGCAAGTTGTTACACATACTATCGTTTCAATTTCTTCAATTCACAAATAAGAATACTTCAACCGTCGTTTCCGTAGCTACATTTTTTCCCTATCATCATGCTTTCAAAACTAACCCTCCCCTCTAGCCTTTTCGTTCTACAAAAGAGTAATCTATAATCTGCTAATTGTTAAATTGCAATCTCACACTACTTGGTCCACTAGAATTGACTTGATCTTCATATAACATATGTCACACCAAGCTAATTTTATACAGACAAAGATACACGTTCAGGTTTTCAAAAGCAACGTATTGGACAGGCATTAAAATCATTGTCTCAAAGGACGGGTCAAAGGAAAAACAAAATTAGGAAGCATGGCCCAAGAAGTTGACTGCATACCTAATACAGGACAAATAAAAGAGAGAATATACACCCTTAGGCAGGATTTGGTTAGGGTTTAAAACAATCTCCACAGTTCACTGCAAATCTTGCCTTTTCTTATTTTGTTAGAAACAACACTCATATTAGTAAGAGGATTTTACCCACACAAATGGAAAGAATACGGCAATTAGCTGTAAAAAAGAACAAAAAAAGAGGCTGCCATGTAAAGCCAGAATCCTAACCCTCCTTGATTTTCTGCAAACCATGATTCATGCCTTAAGAAATGAAAACATGAAAAATTTTCCTTTTTGGCAAGAAAAAACATTGGAAAATAATGAAAAGCTGTTATCCAAAATTTTCACTTATTTAGCTCATTTTTCGGGTAAAATAAAAGTATAGCTTTCGGATCATGTGACAGAAAACTCAAATCCTTTTTTCTAGCTTTTTGAGAGTTGGAAAAGAGGAAACTGCTTTTGACTTTTGAGTCTCCAATTAAACAAGGTTCTGCTACTACTAAGTCCTAAAAACAGCAAAAAGTAAGAAATCTCGGACATTGTGGCTTAAAAACCATGATCACTAGATCATTTAGCTCTAAAGAAATTTTGATGTTCCTATTTCCTATGAGATATGCCACAGATTAAATTCAAGCAATAGAATACATTATGTTTGCTACGCATTAAAAACGGTATAATTCATCCAGAATTAAATGAACAAGTATTTAAGGCAAGGAACTAACTATGAAAATAAAGGTGAAAGAATAGCAGAGATGGTACAATGCACTAAAAGTCCACCAAAAAAATCATAAACTATTTAATGTTTTAACTATAAATCGTTGAATCAAAAAGCTCTCCAAAGTATGAAAGAATTTAAGTCTCAAAGTATACATAAATAATTCGAAGGGTAACTTTGATTCAAGCTCAAACTGTAAAGAATTGCCACTTTTTAAACGGCTCTTGAGACTCGATAATCATGTATTCACTGAATTGGAATTGTTTAGAGGAGAGGTGTTTTCTCCATATGCATTCTTCAGATATGTCATTCCAACATCCAATGTCGCAGGAGTTCCGACAGTACACAGACTTTATATTAGAGGTGATGTCTGATGGTCTTAGCCAAGAATAATAGAAACATAGAAAAGAATTGAGATAGCCAAATCGTGAGCCAAGCAAAGAAGGACAAACAATGGAAGAGAACCGGAGAGGTGAATCCTACACAAGGATGAATATATGACTTCAAACTTGAGGAACAACATAAAGCTTACTTTCAAGATATGAAGAAACACATTAGATTCCAGAAGGCAGATGCAAATCGAGCAACAATGACAACAAATCCTCAATCCCAAATTAGTTGGGCTCAGTTACATGGATCAAATTCTTCCATTGCGCTTAATTAAGTGTACTTAATGGCGTGCTTTCCAAATCCTTTAAATCCTTCATAATCAATGTGTCACAGGTTAGTTTAGGTCTACCCCTACATCGTCTAATTTCTTCGGTTTCTACTTAGTCTAGTTTTTAAACTGGAGTATTTGCAAGCCGTCTTTAGAGGTGTCCAAACCACTACAACCACTCTTCCCTAATTGGCACTACTACTTCTCCTTGGATGACAAAACTAATAATATCAACATTTTCAGTTAAATGTGTAAATTATACTAATTGTTAAAACTAGCTGTATATTTCGTACTTGTACCATCCATGTTATTTTTACTTTTAACCTCCTTGATCTTGACCATAATTTTTAGATACCTCTTATGAATTTCCACAATTTGCTATCATACTGCAACTTCTCTCCATTTCTCAAATCGTTTAAACGAACAAATACCACCTATCCATTTTTATTCCCCAATGTTACATTCTATAAAGCACGGCTAGACTAACCACAATCATGCAACATTTTTCTTTAAACTATAATGAGATGCAATGATAGTATAATATCACGATAATAATATAATTTCAACAAAACACCGACTAATACACTTATATACCTCAAACTATCTTATCTTCTCGTCAATAATCTTATCAAGCTACTACTTATAATTTCTGCTTGCATCATTAGCAATTATCAGGTTCCTCCAAAATGTACACGAGTAGCAACAACCAATTAAAAAAAAAAAAAAAAAACTCAATAAAAGATGGATTCGTACACTTGAAACTTCCATTTGAAAGGTTTTGGAGAAGGCGCTGGAACTACATGAGACCTCAACAACGCCACTCATTTAGAAATCGATGAATGTAAACCCTAATTCATCAGGTTAAGTGATCTAGTACTAAGTGCAATAAATTGGCAGTTCACCGATGACTCAAGTAGCAGTTTACAATCTAAATATTGTTGTCTTTCTCATAAGCAACTTCAACTTCAAGTTTCTTTTTCTTTTTATTTTGCTAAAAACCAATCGAACCAAATAACCAGGTTGCTATGCATTAAATTTGACCATCGTTGTAAAAAAAAAGAGTATGTAATTTTTTTTTGGCTGAAACAACTAGAAGGATACTCTCTATACTCTGTTGTGAATTGTTGAGCCTGGCTAGCTTTTCCACCAGAATCTGACCGTTAAAAGTACCATTCATTTTTGCAAGTTAAGAAGGGAAACCTACAAAACTTAATCCAACAGAAAATGTAAAGGATTAGATATAGAATTGAAGGTTTCAAGACATCAGGATGTAAGATCCACTCATTTGTCAAGCGCAAAAAATAAGTACATGTGTTTAGTTTGGATAAAGAAAAAGTTGAGATCTTACCTCAAAGTGATTGGTGTTCTTTGAAGTTAAGGTCAAACAGATTCCTGTACATGAGAAACATTCAAACAACAGAAACCTTATAAGAACCAAACCAATGAGCCCATCAAATGTAAGTCTATCTCACAAAGGCGTTCTCTAATAGTAACAGTACTGCCTCACTAAATGGTACAACTCCTCACCATGAACACGTAAAGATTCCCAAGGGGAAAAAGGATCGGGTTGCAGAAATTTTCAAGCACATGGCACATCACAATCTCTTTTCCAGAACCCATTTCATCTTTAGCTGTTTGCTTTGGAGTGCAAGAAATATGATACATTAAATATCCACAAGATGTACTACACATAGGAGACAACTCGCTCATTTTGGTTAACCTCAACATTAGGTACCACGTAGATCCTAAACCATCCCATCATCTTTTCCAAAGTATATAATCCCATCGATAATCCAAATTTCAAATTCTAAACATGAACTGAGAATAACTGTCATTTACAAATAATAAATTTCCACGCCCACTTCCTTTCTACTCTGAAAAGAGTTCTAAACACATTCATTATACAATGAGTGCGTCCTCAGTGAATGACGAATTACTAGTTCGGTTTATCGATTCCACCCCATAATCCAAACTTAAATGTGTGGTTTTTCCCACTACATTTTACAGTCAATCTGTGAAGTTTTAGAATCAAGACACTAAATGCAGTATATAGAAGATTAATACACTTGCTAGACTGGAAGAGAGCACGTTCAACCAAGTTATCAATTGACCGTTTATCAATTGTCGGTTTGTCGCCATGCTCAGAGAGACCAACAGTTTCTCTATACTTATGTGGGATACTCTTCCAAGTTTAATTTGCAAACTAAATATACGTATGCATGCATACATCAAAAGAATAAATAGAATCATTTTTCATCAAAAAAGAGTTAAAAGAAAACAGATATCGAAAGAGAGATTAAAATAGACTATGTCTCCATTAGGAGCCTCTGGCCACAGCCTAAATTCCCCAGCCCTGGAAATGGCCCAAATTATACCATCCCCACCAACTGAAAAAGAAGCAATTTTTCTCGATGGAAAAAGCACAACTTGCGAGGAAGTGCGACATATACAGATGCAATAGTAGAAACCGCCATCAATGCACAAATAGACAGGAAACCTCCCCGGCTTAAACCTACCGTTAATTGAACAGCATCTTTGAATTGTGTCACAACCTACTAGGTCTAACAGCCATTCTTGCATACATAGGCAATCACAAAACGGCCACTCTTTTCACAACCGCGAAAGTTCTAACCTAGATAACCAATTTGCTCCACATTCAATCCATCTAAAAGCGCATTCATAATCTACACCACCAAATTGTAGTCCACCCCAAATCCCCAAATCTTGCACTATTAAGACTGTCAAGTAAAGCCACAAAATTTGCAACACAATGTAGCCCTACCTCCTCTCGATTGACCACCAGAAACCTCAGAACCCCAAATCAAGCAAAACGAACACCTCAAACTAACGAACGGTTCCACTACAACCAAAACCCTAACCAACACAGAGATTGCACTCGTACGCACACGAAACGGAATTGAAGCAGAACGAACAGCACAATAGAAAACCTACAAATCAGAGGCGAAAACAAACAGATGAACACTCGCACGCAAACCGACCTGGAAGCGAAAATGCGGTCGAACAGCGCAAGCGCAGTCCACCATGAGCGACTGCCTCTGCAAGCTTAGCATTGCAGATGTTGAATGGAGATTGAACGTTGGAGTTGGAGGAGACGATTGGGAGCGCGAATTTAGGGTTTCTGCGATCAGGTCGGTTGGATGGGTTTTAGAAACTCGGTCGGTTTTGGATTTTGTGAAGGAAAGACTGAAACCAATTGGATTCGAAGGAGGAGAAGGAGGAGGAGATTAGCGTGATAAAAATCGTGTCTTGGCCTCGGAAGTGTTTTAAGAGGCTTTGTTGCTTCTGTGGAACGAACGCCTATCTTGAACTTGAATTTCCAATACTGCCCTTATCGACTGGGAGGGGAGTCACGTGCGGGGGCTTCTCGGGTTGAAAGACTCCTGTGGTTCTGCCACGTGGAGTGTGACGCCATATGTTAATGACGTCGTGTGGTGCTTTTATGAAATAAATACAGTGTCTGTTGTGATTTTAATTTGTCGAATTAATTGAAATTGTAGGTATGAAACTTAATATTCATTCAGGTTAATCTAATTTATCTATGGTGATTACAATATAATCTTTTGCACAACTTTCTAGGGTGAATCCATATATGATGGACACTATTTTATTAAGTATCTACTTTATTTGTTTTAGTTTTTAAGCCACCGTTGATCTTCTCTTTGATCGGCAGTGGCTCTCGTGATATTGTTTTTTTTTTGTTCGTCAAATGATGGCTTTAATTATATCATTTTTTTTTTGTTCTTCGAATAAAAAAGATTTAATTAGATTAAAGATCGATGAATAGTTCCTTCTGTGTTACAATTATCAAATTCAACATTGGTACAAAATAGAATCTTCAACTCTACATCTTTTATTTACGCTTGTGTATGGATTTGCGTCTGCGGCTATTGAATCTATACTTTTCGTTGGTATTTAAATGTTACCGAGAGAATTTTGAGCAAAAAAACGTTTTCGTTTTGATTTTAAAAAGTTATAAACTTAAAAAGCAATTAAACTACATTAAGGAGAATTGAGTTTGTAATTACTTTTTATGCTTTTTATTCCATTTCAAGATAAATGCAATTGATTTAAAGCTATAGAACAGTTAATTTCTTGCAGTGATATCAAGAAATTAATAGACAGCGAAATTATCTCAATACATGAGATTTTTTTTTTGTCGTCAAATTTCAGGTACGAAAGCATATTTTTGATGTCAAATGTTATGGTGATTTGTAATAGTTTTTCCAAATGTGACTATGGATTTGAGTGAAAATAGATCGAACCAGGATACAATCTACATCCAACCCAAAAATATTATCCAATAGGACCATAAATTGATGATGTACATCCTATGTGGCACGAAATTAAAGTGAAAGTCATTTACCGCAATGTCTACTTTTAGACATTGTGGTAGACAATCACGTAGACTATTTTAAAGTTTTTTATTTTTTTTGCAAGCTTTTATTAATATTATGAAATTTGAAAATAAAAAGTGTTAACTCATCAATTCATGGTCTAGATTCATTGTCCATTTAAGACTTTTTTGAGATGTAAATGTCTATCTAGTACTTCTAATGATAGATATCATCTCCACATCTATGATGCGGCACTAATCTATAGTTCAAATCCACATTGTCATTAGAGATGCTTCTAATGCTAAGGTAACCCCCACTACGAGCACACACATTGATTTTTAATTTTTTGTTATAATTTTTTTCCTCAACTCCCACACACAACCTCTTTCATATCTACACACACCGTCACCATCTCGGCCTCAACCACAAAATTGTAAAAAATAAATAAAAAAAGGTACATGAAGTACATATTCCAAAAATGTTGTGCATGATTTTTGTGCGGCGGCTGAGTTGGTCTTTTCTATATTTTTCATTCCATATAGTTAGTTTGTTTTCATAATTGGAAGTTTTTAATTTGTCTTCTCATGGTTGTGAAGTTTTAAGCTTTCTAATCCACTTGAGAAATTTTGTTATCTGTTGTATGGGTTATAGTTGTATTTGTGTATTGTAATGTGTTTCAATGTTGTAAATAGCAGTCCCTAATTGTCAAAACCGTTTCAATTTTACAATCGCATTCACAATCAAACGAATGACAATTCTATCGAACAAATATGATTGACGAATCAATGCATTTTTTGAATGTCCGTAGTGGATCACCTTAGCATTACCCCACCAACCAAATTGTATCAAGCCATTAATAATTAATGAAACTTATATTTTTCTTTAAAAAAATGTGTCTGCTAGTAGTGAGTGTCCGGATCACCATAGCATTACCCCCACCAACCAGCATGTTTAACATTTATGCTTTGGATCCTCTAAAATGGCACGTGAGGCACACGAAACGAACGAAAACGATTCTCCACCTTCCCAAAACAAATCGAACAATATTCAGGTTTATCTGATCCGGATCGACTCAACACTCCGAACCCTACTTCACACCAGTCGATTCAATGAAATCAACAACACTGATCGATCGAAACTGCAATTCAATCTCAACAGACCTCCAGATCTGACCAGATTTCATCGCTAATGAGGTCGATCGGATCCCGCAGAAGACGAATCCCTCTCTCTCTGCGCGGATTTCTGCTAGTCGGCGCAGTATGCACTGGTCTAGGTCTGGTGATGCTCACTACGAGGTCCGTCGATCCGCCGCTAGGGTTGGGGTTTCCGGATGTTTCAGGCTTGGATGATGAATCTCTCGAGCTCGGAGAGGTTCGGAACCATGGTGAGGCCCTAGCGAGCGAGCCGACGACGAAGAGTACTGCGGAGAGGAGTGGCGGATCGAGTGGTTGTGCTACGGTTGAAGAGATGGGGGAAGTGTTTGCGGATGATGTTGGCGCGGAGAGCCTCAGAGTGAGGAGGCTTATTCGGAATCACTTCGCGTTGCACGGTATGCTTCGATGTTTGTGATTTCGATTTCGATTGCATTGTTCTTGGTTGATTACTGATCTGTTGCTTCGTTGAGCTCAATAGTTACATGTGTCGTAGTATTGTTACATTGTTTTCACTAGGCGTGCGATTTTTAGTGTTTATGAGAAAATCGAACTGAAATCTCAAGCTAAAATCACAGTGACGGAACATAGGAAGAGAAACTCCTCTGGATTATCATGATAATGATGCGTTCTGATCTAGTCCGATACGGCGCAAACCGATGACAATAGAGCTAAAAGAATGCCATGATTTCAACCAATTGGTAGTTATAGTCTTATGGAAATTAACTCCACCTACCTTACATTCTGGAATTTTAAGCATGTTCTTGTTTTTACTGATACTACTACCACTGTTTTTTTGATTAAGGCTTTGTTGTTGTTTGCTTGTTACTACAGAAATTACATTAAATGGCATTCAGTAATGGTACTGAAAGCAGATGGAATTTTTGGTTCTACATCCAAAATAAAACTGTTCTAATTGAGAGGGTGGAATTTTCAATTACTTATGTAATCTACTGGCTGAAATCTGATACTGATGTGAATGTTGCAGCATTCTGTATATATCCGAGCCCTTATTTCCATGTTTTCTAGCTAAAAGCTTTGGTTGACAAACCTCTCCATGCATTTAGATATTTTCGAGCCTGATGGTTTCATTCCTAGTAGTTTTTACTGACAGTAGTTTTCAATCTGATATAGAGCTTCAATATCAATATCTTTTCTTCAGCTGTAATTGAGGGTATTTATCCATTTTCTTTTGGCTGTCTGATTTCAGCCACTATAGAAGGTTGGGAAAACCGATTGCTATATTCCTTTGCTATATGCTCTCTTACTTCCATATTATTAGTTAAGGGTACGAAGTTTACATGGTCCTAGTATTTGTCTTGTCACACCGTTGTATGGGCAAAGCCTTAAGTCTGGAAGCACAAAAACTAGGTGTTAACAAGGTTATTTGTCATGACAGGAGCTTCCATAGTTCGCGAGCTTCCTCCAGAGCGATTCTGCAGGCAAGGCTTTGTTCTAGCAAAAGCATCAGAAGCTGGTTTTGGGAATGAAATGTACAAGATCCTTACTGCTACAGCATTGAGTGTTATGTTGAACCGGTCATTGATCGTTGGGCAAAGCAGGCATATGGGTTCTCTCTCAAGCCTTACTTTTGATGTTCAATGAACTTGATTTAAAATTGTCGATATTATTTTCCACAGCTTGCATATATTCTACCAGTTGCTAAAGTAAACTTGCATATAGTCCGATCAGCGCGTGTTTCACTTGTGTCTCTTGCTTGAATGTGTTTCCATTAGTCTTGGGTCCAAATCCTAATTTAGAAGTGTAGAATTGCTTTACGAACTTCTTTAATTGCAACTGGGAAAGTGAAGTTTGTTGTTCATGTTATTTTCTAGAATCCAATTTTATTGCATTTTCCTTTCCAAAATTTCTCTATGGAAGTGAATGTTGGGCGGTAAAGCAACAACAATTACATAAATGAACGTAGTAGAAATGAGGATGCTTAGGTGGATGTGTGGTAAAACTTGTAAAGATAGAATAAGAAATATAAAAATTCAAAGACAAGTATGAGTAGCACCAATTGACACAAAGATTAGGGAAGAGCGGTTGCGGCGGTTTGGTCACTTGCAAAGACGGCTTACAGATGCCCCCACTAGAAAACTTGACTCAATAGAAACTGAAGAAATTTGACGAGGTAGGGTAGGCCAAAGTTAACATGGGACGCATTAATTAAGATGGATTTGAATGGTTTGGAAACTCACAATCAATTGCACTTAATCGAGCACAATGGAAGAGTTTGATCCATGTAGCCGACCTCAATTAATTTGGGACTTCCTTTCCAAAATTTAGTTGTCATTGCACTGAAGTTAGAAATTCCTTAGCATAACGTATGTGTTGCTCCTCTTTGTTTCTGGTAAAAGCTTTTCGGTTATGCATCAAATATTGAATTTCCTTGTTCTTTTCAGAGATAAATTCCCATTTGGAGAATACGTTGCATATACTAACCATTCATTCACCCTAAAAGAAGTCAAGCATCTGTGGAGAAAAAATGATTGTGAGGGTAAATATGGGAGGTCTCTGATCATCAGGACTGACGATTTTGAGAAGCCTGCAGAAACCAATGTCCTTTGCAGCAACTGGAGGAAATGGAAGCAACCGATTATATGGTAAAGTGAAAAAACTTATGTGTAAGCTTCATTTGTCAATCGAGCTAAATGAAGCGTTTGATTCGTGTAGTTGACCCAACTAATTTGAGATTGAGGTTTTTGTGGTTGTGTTATTTTTATTGGTGTTAGCTTCACTTGTAGTCAGGTAAACCTTAACTTTTACTTTTTGTACTTTCTAAATGACAGGTTTCAAGGCACAACAGATGCAGTTGCCATTCAGTTTTTCTTGAAAAACACACACTTAGAGATGAGAAAAGCAGCTTCCAATTTATTGGGGCAGCCAGAAACTCTCAATAGGCCTAATTTATTTGGAGAGTTGATGCGAGCTGTCATATCTCCTTCTAAAGATGTCGAAGAATCTGTAAACTGGGCTCTACACAATGGTTCAGATCCTGATATTGCATTGCATATGCGAATGCTTACAAATAGGTGCGACTGTATTCAAGTTTCATAACATTTTCATGTTGTCACATTTGCATCATTTAATCATATTGATTACATGACCTAAAAAAAAATCATATTGATTACATGCTTTGTTAATAATAAATTTAATGGTTAAGCAATCAATTGAAGTATCAAAGCCCACTATTTTGCATAAGCTTTTCCCATTACTTAGATCGGCATGGCAAACCCACAAAACCTGTGACCGATTGCTGCTTCGTAAGTGTGCATCATTAAAAATATGAATGTTGGAAAACTGTGTTATTTGAACATATTGGTAGGTCCTGTAAGATTTCGAGTGTAAAGTTTCATTGTCACTTGCTTCCTAGTCTACCATAACATATGTACGCATGTCCTGAAATTGTTTTACTTGAGCATATTGGCCAGCTCTATAAGAATTCAACCGTAAATTTTATGAATATAAATATAATACTAGGTTTTTGGCTGTTTACTTTACTTCCAGGTCCATAAGGGGAATGCAGGCAGCATTGAGCTGCATAAAGAGAAGCCTCTTAAGTTATCAGCGGAGTATGGCAAGGCCTCGGGTCATTTTAGTTTCAGATACTCCATCTCTGATTAAAGATATTTCACCATATCTACAGGAATTTGTGGAGGTATAGCACAACATACGATGTATCAATACATGCTTAGCGTAACTGCTTCAATTGCACTCAATCCCTTAAGATTTTACTATTGATTTCAGCTTAGTTACAAAAGATTCAAATAATTGACCTGTGCACTGTATGGCAAGCAATGACACGAATAGATTTCATATTGCTATCCCGTTTGATTGCACTGCAGGTGATTCATTTTGACTACAGATCATTCAAAGGCAGCATTTCTAAACTCGCATCAATTAGAGAACGCCTGTTGGATTTCCGGGTGAAAGATTGGGGCCCTGCACCGCGGTGGGTTGCATTTGTCGACTTCTTCTTAGCTGCACGAGCAAAACATGCAGTTGTCTCTGGAGCCCACCGGCGTGTTGGAACCACGTATGCACAATTAATTGCTGCTCTCGCAGCAGCAAATCAGCTTGGTATAGCCATATTATTCTTGCTTTTCACTCAGTGGGGAAGCTGGGAGATGATGCTGAACTAAACAATCTTTTCTTTTTGCAGACGAGGATTCAGGTACTTTGGGATTTTCATTCTTCAGTAGCTTTCAGAGTAATTTGTTGTCAGATGGCTTGGCGAATCAGGTCGGATGGGGACATGTGTGGAACCGATTTGCAGGTTCCTTGAGCTGTCGCCATCAACCCCGTCAATGTGCTCACACGCCTCTTTTCCCCCCTGGTTGGTGGGATGGGTCTTTGCAATCGCCAACACCCCGTGATATCCGAAGGATGGAAGCATTTGGAGTTCAACTTACAAGCTCGGGGGAAGTCAACGAGAGTCACCTCAGGTCTTACTGTAATAAGAGGAAAAGCGTTGTGAAAACTCTTCCAGTTTTTCACAAAGTTTAATTTGTGATTAAAGGTTTCAAGTCAATCTCTACTCTTATGCTCTTTGATTCTTGTATTAGTTGGAATCTCAGGGTGCTCTGCTGTGGGGACGCGTGAAAGCGAATTTTGCTGCAACCCACTTGCTGGGATACCACAAGGGTTTCATCCAGGGTAAAATTTGGTTCCTACAGTGTGCTGCAACTATCAATGTGCTAGCCAGAATGGAGAATATGCGCACATGGTATGTTTCGCACTCCTTGTGAAACAAGAGGTGGCTTGCAAAGTTACTACTATTTTATAGGCAATCATGTCACCTTACATTGATTTAGACCACGAGTCTCTTGTAGGAAAGATGTGCAAATGAATCGTTGAAGCTTTCAGATACTGTTTCAGGGTTTTTCAACCAAAGCATGTGCAATTCTTTATAGTATAAACATACATTAATTTTGATGCTTGCTCATGCATGATATGTGTCTGGTATTGACTTGTAGGAGCCTCATCTGATTGGTTTTTGCTGCATAATCACCATTTAATTGCCATTAGTAGTGTGTGGGAAAATTTGTTAAGTCGTTACATCATTAATTATTAGTGATGTGGGTTTTAAAAAAAAATATTAGTGATGTAATGTGGCGCGTCCATATTTTACTGCATAATTCATTGCGGCAAGGAACAAAGCAGTGATTGTTCAAGGCCAAATCTTAATCAACCACCTTCACTTGTTAACACAGTGAGAAGTGTTGGTTAAGTCGGGATATCGGGTGGTGTAGACCAGAAAAAAATAACCCAGTGAGAAGTGAATGGGTGACTTACTTTTGTGTAGAGTTTGCAAGTGGTGGTTTGGGGTGGATGTTTGCCCAATACTCCCTCCGGTTTTAGTTATCCTGTTTTACAATTTTTTGTTGTTGTTTCAATTTAATTGTCGAGCACAATAAAAGAGTTCGATCCATGTAATAGTCGACCTTAATTAATTTTTTTTGTTGGTAGTGAATTAATTTGGGACTGAGGCTACGTTGTGTTGTTGTTGTTGTTGTTGTTGTTACTGCTGCTTCAATTTAATTGTCGTTGCACAAAGATTATCATGCGTAAATGACATATCTCCAATTTTGTCCATATTTATCTATACACCCATTAATACAATTATTAAACAAATGACACTAGTCATATTTATTTTTGTGTAACAGATAAAGTAATTAGTAATGGAGGGAGTATTAGTCATACCTGCCTATGGACCTATGGTAGTTTGTTTTTTTGAAATTTTGAGGCTCAAACAATCCATTGAGGTGGTCTTGTTCAAAATATGGAATGTTTGGTTTTGAATCGAAGTTTTGTTTCAAGTCAAGCCATTTTCTTGAACGCTCATTATATTCCTCATGCACACGCATGATACACAGTTGTTGGAATTCCTTGATGCGCATTCAAACGCACAAATTCAATGGACAATTTAACAGACTCCGGTTGTAGTGCAAACACGATGTGTGAAAAGTATGCTAACCAGTCTTTTTCTTTGTGAAGTTTGGTTGCTTGAAACTGTTGTTCTTCCGCAACAAGCGGAGCGCGTACTTGCGAAGGAAAAACCAGTGGCTAGTCGACCATCAAATCATGCTACCTCTCAAACATCAATTATACCAAACTAGGACTCTCTAACATGCCACCTTCAAATGCCTTTGACCCACTTTACATGAAACACACAACATCAACGAGACTATCATTAATTATAGTGCCATTCATTAATGAAAGAATATGGTTCTTTGGTCAAATGAAACATCACCTCTATTTATGCTTCAAACACACTTTTTAATTTGATTGTTGAAAAGTGCATGCATGCTCCCACCATGTTTAGCGGTGGATCATAGTATTATCCGAGTGGGGTGCGCTCTTGTGCCACCATATCCATAGATTTCATTTCCAATCTCGAACCTCTCTTTTGTCTGTAGAAATTGGTCTAAAGATTCAATGCAGCGTGTTGTGGCGATGTGCCCCACATACATCATGGAATGATGTAGTCAGTGGACTCTGTGTGGCAACGTTGGTGGGTTGTGTTTGTTGTTTGTTGTGTCTACTTATCTATTCTTGTGTTTACTCGGACAGTAAACACGGGTGAGGACAAAGTACATATACTTTCTCTTGGTAGTTCACCAAAATCGTAATCTGTAAGCTTGATTTTTTGGTTGTGCCGACTTTTTTGACCATAGAGCTTTGCTTGGCTGTTAATATATAACTAATCAAAGTTCTCCTCAAATGGCGTCCCAATTAAAAGATCGACTTTATTTGACAGCATCAACTCAATACCATAAGGACTTATAATTTGAATTGTGTAGAGCACAAGCGATCGATGTAGTGAAGAATATATCAATTACTCGTTATAAAGAAAAATGATAGATTTTTCAAGCAATTCGATGATTTCACGAATATTAAATTAAAGAAACACGTTTATAACTTGTGATTGAACACACAAAGTTCAATAAACCAAAACAACCAAAGAGATACTTTATCTCAAAACTCGATTTTATTCCTAAAAAATAATCAACACTCCTTTTAACAACCGATTGAGCCTTTATATATATTATGTATAATTAAGTTAACACATTATTTGACTCCAAGTAAAATTCATGTTATAACAATGACTTTTAACTTAACTAAAATCTATGTAATATATATCTAATAAATAAGAAATCTTAATCTAACATAAACTCTAACAATCTTATCTAATAAATAAGAAATCTTAATTCAATTCAAACTCTGATTTGCATCAGCAAGCCATTTCATTTCGTTTGTACAAGGGTTTATTTTGTTGATAATTGTGATGTTAGAATTTATTTATTTTCTTGACTCTTTTCTGCTTACGCAATTAGAGGTCCTAATATCATATTTTGCGAAGAAAATGAGATAATAAATAGTTCCAAACAAAAATGGATATATGATAGGATTTTGAAGTTGATTTGATGTACAACTAACAATTTATGTTTTGACTATATATATTTATGTGCTTCTTGATACGTAATAAAGAAATTTGAGTGTTTGGAAAAATACCAAAAACCGGTTTT
Organism: Stephania cephalantha; assembly: GCA_039657325.1. NCBI lineage: Eukaryota > Viridiplantae > Streptophyta > Magnoliopsida > Ranunculales > Menispermaceae > Stephania > Stephania cephalantha. The sequence goes on from CM077573.1 coordinate 55,471,355, forward strand.
TCCTTGATTGGGCAAACAAGGCTTTAGATGCTCTAATGGGCCCTATTGAACTGGGCCTTAAAAGGCTTGAGCAGGCCCATTTGTCCGAGTTGGCTAAATGACAAGCAAGCCCTTTTCAGTTTTCCAAGTTGGTTTGACCATTGACCTTGACCTTCACTAATAATTGATCTTCGGAAAAATCTATTTTCCCTACAGCCTCGTGTCTGCATGTGCGCACGTTATCTTAAACCACGTGGCTTATTTCCATCCTTCAAAGCTGAGACGAAACAACGTGGCATGTTGTGATTGAGCCACCTCAAATGCCCCTATATTAGCCTAACAAACCATCTTCTAACATTCTTTTAACCTCCATGGTTACCTATTTTAGTTCTCTTCATATCATATTGTTTAATCAATAGGGGCCCTATGATGGTGGACCCTAAGATTATTACCTCGAAATCCAACATTTCACTTCTCCCTGAAAATTATATTTTGTTATGGTTGAAAAGATGTGTAACTCACCTTGTTTTTTACAAACGCATTTATTTATGAGGTAACAGCAACATCAAAAGTTTTGATCACAAATTAGTTGGATTGCATGGATTTTACATACTTTAGCTTTCGCCTTACTTGATTTGATGATACTTATATTCCTCTATCTAATGCGTTTACATATTACAATTGACATGCCTTTTAAAAAAAAAAAAAAAAAAAATCTTGATTCGTTATTTTTGTCATTAGGAACAACATAATATATTCCATTCCATAAAAGGAATCCATTTTCATTTAAACCGATATGTTGTGTATTGTAAGTGATTTAATGCAAGTGCGTGTCTTTTTTTAAATGAGTGGTGGGACGAGTCACATGGCAATAGATGGTCTTATTCTCTTGATTTTATGCCTTTGAATACAAGGAAAGAATCATAGGATAATAGAATTCTTTATCAAAAAAAAAAAAAGGATAATAGAATTGATGCCAAGAAGCTTACCTTCAACTAACAATAGGAAATTCTAACTAAATTTCGTTGCTCTTAATTCATTACTTATCAATTGAGAATTATAATACACATTAATATTATCAGTTTTTATTCTCTATCTTCACTCAAAAAACCAAAAAATCAAAAAACTTAGAACCTCATTAAAAATAATTTGAAATATCAATACAGTAATGTAGTTATCATCGGTGCTCGAGATTCCTCGATAACGATAAAAAAAAGACAACAAAAATATCACGCATTTATCTGAGTTAGTGATTTGCTGAAGAATGTTTGCAGAGTTATAATATGATCGTTGAGAACATTTTTACACTGTGAACTCGAGTTTCAATATTTCTAAAGACTATCGCTATCGTATACAGAGTTAGTCGCCAATTTTTTTTTTTTTTTTTTTTTTTTTTTTTTTTTTTTGGGTTTGAGATTTGAGATGGGAAACCAAATCAACCAATATTAGGTCTTAGTCAAACGGCATCATCACTATTTACCAGTAAAAACCCAAACAAAAACTCAACGCGTGGACACGTGTCAACAACCCAAGTGCTCATCTCTTGCGTTAAAGATCCCAAATAAATTCGCAAAGATCACTAGCCGGACCTCACTTGGCTCCGATCACCGTTGATTAAATTAAACAAAATCTAGTCCCAATCACAAACATTAACACTAATCAACACAACTCTGTGTGATCAAAACATTACACAGATTTGATTAGATGATGTAGATTAGTTCATGTAGGTGTGAAAAGTATAAAAGTGTGTGTGTGTAGCTGTGTTGAAGCAGCTAAGCCGGCTTTGTTGTTGTTGCTGTTGTTGTTGTTGTTGTTGTTGAAGCAGCGCGTCTTATCGACTCGAAAACTGAATCGATTGAATTCCCTTGTTTTTCTTCATTAATTTGTTGTTCCCGATTTGGGTTTTCGATTTGGATTCATTGTGTTCGATTCATTGTACCCTTTTGTGGATCTGGTCATCAGAGTTGAAGGGCATGGACTGTTAGATTGAGCAATTTTGGGTGTTTTTGGGCGATTTGGGGGGGTTGGTGAAATGGGTTGTTTTTCTTGCTTTGATTCTGGAGAAGATGAGGAGCTCAATCATGGGAAGGCGAGGGATGGAGGAGCTAAGGAGGCTCGGCCGACTGTGAACCCCAACATTTCTAGACTGTCTTCAGGTCTGTTGTTTGTTTGATTGTGAATTGTTTACTGATTGTGTGATTGATCTGAGGTTTTGTGATCTGTTTTTGGTGGATTTGGGAATTGGGATTTGTAGGAATTTTGGATTGGTAACTTTGATCAGCAGATTTGGATTGGGATTGTAATTTGGTTTTGCTTGAATTTCACCCAATTTTATAGTAAATGTTTCTTTGGAATTTGATGTCTTTTTGAGTATCTTGTTTGATGCGATATCAGTGGTTTGATGGGCAATACCTTGAAGGTATGTATGCTTAGGTAGTTCTGAATTTATCGGTTAGTCGTGGGCAATGGAAGAGTTTGATTCATGTAGATGATCCCAACTAATTCGGGGTTGAGGCTTTGTGATACCGAATTCGGATTGTTTAGATGGGTGGTATTGGGATTTGGTGATAAGGGGCATTTCCAATCTGTACATGGATGCAATTGATTCAATACATGGGAGATAATTTGAACAATAGCTTGGAAAGGTTTTAGTGTTTGCTTACTGTTGATCTTGGCTGAATGTGAAAGAAGTGTGTCAATCGTTATGATTTTGTTTACATGCGTAATTAGGTGGATGTGAATCACCTTTTTGTGTTACTCATAGATCTGGGCTCTTCATTGTTTCATGGATTAAGCAGGAGCGGATAGGATGAGATTGCGAAATACTACAGCTTTGGGCGGGTCGAATAGAGAACTAGTTGTTCCTAAGGACGGACCTGATGTAAATATAGCTGCTCAGACTTTTACTTTTCGGGAGCTTGCAGCTGCAACAAAAAATTTCAGGCCTGAATCACTATTAGGGGAAGGTGGATTTGGGCGTGTTTATAAGGGACGGCTTGAGAGCACGGGTCAGGTAAATTCTTTGCAATCTGCAATTTTTAGTCCCTCGGCCTTGTTGGGCTGGGAAGCAAACAATTACCACATTCTAATGTTATTCCTATGTATTGATTAGTTTTGGTTCCAAAGAAAGTGAGTTTGGATTAGAAGTAATTTTTATTACACCTATAACAAACCCTTTTTGTCATATGAAAAAACTTGTTGGTAGTGCTCAGTGATTCAAGTTTTCCGTTTGTGTTTATATATGAACATTGTCGTTTGTCAGCAGGTTGTTGCCGTGAAACAACTAGACCGAGATGGGCTTCAAGGGAACAGAGAATTCCTTGTTGAAGTCTTGATGCTCAGCCTTTTGCATCACTCAAACCTTGTCAATCTGATAGGCTACTGTGCAGATGGTGATCAGCGTCTCCTTGTGTATGAGTTCATGCCCTTAGGATCATTGGAAGATCATCTTCATGGTAAGATTTCATTGCGATCTTGTCTATGTTCTGTTTCACAAGATTTTGAGCTTCAATCTAATGAGAATTCAATTGCACTCTTGTCCTCACCTATTTCACATTGAATAAAATTTTGCTTACTATAAAAAAAATGTATTATTTTCTACTTGCTGTCGTAGATTTCATAGTTATTTGGCTTTGTATTGTATCTCTTAGAAAATTTACTAGCAGTTTCATCCTGGAAGCATTTTCTTAATCATTGCAGAAAGACAATGTCCTTGTTTTATGGTCTCTGAGAATATGATTTTCTTTTCTCTTCCCATTTGTATCTCTTAGAAAATGCATTATCCTTATGCTCGTAGAATTGTCTTTTGCAATTTTCTATGAATGCTCATATTTTAATGTGATTGTACAATTCATTCAACAATGAGATACTGATAGGTTCTTGGAAAATGCTTATACTTTAACTTGGCTTTGGGATCCTATAATTAAAACTGCATACTCTACGTCTCCTGATGTCAATTTCAGTCAGTTCCTACATTGCTTGGTTGCTATTAAAATCTGTTGTGTGAAAATCTTGGTAACCGTCTCATTATAACTTGGTTTTTATGAATGACTTGGGCCCATGAGTTTATCATTAATTACTTTGATTTATTTTTCTTTTGTTTTTAAAGAAGGGGAAATTTGGGACTAAGGCTATGTTGTTGTTGTTGTTGTTGTTGTTTTAAAGAAGGGTGCGAGTTTTTTAGTTCTTTTATATTTTGATAGTCAGTCCTTGATAAATTTTGTTCTATGTTCATCAAATGCCTCTAAATTTTCTCATTGGAAAGAGAAAGAAAGTATGCTTTCAACTTGAGAATGGTAGCATCTGCTATCTCCAAACTCTAGGGTTTGCTTACCATTCTTATTCATTTTCCTTTCTCAAGTTTGCTACAAAGAATGTAAAATCAAACTCATGATATTTAATTGCTTTTTTTCTGCTTATATTCCCACATTGTTTTTTTTTTTTTTTTTTTTTTTTTTTTTTTTTTTTTTTTTAATCATTCTCTTGTAATTAACTTGCTTGGAAGCTTATAGTTTTTTTTTTCCATGTAAAAAAATTTCTAATGCATGTTTTGGGGGACTTACCATCATGGTTAAATACTTAAATCTATTGGGATTTGGGATGGTCTATAATGACTCATTTGCTATTCCTCGTTATTGTGAGAAATCACTGTACAAAGACAACAGCAAAAAGCCTCAATCCCAAATTAGTTGGAGTCGAATGCATGGATCAAGCTCTTCCACTCTTCAGAGAGTAATGATGTTAAGGGAGATGAGGCAAGCTATTGAATAAGGATGAGGGACGTGCTATCAGCAAGGTTCGATCTAGAGAGAGAGGGAGGAATCAGCATAATTCCAACTATAATGAAACTCCACTGTTAAATAAAGTCTATCCCCACCTGCCCAACAAACCCTTTCCACAACCCAAGAAAGAAAAGAAAGAAAATAAAGAAATAAAGAGAAAAAAGGCACAAAAAGTTTATGTAGAACTATGGCTATTGATTAATTATGTAAACTTAGAAAGAAATAGCACAAAACTCATCAGCTGAATATTGCAAATGTGTAAAAACCAGTTTAAGCTCGCGATCTTCCCCTTGGAGCTTATCCTTTGAGGTGGTCCCAAAGAATGAACGCCACTTCCTATATACCGGTCTTTAAGCTGACTAGTTTCTAGCTCTCTGTGACTGAGGTTAAAACAATTCTCTGACAAATTATAGCTGTATTAACTCAGGTTCCCACCTCAACTCAACAAAACACTGTCACTTTCAGAACGGTATTTGCATGATGACAATGATCCAAAATAAAATTTTTATGTTGATGATTTTTCTTTATGGCGAACCTGGGCAGGAAAGAGATGTTCCCTTTCCCAGGCTGTCTATAATTCTTCTTCTCATGTCAGAATCATATGTATGCAAAGGCATGAAATTTACCGAGTAGTTGACTGCACTCGTTGGATTAACTATATTGATTTACTCACATGCCACCTTTTTGGGGCTGCGGGAAATAAATTCAATCGGATCACATTTGGCGTTTCTAAGCCCACCTTTGGTTTTAAAATTTGTGATGAAAATCTTTCAATCAGTTTAGATTCTAGATATAATGGTCCATTGGTTTTTATTGGGATCCTTGCTCATTTTGCTCTTTTCATTTCGAAGTTCTGGAAGATCTTGGGTCTAATATTAACATTTGGTTAATGATATATTAAATACCATGAGCACATCTGCGCTTATTTTAAAATTTTAATTTAATATTTTCTGTTCTTTTTATTTAACATTCATTGTTTATTGAATGTTATGTCCCTCTGTTTTATCTGGATAGATTTACCTCCTGATAAGGAACCACTAGATTGGAACACAAGGATGAAGATAGCAGCAGGTGCCGCCAAAGGTCTTGAATACCTTCATGACAAAGCAAATCCTCCAGTTATATATAGAGACTTCAAATCTAGCAACATATTACTAGATGAAGGGTTTCATCCAAAGTTATCTGATTTTGGACTTGCAAAGCTTGGTCCAGTTGGGGACAAGTCACATGTTTCCACTAGGGTCATGGGAACTTATGGTTACTGTGCCCCTGAGTATGCCATGACCGGGCAACTAACTGTAAAGTCCGATGTCTATAGCTTTGGGGTTGTCTTCTTGGAGCTGATTACTGGACGTAAGGCAATTGATGGCACCCAACCTCATGGAGAGCAGAACCTGGTTGCATGGGTAAACCTCCTTTCATCTACTCTCTCTACATTTTTTGTATCTGCTATTTTGTTCATGACCTTGTTTGAACTGTATAATGCACTGACTAGATAGTTTAAATTGTGGAGAATTAAAATGCACTCAAGTGTAATGCGTGCTCCCCTAGGTTTACCCAAGATTTTTCTATGCCATTGTCGAAGAAATGAAGTGCTTTTAGGTATACACAGTACAGTCCATGCCATTGATATGGGATTTCTTCAATCATACGATGTCTAATTCATTATATGCTTTTTTGTGGATTCTGTCTATTTAAATAGTATTGCCATATGCTTCAGTAGGAGCTTCAATCGTATTTTAAAGCTTTGTTATGATAGTAAGTTTAATGTAGACAAAAGTCTGCTAAAGCACGCTGTGTTCCACCAGTCAGATGCATTATCTAATTTATTCTTAAGAACTACATAATCGGCGCTTCCCTTTTGAGTTGTAGATGACTCTGTGCAAGTTGGTGCCTGCATTGACCTTTGGCCGATGGTTATGCATTATCACTCGTTTTTTCTGCTACCCTTTCTGAATGACAATTTCTTGCACATGCAGGCGCGCCCCATGTTCCATGACCGCAGGAAGTTTGTAAAACTAGCAGATCCCCTGCTGCAAGGAAAATACCCAATGCGTGGTCTGTACCAAGCTCTTGCAGTGGCATCCATGTGTATCCAAGAACAAGCTGCTACCCGTCCTCTCATCGGTGATGTTGTGACGGCTCTTTCCTATTTGGCATCCCATCAATATGATCCCAATGCACCTCCAGGTCATGTCCATAGAGGCGGAGGAGACAAGAATAGAGGCGGTGCTATGGACGAGAGAGTTGGTAGAATTTTAAAGAATGAAGAAGGGGGAGGCTCTGGACGCAGGTGGGACCTAGAAGGTTCAGAGAAAGAGGACTCGCCAAAGGAGACTGCAAGGATGCTAAAGGATTTGGATCGTGAGAGAGCAGTCGCCGAAGCCAAAATGTGGGGAGAGAATTGGAGGGAAAAGAGAAGGCAAAGTGCCCAAGGCAGTTTTGATGGTGCAAATGGGTGACGCCGGCCTTGATGCTTTCCGGGGTAATTTACTGATCTTTTAATGCTATTTCTTTGTAGGGGGAGTAGAAGGACTTGTGTGAGGCTTAGTTTTCTCTGAGGTTGTAGACGCAAACAGCTTTTCGCAAGCTTTTTTTTCTTCTATGCATCAGAGAATTAGTCTCATTTCAAGGGAATAGGCTTTCTTTTTCTTTTCCTTATCTTTTTATGATAGCATCTTTCCTATTTAACCCTCCATTACAGTGAAAGTTGAAATAGTGGGAATTCAGAAAATCTTAGCTAAGAAGAGTGTATACATTGAGTATTGTCTGTCAAAAAATAGAACAAAATGGGAGGATTTGTAATATCTGGGTCTGTTAGCCTAATCAAAAGAAGTGTTACAGGAATTTTGTGCCATAACAGTTTGTATTATTTCCTCTAGTATCTGTGCCCTTTTTAGTTTTCTTTCAACCAATCATCTTCTGCTATCTTGCCTTCACACCCTTTTTCATATCAACTGATTCTCTTGGCTTTCTTGTTCGAAACTGACAGATTATTGGCTGTCTACATATTCACCCTTATTGATCTTCCAAGTGTTCATCTCCTTCACTGCTGCCAACTTCATATAGCTATGATTTACAAAGTAACTCCATTAAGTATTTGGATTTTGATATATTTACATTAGGCTAAATGAACCACATACCTTTCGACCTGTTGTCTCGAAGTTTAGGCAACTGGCCTAACTAATCTAGACTGACTTTTTAAAGAGACTACAACGGGTTTGTGTACATTTAAACCTATTGAAAAAAAAAAAAAAAAAAAAAAAAAAAAAAAAGAAAGGAAGAATTGAGACCTACTTGGTGGGGGTTTGCTCTTTCTTGCTGTAGGCACTAATGACACTTGGGTTTATTAGGTAGCAGTGGATGACAATCATGCATAGTATTTATAGAAAAGTTTGGATTGTGAAATTTTGTCATCATATGCTTGAACTTTAAAAGAGAGCTTCAAAAACACAAGGACCTAGTTTTAACAAAGACAAGGTTAAGATTCTTTCCTCATATTAGGAGGTTCATTACTGCAAATAACATTAAATTTAGCATTAGATGTAAATTTGCACAATATTTTAGATTACAGGGCAAAGAAACACAAAGCTTGGCATGCACGGATTCCACCAGCCTTAATTAAGTTACAACTTAAGAAAATAAAAGGATATGACAACATGCAAATATATATGAGCAATGAAGCACACTTAATTCAATTAGGCATTAGTTATTGGAGCCATGGTTGCCCTGTCTGGTTACTCAAACTTTGTTTGCATCAACTTGTTCAGCCACTTTTGTTTCTTCGACGGTGCTTTTCGCGTTCTTGCGTGTTTGTTCTCCCAACTTTCCTTCTTCAACCACAACAACAATGTTGTTTTCAGTCCCATTACTGCCCAGATTTACCACATCAAGCATCTGCTCTGGCAGCTTTTGTTCTGTAATCACAACCTTCTTGGTGTTCTTATAGATGACATACAGAAGCATCTGTGCAAGCCCAAATACAAACCCAAGTACATTTGGTAGCTACACATACAAACAACCAACAAAAACCAAGAATTAGAGGTTGATACTTATATATATAAAAATGGAGGTAAAAATAGTTAAGTGTATATAAAGGTCACTCACTGCAACATATAAGTCCTTCAGTAGCACACCATAGGAAAACCACGCGACGGCGCTCAAAGTGAGGAAGAACGACAAGTAAAACGGCATGAATTCTACGCTCTTTGTGCGAATTACCAGCCTCTGCAGACAAAGTAATGCGATAAAAATTACGTGCAACGCTACGCTGACACATTATAGTTTTTAGATTACTTGCACAGTTACACTTTATATACATAGATTACAGTTTTGTGAATCATTATCACAGACATGATATGGTGATTTTTATATAAAGCATTACTTTTCAGCTTTATAAAAAGCCAATGCATTAGCTTTCTTTCCATACATGGCGTGTGTGTAGATGTATGGAAGTGGAACTCACCATTATGCTCAGAGGAGCTGCGAAGGAGCTCGTGGCGAAGGTCACACAAACCCACCCTAGAATTCGAACTCGGTTCGGGCCTTTTGCGAGCAAGAGAGTGAGTAGAAGAATCAAACAGAACAATCCAAGATTCAACAAAAGTAGCAACTTGGCTGTTTGGACCTGCAACACCAAATCATCAAAAACTTCGTAAGTTTATAATCATGTTTAAGATAATCTTAGCTAGTGCATGAAGATATCAATAATGAACAAGGGAGGAGATGATCTAGTTTGAATTGATTAATTACCCTGGCCTTCCTTGTTGCATAAGCCATGAACATGGTGATGTAGATGGTCTCGATGACGCACCCAACGGAGTTAATAGTTATGAGGAGATAGGCATCAGACTTGAGGAATGCATAGTAGATCCAAAGCATGGCACTGAAGAGAGCCACCACATAAGGCACGGCCTGAAACCCCTCCGTCGATTTCTTCTTGTAAATACGATAAAATGTCGGTCTGCAATTAAGCCACATAATTGATATTGTTTGGTCTTAACTAACATTTCAGAAACCATTTTGATAATTCAAATAAGTTGAGAGTTTTTCCAAATTATTAGAAGAGTTGTAGACTTACATTGGAGCAAGGTACACCATGAATGAGATGATGTTGCCTGTAATATTAATGAAAAGCAGATGAATTAATTAAGAGTTAGTTAGTTTGAGTTAATGAAATTTAATTCAATCGAATGAATTAATGCAAATCAAGCTATAGCTATACATAGATGTTACTTGTAATTAAAGATTAATAAACTGATTCTTTTAAGTGCTAAACTCATGACATGAAAAAGACAATTCATGCATTCTCAAAAGGCCAAACTAGCTGGTATTCTAGAAACAGCAAGGTCTGTCATGTAAAGATTTCGCAAATAACTCATCATAACTAAGAAAAATACAAAAGAAGAATCACTGAATTCATAAACGTTGATTGCAAAATGGTGGAGATGGATAGAAATGAAAGTATAAGCCTATAAGTATATGATTAAGTTTCTTCTCAAGTAAAAATAGTTTCAAAACAAGGGCATGCACCATCATCTTAATTATCTTCCAAGGAAGAAGCAATATTATAAGTAGATATTACATGCAGAACACCTAAAACAAAATGTAGTCTGGCATGCACGTTAGATTTATTAACTTGTTAAAGAGGAATTAAAGGAAACATATTCATGACAACACAAGGAGAAGATGATTAAAAAAAGGAAGAAAGGATCAAAATAAAAGAGTAGTGCTAAAAGAAAAGGAGAGAATTAATTAAGTAGTGTTTAGAAGTAGATGATATAAGCTTTCATATGTCTACCTAAGAGACCAAAGGTGAAGGTCCATGGATGGTGAAGTGAGAATATGGCCATGTTTGCTTCAAGCTACGTAGGTAGATTCGAGAAGCTAGGGGAAGAAGATAGAGGTAGAGAAGAGAAGAGAAGAGGTTAGTTGTCGTAGGTGACAAACGATGTTTTCGCTCTCCGGTCTAGCTAGGACTCCTACTCTCTCCTACCTCTCATGCACTCACTCACTATGGCTTTGTATGTCATGAAATGATGGTGAGACTTATAGAAGTAGAGACATTATATAGGGAGGATAAAGGTGCATTGGTGCTCATTCTAGTAGCATGAGGACAAGCGAGAGCGATTAGTAGGTGGCGTAAGATAAAATCATTCTACAAACCGCACCAACACATATAGTGGTATAGTCCTAACACATGTACATGTACATGTAGTAGTTATGAGCTAGACCTTGGTGCATGCTCACTGTGTTTTACGTTACTCATATTCCGGAAAACCCCCTTATAATACTTGCTTTGCTCGATCTCCCTATACCTTCAACATTCATGTGACCCTTCCCACCAAATCCATTTTTAGCGCCCTTTTTTTTTTCCCTCTGCCACCTCATCATCTCTCCTATATATATTGTCATTTTTCATCGCTTAACTCATCAATCTATTTATCGATCAATCAATCAATGCACTTAAGTACTTTACTTGATAAGGACCAGTTTATAGCAGCTTGATTTTATATATACCTCTCATCAATGTAAAATAAAATTATATTAATCCCATTTTCCCAAATCTAGAGTTCTTGATCAGCAAATTTAATTAATGTTAGATAGGCTTTGGAAGGTTAATTAAAAGTTAAAAAAGAAGTTAGAAAATGACACGACAGAGTAGGGAAGTTGAGTTCAATTAACTTGAATGTAATGAAAGAAGGTTGAGGAATTTGAATTAGTTAGATTAGTACATGGAAATATGAAATACAAAAGGTGCATGATATAGCTGTATGTGCTTCTATTAATGGTAATTGGAAACCTTGGTCTTAAGTTGTTCTTTATGTATGCTTAGTGATGTGTTTCCCACCAAAGTGTTGAAAGGCTTACAGCTCTCTGTAATTGTCCTACCCTACCCTCCTTGCCAAACACAGTAAATTTAAGCCGTGGACATTGTGAAAGTTAATCAACCATTCCAACTTCTTACCATATTTTACCTCACTTTCATATATGGATTTCTACTTTTGTCCGAATCGATACTTGCGACGCACATTTTTAAAGGGAAAAAAAAAAAAAGGAATAGTCATGAATACCTCATATGTATGGATTATTGGGAGATACTGACAAGAACATTTTAATTTTCTTTTCTCATCTCTCATTGTTTATGTGGAATTAAAAGAAGTATGGTTTTGGATAAATTTTCTGCTTTATGGACATCTAGGGAATGAATTATTGAATATCGGTTATCCAAAAGCGCGACGAATCCAAAAGTACAGTGAATATTCTCTATCTGTCCTCCACATTGTCTCATTTTGTTACATCTTGGTTGGCAACTGTACCTAAAGTCTCCACTGAAGATGAAGATGATGATATCAAAGCATGATCCAACGAACGGATGGATCGGTTGGCTGTCGAGCGAGGGCAAGTTGCAGAGGCGCGCTATCGATCGATGTATATGATGAGAAGGTTGGATCATTAGCAAAGCTTGAAGACAGTTCATCCATTATCATAAAAAAGGGAAGTTAGAGAAGAGATGGATAAACATGACATATAGAGCAATTAAAGCAATGTGGGAAACAAAAGCTTATATTAGGAGTAGTGTTAAATAACAAAAGTATTTCATTGTGGTGAGGGGCTACTCTGCATGAGCAAATGTGGAAGAACATACCTTTTTTTTTTTTTTTTTTTTCTTTGGTTTCTCAACTATAAAACTCAAAATGTGTAAAATAAATAAAGGGGAAGAAGAGATAAAAAAAAATAAATCATTCATTCATTCACTCACTCACTCACTCACTCAGTAGATTGGATAGACTTCAAAAGACTCAATAAATCTAAAAAAGAAAAGCACCTAATCTGATAATTCACTCTGCATAGATCACTTGCATGTTATGGATATAAAGATGGAGCAACACCAATGCATAGTGATGCATTTTTTGCAGGTTTTTATTGATTAGACCGGCTTGCCTTATTGACATGCATGAGATCATGAGTCATATGATTTATATCTATCCAATATGTGTACACACATTATATGAATCAACTTGGATAATATGCTTCAAAGATATTTAAAAGTCCCAATATTATAAAATGTATATATATGTGCTAGCTATAGAGGTTTAAAACGGAACTCTTTGAGAGGTGTATTTGTTTTTTGTTTTTTATTTATTTATTTATTTTTTTGACATGACTGCATGAGAATTGGGGATTTAAAGGGGCATGCATTGAACCACGGTCCACAACTTTACATTTAATTATTATTCAACGTAATCTAGGATAAAAGTTTTTGATTTATTATCCATAAAGTTGTATTTTAAACAGTTGAGAACTGTTAGTCTGTTGCCAAGTATGAGCTCACACCTCCTATCAAAAAAAAAAAAAAAAGGATGAGCTCACACCATCCATTAAAGTTTTTTTTTATTGACCTTTTTTTTTTTTGAAGTAATAATTACACAATGTTTCCTTTCATTTTAGTTCCACTAATTGTATTACATTGTGACACTTGGAACTATATCCAACACCTGGAATTTAAAAACTCCATAAACAATCTTTGGTTGCGTCCCGTCAACAATATTATCCTCCACTTGAGTAGATGATCAAAGCCTCTTTGATAAAAATTAATCAGTCTCAAACTTGAATCAAAACCGACCACGTAAACGTTGGAACAATTAATTACATTATTTAATTATTTATAATTGGATTGTAAATTATGTGAAAAGGTGTGTAATTCTGTGGAGGGACAAGAGCTCTGACGGATTTAGGGGGGCAAGAGGGCGGTCGCGCCCCTAACCCTTATTAGGACTCCCTATAATACAGTCGACACATCCTCTCTATATAACTTCATACTTCTCACTCCCTCCTAAGGTCGACACACGCTCCCTACGTTAAAGTTCGCCCCCCTAACAAGATTTTCTGGTTACGCCACTGGACATGAGATACTAAAAGGTGTATTTATTCACTAAGAGGCATGTCTTTCCTAATAGACACATCAAAGCCTATATATATATTCACTAGAAGGTTAAAAAAATGAGTCAAAATCAAGTTTCATTCTCTTTTCATGATTTTGAATTAGAGAGAATGTTGAATCATTATATTGGTTCGTAGACTAATAATTTGAAGTGCTAAAATCATTAGTATGATCGTTGTATCTTGAGAGACTATCACCATTAGACCGTAAGCACTATAGCGGGGCGCAGTAGTCTTCAGGACATTGAGTATAACTCAAGCCTCGATTAACTATATTATGTTTTTCTTCTATTTCGCATCAAGTTTTTCTAAAATTCCACCAACAGTAAATATCTTAATAATCTTGTTAGGAGTTGATTTACATACAACCTCATGATTACAGCAGTATTACGTACCACACAAGCTCACAACTTGGTGGTTTATCAAATTAAGCTTTAATTTTTAGAATAACAATACAACAAAATAGCCCGATTCTAAATTAATTGAGGTCCGCTATATAAATCATACTCTTTCATTGTGTTAGTGTAATTGATGATGGACTCTCCAAATTACTCTCTTCCACTTCCTCAAACTTATTTATTTTCTATTTGGTCAAGTTTTATAGAAAAATAAATTTTTAACATTTTTTCGTCCATACAAAAGGTGTAGATTCTATTGAAATTTGTGCGACATACATATCAATTAAATCTACACTATTGTATAACAAATGTATGTCTCTTAAAATCTTAGATTATCATCATCCAATTTTTAATAGGGGTATTTATACACCGTCTTTACATGTGTCCAAACTATTGTCGGTGTTACTCATATTTTTTTTTTGAATTTATGTATTTTGAATTATATCTTTATGAGTTTTACCTCACACCACTCAAGCATCCTCATTTCTACTACGTTCGATTATGTTATTGTTGTTATTTTACTGCTCAATATTCACTTCTATAGAACATAGGTAGCCTAATTGTCCTATAAAATTTTTCCTTTTCAATCCAAAATCACACACATTGTATATACGTGTTTGATTCATTTTACGAAGAGTGACAAAAGTTTTACGCTGACTGTCAACCTATATATCGCAACTCTTCACCATTTTTCAAGAATGAAAAATGAACTTGAAAAATACCACCTCCATTTTTCGAGTATGAAAAATAGGTTTCACAGTCCTCTCTCTTTATTCAAACTTAGGACCTACTATATAGTGCATATAATGTTCTACTTATGATCGATTATATTGTGCAAACCTCACTATATATGCAAAATTTATGCCTAGAAAAGTTTGAAAATTTTAACCTCTTAACTAGCAGGCTCTAACAAGTACGAAGGACTGGATAAAAAAAATGTGACACTTTTTTTTTTTTTGTCATAGTTAAGAAAAGAAAAAAGAAAAAAAAAAAAAAAAAAAAAAAAGACACTTATTAGAGTTCCTATTTGTAACTGTAATTAACTGTAAGCGAGGCCGTTGCCGCCATTTGGAGTTTACTATTAACAACTGTAACTCTGATATCACACTTTGTTCTTCTTGCCTTTCTTCCTCAATCTACTAACATGGCGGAATTCAAAACCCTAGAAATCGTTCAAAAATCCCCAAATTCGCAAGTCTTTCATCTCCGCCTCAACAATCCCTCTCATCGAAACGCTCTCTCGCACGATTTCTTCGCGGAATTTCCGAAAGCCCTCTCTTCGCTCGATCAAAACCCTAACGTTCGAGCCATCGTTCTGTCCGCGAACGGAATCCATTTCTGCTCTGGAATCGAGGTCAAATCCCTAAATTCCCTAACAAGCTTGAGCTCAACCGATCATGGAAGAGAGAGGGAGCGATTACGGCGCGAAATCAAGAGATTACAGGGCGCGATCAGTGCTCTGGAGCAGTGTAGGAAGCCGATCATCGCTGCGATTCATGGGGCTTGTATCGGTGGTGGGATTGATCTGGTGAGTGCTTGCGATGTCAGGTATTGCTCAAAAGACGCGTTTTTTGTCGTCAAAGAGGTCGATTTGGCGATCACGGCGGATTTGGGGACGCTTCAGCGATTGCCGAGGATCATTGGGTATGGAAATGCGGTTGAATTGGCTTTGACAGGGAGGAGGTTTTCGGGTTCGGAAGCCAAAGCGATGGGCTTGGTTTCTTCAGTTTTTGAGTCCAAGGCCGCCATGGATGAAGCTGTTGAGGCCATTGCAGAAGGTATGTTAGGGTTAGGGTTTCATCTTAGTTACTCTTTAATGGAGTTGAATTTCATAATTGAACATTGAATTTCAGTTTCAATTCACAAAGGCTATGGTGGAGAGCTATAAAAATCAAAACTTGTTCCAATATAGAATTCTTACTGTAGAGACTTGAATACAACAATACAACAATAACACATCCTCAGTCCCAAAACTCCCAAAACTGTAGAGACTTGAATAGGCCAAATAATTTTTTTTTTTTTTTGTTTAGGCCACCAGGTATCCAAAGCTCAATGGGCCCGACAAATATGGGGTCGAGCTGGGTAAGACAACTAGGTCGCTGCAAAATTCTCCCTTGAGTGTTTTAAATATTCAGGCTCGAAAGTGAGACCTCTGGTTAAAGCTACCTAAACCATTGCCTCGCGGACCCTTTGGGTGGCTAAAGCAATTCTTTGAATCTTACATTGCAGTGTGTGTGATTATTGAATAATGGGTGGGTTAGAAACCTAAATTTGGTTTGGATTAGAGTCATTAGACTAGGAACTAAGGTATTGGCTTGCAATTACAGGAATTGCAGCGAAATCGCCTCTGGCCATTGTGGGGACTAAGGAGGTGTTGCTTAGGAGTAGAGACATGAATGTGGAGCAAGGATTGGACTATGTTGCTACATGGAACTCTGCTATGCTTCCCTCCGATGATTTAAAGGAGGCCGTGTCGGCTCAAGTTCAGAAGAGGAAACCTGTCTTTGCCAAACTATGAGTCCCACTCTCTTCTTCAATATTATCAAGCTTTGCTTGTCTCCACATGGTGGCTTCCTTTGATGTGCACTTGGAGGAAAGAAAACAAGTTCTCCCATTTGTCCGATGAATGGAAATAAGAAGACAAACAGTCTGTATCTGTTTTTGTTGCATCTGTTATGTATTAAACTACTTGAATAGAATAATTGTGAGTTCCATAATAATAGAGGAACAACTGTTATAAGTATTGAACTCAACTCTACTTAGCTTGCTGAAATCACTGTAACACAGTATGTGTGAATTGAACAAATATTTTCGCATCTTTGGCGCTTGGAGTTGTTAGATAGTTTTCGGGTACAGCAATAGAAACAAAACCTTGGCTGCATAGTTCAAACACTTTCACTCGGCTCGATTTAATGTAGTTGATAACGCGCTTTCATAATCCTTAAAACCTTCATAATTAATGAATGCTTCTCAAGTTATAAAAGGTACTATATCTTTGGATTTCTTTATCATAAGAACTGCTCTTTATTAATTTGGACTGGTGTTATATATGTTGTTGTTGTTGTTGTTTTAAAATTAGGCATTTGAAGGTCGTCTTTGGAAACCGTAAGAAATGCTCTTTTCTAATTTTTGCATCTATTAGTTACTCTCACTTTTCTTTGAAGTTAGACAGTTTTATGATGATATAAATCAATTTCACTCGGACAATACTCTTTGATTGTAATATGTCGAATTGTTTGAGAATTCCACATGGGTATTGTGGTACGACATGAGCACTTAGGACAGCAGTAAGCAACCATGTTAGATGCACCATTAGCACCATGAATTTTATGTTTTCCCCCCATTGCTTGCGTGGAAAAGAAAAGATTCATATGGAGATACACTTCTATGAAAACTAGTACTAAACAAAGTGGATTTGTTCAATAAATAATCACATTCCAAATCTCCCTTTAATCTGATCACGTGTGGTCTGCTATTCAAAATTATTATATAAAACAAAGGAATGTCTACGAGTCTATGACTATATGTTTGTCAAAATGTATTGTAAGCCCAGGCTGGCTGGGCTGTGTCCGAGAAGAAACGCATGTGATGTGATTAAGCTTCAGTGTTTAGTTGGAAGTTTGGTGACCGGTAACAGGAAAGCTTTCCATTCACAAAAAAAAAAAAAAAACTTCTTAACTATTCCTTCATGAGTTGGTATTCACGTGCATTAGTTGATTGAATATACGTCAGTAATATTAATTCACAACTTTTACCAAGTTCGATTTAGTTTTCTTTTTTACTGCACGAATTATATGAATCACATTTTGTAATTGATACGTATAGAAAGAGATGATACTAGGAATAGAAACAGAGTAATTGAGGCATGATGTACGAGTCAAATACAACCAATCAAGGTAGATAAAAACTATCAGCTACTTACCAACATGCCCGTCCAATTACTAGATCCCTTACTATTTATAACGTCTGATGGTCATCGTCAAGTGGGTTCCATAGAAATTAAAATTTTCCAGGGACAAGAATAAGTCATTCACTAAACTACGTTTTAGGAGTACAATTTGTTTTCGATGGTTGGATATTAGTTAGGCGGCCCTTTTGACTTTAGAAAGTAGTGCTCCAAACTGCCAACCTTCCGACTATGAACTACCTAATCAACTGCAATGTTTTCCTACTTTGAATACTACTGCTTTTTTTAAACTGCCACTTAATTTAATTAGAGTGATCTTTAATTAAGGTCAATGATAGAATCTGATCCTTATTACTAATTCTTATACGTCTTGATTCTTGAATATCTTACACTCGTTCACCTTTTTTTTTTTTTTCTAAGGAGAGATTAATTACATTGTTGAACAGTCATTTTTAATATTAAAATCACTTAACCATCAAAAGCACTTGAAATCGTAAACCACATCGCCCGTCAATCTTAGCATCGACACAGATATAGACTGATTAATTCAAAAAATACCTCAAACTATGCACCCTGTCCGAATTTATTTGTAACTAGTCAACATCTCACGCTTAAATATCAAAATACTATATGAAATCGAATTAAACGTATATTATATACTTAAAAAAACATGAAAAAATAATAAAAAAAAATCTACGTAAAAATATGCTAAAGGGTGTATTTGATAGCAAAGAAAATGAAAAAAATCATAGAAAATTGTCTACTTTTTTTATGTAACCGTTTTTTCCACTGTTTGATAACTTTGTAACTGCACTGAGAAAAAAAAACCACATCCCCCTATTTTCCTCATTTATTTTCTCATCTTTTAGCGTGGAAAATTGAAAATCTCTCTATCTCTCTCACGAACTGATCATTTCTTCCACCAAACAAACTTGGCATCTGCTACTCTTTCGCGGATACACACTCTTTCTTTCTCTGTGCAACAAACAACTATGATAAAATTTTCTTTATAAAATTCACTCGAGAAGATTTGCTAAAAAAAAATTTTTTTTCATTGAAGATTTTTTTTGCTATCAAACATACCCTAAGTGTAATAAAAAAATTATTTAAAAATAACAAAATAAAAACTGTGACATCACCATGCCACGTATAAATCTGTGAGAATTTATCAAATGCAACGTGCCAAACCTTCTCGCATGAACAATTTCTTTATATAAGAAGATTGACATCTAAGCAGTGTGTGAATTGTAACCAATTACTATTTGTAATTCGAGGAAGTAGTAGGCAAGGTTGTCCGATTCACGAACAGATCGATCAAGCGAGATCGTCGGAAGGTCTAAAAATCCAACAAGTAACAACGCGTGTCGTTCAATCAATCAAAATGAATGTGATGGTTTCGTACGCTCGTTGTGCGCAAACTCTCACGCGCCAATGCTTGGACTAATTCCCCCACCTCTCCCGTACCGTACGTAACATCTCACACGGCGTTCTACACTGAACACTGCTCGAACGTCCGTCCACGCTAATCAAACGCCCCTCTGATTCCCGCATATTTACGTAAATTGCCATCGCTGGACAAATGCAAGCCGGTTAACGCGTTGAGCTGGATCTTTCCACGTCCTTCTCTAAAGTACACATCACAAATGTAGTACCTTCAAAAGCTTGGACTTTCTCATGTATTGCTAATGTCAACGTTTTTTGTGATTTTTAAGTAGTTGTCATTCAATTATTTTTGTACTGTTCTTTTTTTTTTTTTTTGTCAAACAATCATTTTTGGTCTATTATTCGAACTTTTGTGCATAATTATTTTAATTAAACTTTGTTTGTAGAATCATTTTTGTTTGTTTGTCAAAAACTTTGTTTGTTATTTTTACAATCGGTTCATAATTTTCGAAGTTGTTGTGATTTTTATAAATATTTTTTTTATTTTTTTACTTATTACTTTTATAAGCAAAGCATGGGTATTAAAAAATAGCCGTAGTACCAAATAAATCTAAACTTAAACTACGACCGCTTTTCTTTTGTTTTTTTTCATTTTTATGAATGGAAATATTATTAAAAAATTTATTTAGTTATAAACATATCAATGTTGATTTTATAAAAGAAAATTTTGTTGTGCCTCATAATCCGACATGCATGCACGAGTGGCACATACCTCATAAAACGCATACACAAGTACTATATTGTAGGCACAAACGAAGTGTGTGTCGATCGTTAATGTCTATCATCGACACATTTTAATTTCTTGCCACCAACTCCAGATTAGGATACAAGAATTTACTATATCCACCATATCCTTGTTACTAGGGTGATCAATCATCACTCTCCTCCACAGTGCACCAAGAGAGATCATTCCTTTTGCAAAACAAGCATCGTGTATTTAGTCATAAAATTGCCACCTTTCTAATCAATTTGTTGACTAAATAAATATGATAGCTAACAAAAAGACCGGAACCACCAAAAAAAGTAACAAGGCAAAATATTCCTAGATTTGGCTTGATTAATTAAATTCGTCGGACCATGAATCATAAATTCAATCTCGCCCAAAATTTCAATTCCTCGCATTGGAGGAAACTTAATCAAAAAGTAAAAACAAGAAATTTCATCCAAATACGAGAAACTTAGGAAAGTCTAATGAAACTTTGATCTAAATGAAAGCATATTTATCTCTTCAAAACTTACATTAGAAAGCAACAGGGACGAGGGATAAGAACAAGTACCAAAGCAAAGTGACATTTATCGAGAAAGTAAAACGAAATTTACGAGTTAACAAGATACATGCAACAATAAGAAATCCATCCTTCACTGTCATTCATCAACGACCGGTCGTTAAATCGAGAGATATAAGAAATAAAAAAAGGATAAAAAGGGTGGTAAACAAACAAATCTAATTACTATGGCAACTTTCCACAGAGGCTTCGGTCACTTGCAGCACATACACGGCAGCAAGTCGGTAAACGGTACAAATAGAGAGCAATATTATAATGTGAATGCGAGGCAACTTTAACACTTTAGTGAGACCTAATGTTTTACAAGGAAAATTGGTACAATTGTTAGATACGAATCGTGTACCGTAAAAGCAATATCGAGAATAATTTTGAATTGATGAATATCTTCACTAAGAAAAGTAGTTTCCTCTTCTTAAGACTTCTAAAGCATAAAACACAAAATGTTAATGGGAAAGATATACTATGGTCTACACCCTCCATTCAAAATCTCAAATTATCAATTGCTTAAGGTAACTTCACAACAAGTGATTGCAAGTTATTACTTTTATAAGCAAAGCATGGGTATTTAAAAATATAGTTAAGAACATAGTACCAAATAAATCTAAACTTAAACTACGTCGCCTTTTCTTTTGTTTTTTCTCATTTTTATGAAAGGAAATATTATTAAAAAATTTATTTAGTTATAAACATATCAATGTTGATTTTATAAAAGAAAATTTTGTTGTGCCTCATAATCGACATGCATGCACGAGTGGCACATACCTCATAAAACGCATACACAAGTACTATATTGTAGGCACAAACGAAGTGTGTGTCGATCGTTAATGTCTATCATCATACATTTTATTACTCAATTTTTAAAATACTATACAAAAGAATTTTCATTCCTCCTCATGCGTGTGTAAATTAATCTATACAGGTCTTGTTATTCTCATTTATTCAAACTCATTCACGTTTTTTTATTAAAAAAAACCAAAGGAAAAATAATTAGGGTATTCACTTTGAGCATCGACTCACTCAATGGTGTTGTGTGATACACCTCTGTACGCATAATTATCTTCCAAAAAAAAAAAAAATGATGTTATTTCAGACTAGTAGCAGTTTTGTAAATATAAGGATGATCAAGGGCAAGAAGACAGCAGAGATGTTCTGAAGTTGGTGGCGGTAAGAAAAAAAAAAATAATAAAAAATGGTTGCACAGTTGAAAATCGTTGGACAAAAAAAAAAAAAAAGGCTCTTGCCCTTGCCCTCCAAATGGACAGTTAGGCGGCCAATCAGAACACGCCACGTCACACCATCCTTCTTGTAAAGCTCTTTTCGCTCCCGAGACCGACATAGAGAGTGAAAAAAAAAAAAAAGAGCGAAGCGAAACTCTCCGCCTCGCATGCCTGGTCGGAGAAAAAACTGGCCGTTGACTCGCCGCCGTTGACCGGAACCCTAACTTCACCTCCGCCTGTCTCCGATGTGGTCCGGTCGAACTGCTCGCCGAGTTCCGAACCGCTCGAGCGGAGTTTCGATGAGGAAAGAAAGTTACGAAACCCTAGTGGATCTGCGCTGATTTGGTTACTTGTGTCGTCTTCGATTGCTTCGCGTTTCGTGTTTTGTGGTGTTTGTAGGGAGAAGAGCCGAAGAGGAGGAGATGTATGTGGTTCCGCCTCCGCAGGGGTCCGATCCGAGCGGATTGGCCGGCCCGGCCACCGGAGCGCCGCCGCCTAGGGTTTACCAAGTCTGGAAGGGAAGCAACGTGAGTTTAGATTCACTGTCACGACTTTTCTATTGGTGTTTCAAAGGTTTTGTCTTTCAGTCGATTTGGATCTCCTATGTGGATTCTCTTTGTCATTTCGTTTGTTTGTTTGTTCTTCTTTTTGGCTATTGCGGTGATTTTTCGTCGTCGAATCGATGATTCGGATGCCGACCAAAGGAAATTGAGGGCTTTAAGATCTGATTGTTGTGGGAGTTTGTTTAAGGCGAAAGGGGAAAAATTTTAGTGTTGTTGTGTGACTACTTGTTGAATTTAGTCTAGGGCGAGACCTAGATTAGTGGTGGAATGTGAATTCGAGTGTAGGAAAATTTGTGTTTGCCTTGTTAGTTTAAAGACTCACATCCCGAATTAGTTGGGGTCGGCTGCATGGATCAAACTCTTTCATTGCGATTGATTTAATTGAAACTGATTATTTGTTTAAATGTAATAGAGATAATGAAAGGCATGTCGTCACTTGGCAAATCAAGGTAATTTTTGTTTCATTAGTGTTCTAAATCAATAAAGATTTTAAGATTACCTTGGGCCTAGTATTCAATCTTCCTTGGTGTGGTCATTTGAATTTTGTGTTGTAAAATGATTGAAATGGTTATAATTATTGTGGTTGTGAGAGTTTTTATCGCTCCTATTTACTTTGTTTTTGTCTTATCTATGTGAAAAATTCCATCTCAAAATGTTTGGTATGATCTATGAATCAATGAATCAATGAATAGAGGGGTTGACAAAGGGCTGAATGACCATTTGCTTTACAAACCCCAAATCCGGGTCAGAAAGTGAAGTGTCAAAGCACCATTCTTGGATCCTTGATTTTGTTTTTCTTTTCCCTGTATGCAACCATTGACTCATTGGTGGTGCTTTTTTCACATCAAGACTAATTATTTACTTGTACATCTCTTTTTCAGTTTCCTTAGGGTTCTGAATTTCTTTAACGTGTTCGTTTGGAAAAATAATTTGGGAGTGAGGCTATGTTGTTGTGGTTCATTCGAAAAATAATTTGCTTCGGCACCAAAAGAAAATTAATTTTGATTCATTTTTTTCAGGTTTTTTTGCTTCAAGGAAGGCTCATATTTGGACCAGATGCACGGTCACTGCTCCTGACAATATTCCTCATTGCTGCACCAGTGGCTATTTTCTGCATATTTGTAGCCAGAAAACTAATGAATGATTTTTCTCATCATCTGGGCATTCTAATTATGGTGGTAGCTGTCGCATTCACATTATATGTGAGTATTTTCTATGCATATAATTTCTATCTTTTAAGGCTTATATAGTTATCTACTCCTCCTTTTGATTCAGTTCAAAATTTTCCTATCATCAGCTCAGCGATTAATGAAGCCTTATGGTTTGAATGATTAATCTTGTCATTTTGTCATTCTTTTATGGTAATAACATATTGGAAGTGGAACATTCTACTATTAATATTTTACCATTCGCGTTTGCATGGTTTTACAAGCCAACATCCAAATGAATTAGTACCTAATTTATCATGAAATTATGTTTTCACCTTCTCCTCTCATAAAGATATTAGGTGGGTCCAAGTCTTCAGCTTAAATGAAAGTGAGATATGTGGAACAACCATGGAGCTTTGTCTTCTCATCTAAAGTTTTTAATCTAATGACAATAACAATTTGAAACTGATGCACAAATTGTAGAGCATCCTCTTCACATCTGAGATTAATACATGCATTGGAAATAATATGCTAAGATTCATTTGTGGAGAATGAAGGGGACGCAAGTCTGGAGGTTATTGCTTCATATGGAAATATCTGATATACTTGTGAAATTATGATATGCTTGTGCAATTTTGGAATCGTTAGAGTGCAGCTCTAGAGTTGTTAGCCACCATCTTATGTAAGGATGACAGTAGTATAGAGATGAAATTTGAAGGATTCAGTTAGAAAGGATTCAAAGAAAGGGATGTAGCATAGAGGAAACATGTTGGCTTGTGGGTACTTCTTGAAATTAATTGCAAAAAACGAATTGTCAGGAATTCATACTTTCATAGTGGTCTTGAAGTTTGTTGTCGGCCCATCTGTTTTTGCTGTGTTAGTTTCACGTGTGCATTTTAATCAATTGTGGACTGTGTTCCAAATAAAAAATAAAAAACATTACACCTCGTCGTGCTTTTTGTCTTAGAAGTTAGCGGTGGAATTTGATGTCATGGTGTAAAATTTGCTCACCATCATCATCTGTTTATCCATTCAATTAAGAGCTTAACGCTCACCTTGTCCAAGTTTTTGAATTTGGCAATGTGCATATTATTTACAACTTTACGCTTTGGGACATACTGAACATTTGTTGTTCTTCTTTGTCCTTTTATTTCCTCGTGTCTGTTTTGGATCGCAATTTGTATAAATAAGCTTCAGCGTCTTGTACCCTTAAGCTTTTTGTTAGATCAATCAAGGAAGAGGTAATGGTGTTTGTGTCTGTTGCTATTAGTAGTTTCGTACAGTACTTGTCCTTATTTCTCAGATTAATATGCAAACTGGTTACATCGTCTAAACCTTTAGATTAATTTTTGTTGTAACTGAAATTAGAACTCTAGAGGAATACATTAGAATCTAAAGGCTTTAAGTTGAGTAGGACGAAAACCGAATACATGCACTGTGAGTTTAGAAACACTAGACATCGAGATGACGGAGTGGTAAAATTAGGGGAAGTAGAAGTTCCTAAGGTAAACCACTTTAGATACCTAGGATCAATCATACAAAATGATGGCAACATTGAGAATGATGTCACACAGAATTCAAGCTGGATGAAAGAAATGGCGGAGTGCAACAAGGGTGATTTGTGATCGAAATGTTCCTACTAAGTTAAAAGGAAAATTTTATAGGACCGCAATTAGGCCAGCTATGCTCTATAGAAGTGAATGTTGGGCGGTAAAGCAACAACATTTACATAAAATGAACGTAGCAGAAATGATGATGTTTAGGTGGATGTGTGGTAAAACTCGTAAATATAGAATAAGAAATATAGAAATTCAAAGACAAGTAGGAGTAACATCAATTGATACAAAGATTAGGGAAGGGCGGTTGCGGTGGTTTGGTCACCTGCAAAGACGGCCTACAAATGCCCCAACTAGAAAACTTGACTCAATAGAAACTGTAAAAATTCGACGAGGTAGGGGCAGACCAAAGTTAACATGGGATGCATTAATTAGGGGGGATTTGAATGGTTTGAAAAGCTCACCATCAATTGCACTTAATCGAGCACAATGGAAAAGTTTGATCCATGTAGCCGACCCCAGTTAATTTGGGACTGAGGCTATGTTGTTGTTGTTGTAACTGAACGAGATATTTTGGTTCCAGGTTTTAGCTCTCCTTTTCCTTACCTCTGGAAGAGATCCTGGTATAATACCACGCAATGCACACCCTCCAGAACCAGAAGGTTTTGATGGGATTCTTGAAACTGGCAATGGCCAAACTCCACAAATTCGTTTGCCTCGCATAAAGGATGTTGTGGTCAATGGGATCTCTGTGAAGATCAAGTACTGTGATACTTGCATGCTGTATAGACCTCCACGATGTTCACACTGCTCAATCTGCAATAATTGTGTGCAACGATTCGACCACCACTGTCCTTGGGTTGGGCAGTGTATTGGATTGGTAAGAGAACATTCCTGTAATATATTATTTGTTTTTTTTTCATTATAAGATCCAAATTTCACAATGCTCTATGGTATGAAACTGGGTTAGAATTTGAACCTAGCATACTCCATTCCCACTCCATTGAGGCTGCAACCTGCTGTTGCATGCTAAATGGCTTTTACCACCTTTGTTTATTGAAACTTCTTTTTGCAAATTGCATATGAATGATGTTGGGTATCTTATTTTTTAAGAAAATTGTGGTTATGTTTGCAGAGAAACTACCGATTCTTCTTCATGTTTGTCTTCTCGACGACACTTCTTTGCCTATATGTATTTGGGTTTTGCTGGGTGTACATTAGAAGAATAATGGTCTATGAGCATACGACAATATGGAAGGCAATGGCCAGGACTCCTGCGTCCATTGTGCTGATAATCTACACCTTCATTGCAGTCTGGTTTGTTGGGGGACTTACCATTTTTCATTTGTATCTCATCAGCACAAACCAGGTATGGAATCTCTATCATCATAAAGATATCTATTTAGTTTTTTTTTTTCCTTTTGTATTTAGTAATTTTACACCTTTGTTTGTGCCTGGCAGACTACGTATGAGAATTTTAGATATAGATATGACCGGAGAGCCAATCCATATAACAGAGGGATAGTGGATAACTTCAAAGAGATATTCTTTACCAGTATTCCTGCGTCCGAGAATAAATTCAGGGAGAGTGTATCGCAGGAGACTGGATCACAACATCGAATGGTCGGTGGTGGTTTTGTTAGTCCAAACATGGGAAAAGATGTTGGTGGCATGGAAATGGGCAGAAAGGCAGGATGGGGGGAGACGGCTGGAATGGATGATCTTGAAGGCAGGGGAAGCATAGAAGATGGTTTGGATAACAAGGAAAGTGGGTTTGGCAACTTGCCTCCAGAATTGAGCCGCAATATGTCCGCTGAGGGCACAGATGGGCGTGCAGCGATACATCCAAGGCGCTCTAGTTGGGGCAGGAAAAGTGGAAGCTGGGAAATATTGCCCGATGTTCTTGCTGCTGCAGAAGTTCGGGAACCTAATCGGCTTGGCAGCAGCAGCAACACAACAACTGGTAGCTGACACCGCTGAACAAATGCTAAGCTTTGAAATAACAGAAGAAAATGATTGTGTGGGGGACGAGAAGAAGAGAAAAGATCCATACATTTGAAAGGAAATGGGGTCAATGTAAGGAGCCGCGAAGTGGCGTTGTTGGGATGTCATAATTTCCTCAGTTGTCTCCCCGATATTAACTTATCGCTCCATGGGATGTGTTCTGCAGGGGTTTTTGGGAAGATCAGAGAGGATGGAAGTGCAAGGTGATGTATTGCGAGTGTGTGCTTTTGTAGGGACGAATGGTGTGCCAATTTTCGCAAATGTTTCTGTTGTCAGTTCAAAGGTGTTTGTCTTCTTAAATGGTTTTCAGCTTGTTAATTTCCTAACATTGTGTGGTAGGACGTTGGTGTACAGGCTTGTGAGTGCGTACGTTTAAACCCTTGCAGTTTACATTGAAACCAATATTTTTTAGGGTCTTTGATAACATTTGCATTTGATGCATGCATTCATATGGTTTTGCTTAGCTCTACATAATCTACAATGGCATCAGTTGTCTTCTATAATTGTATTCCTGTAAAGCTTCTTTGACAAAGAAAAAAAAATGAAAACGCAGAAACATTTGGATAAGGAATCAGATTTCACGTCATACTGTTGGTGTTTATCCAAAGTTATGAAATGCTTGACAGACATGTGTCTAGAGCTTTTGAATTTGTAATGTCACAATTGGCATCACATTGAAAGTTCCCTACGCATTGGAAAAATCTCTGTAACAGAGAATAAAATTACATAAACAAAACTGATACCATCAATGATCGCCAAAGAATTCAGAGGCAATTAAGTCTTTACTTGGATGACAACAAAACCCAATGGTGAACTTCACTGCATCGATTGAAAGCGTTTCATAATCATCATGCTCATATCCATGTATCTCTGAGCACAGTAGGTAAGGCAGGTTGTTTCACCGGAGCTGAACTTGCTTCCAGGGGTACCTGTGATGCACTTGTCCCAGCATACGTCCGTGAGCTTTGCGACCATCTCGTTAACCATTGCCTTCTGCTTTTCTTGCTGAGAAGAGTAAAGGGAATCTTAAGGGAACGTATTTTATTCGCAGTGTATCAAGCAAGGAAGTTCCATTGAAAAGGAAAATATAAAAATAGTAGGTTGAAACATATAAAAATTATAGAAGCAGTCTCAAAGTAAAGATCGTTCGAAGTAAATAGGTCATGGGTCATGCAAAAGCAACAGAATTCAAAGGGCACATTGTTTTTTTCTTTTCCAGCTTCAAGATTTGGGGTTGACACGGACTCACTACAATTTAATGCAAATGGAACCGAATCAAATGAACAGGCACAAACCTAACCAACTCACTCAGCAAAATATTTACTCAACCAATTCAACCTATAAGTCACCAAGATCGAATCTTGCAAATATCAAGTTGACATAAAGTGCCAGATTGCATTTTTAGTTCGAAACTTTTAATACCAAACATAGCTTTGGAAGTTCACACAATTGTTGCACCACATGTACCTACGAGGATGATACATTGAAATAACGTTCAATTTTCATGTTTTGTGTTCTTAGAAAGACAAGGCGCAATATACAAAATTGGTAACCTTCTCATCAGGAATCAGGAAGGTCAGCAAGATACACATCAGTAAGCTTTCCGTAGCTAATGCATATTGAAGGCAATAATAATAGCTAAACAACAACAACAAAGCCTCAATCCCAACTTAGTGGGGGGTTGGCCACATGGTTCAAACTCTTCCATTGCGCTCAATTTAGTGCAACAATGATAGATAACCGAATTTTATTTAATTTTGAGAATAATTTTTAAGATATTTGCAATGAACAAAACCATGCCACCATATAGAAGGTTTTTACCCAATTTTTGGGTTAGAAGCATCCACTATCAGGCAACACCACCATTCGGGAATGTACATCAAGGGGGAAAACTAATGGCAATCCATCAAGATACAACTTTCTACAAGTGAATCTACGCATAAAGAATGAATCCCACTAATAGAATGATGAAGTCCATACTAATTGCTAATTGCTAACCAAAATTTTCTGCATTTCTGCAAAATCCAAGGTTTTTTGCAAAAAGATCCTAAAGTTTTAATTTTTGCAAATATATCCTAATCTTTTGATTTCATATAAATTGTATCCTAATATCCTTGCTTGTAACTGTTGTGCGTCAAACCCTAACGAAGTGATGAATGATCGCTACATCGTATACCCATTGCATTATACGAAATAGTATTTCCAATTGTGTGCATACCTTTATATTTTTAAGTGAAATGCACTTAAATAATATGAAGTGAACATACAATTCAAAGTTACGATATTTTTGCCAAAATCAAAACTTTAGGATATATTATTTCTTACATGTAGCCACTTGTAGACGCGGCGCCGCGGTAAGTGAAGCGGCGCCGCCTGGAAAGTGGCCTAATTTCTTTTGTTATCAGAGTGGGGGGTTCTTGAAAAAGGCCCAAATTTATGCCATTTTCCCTCTACTCCCCCTCTCTATCAAGTGATCAATAACTCCTAAACCCTAAAACCCACATCTCTTTCGCATCCATTGAACTATAACCAAAAACTCCTAAACCCTAAACCCTAAACCACCAAATCAAACACCGAAACCCTAACAAATCATGGAATGAACAATGAAAGCAACAATCCGCATACACTAATCGAAGAGGGAACAAAGAGATTGAACTCACTTCAATGAATCGTTGGAGATCAGCCGAGTTGAGAGCCGAAGAATCCATTTTTTCGATCCGCCTCTTCTCTTCGCTTGTGTTTTGCTCTGTAAAACCCTAGTTCGTCTCTCTCTTTAAACCCCTTTTGCTGTTGTCGTCAGACTTTCTTGGGCGCCACGTAAGTGTAGCGATTCCTTCCTGTGCCTCCTGTTCCTGTTCTCCGATGACGACACGTGTTCGGAGGTGTTGGCCTTATTTTGCCGCGTAGTCACACGATGCGCGGAATTTTTTAGCTCTCTTGGATTGGATATCGAGATGTGTGTTTGCAGATATTAATGTATATCTAAGGGACCTCGATTAATAATAGTGTTTTGTCTTTAATTTCAATCCGGTCCAACTGGTGTATCTAAATCTACAACATGCCCTGAAGAGTAAGGACGAAATTGAGATTGTGTGTTTGTGGAACAGAAAGGTTTCGTTAATTTGGTCTAAATGTTCGATTTTCAAAAAACATGTTCTCATTGCGTTAACTCATTACTCAAGCCGATCGCATTAAAGTGCGAATAATTAAATTCACTTGGATACCCACATCTACAAAAAAAAAAAAAAGGATGACTATATAAATTATTGGATCAATGTGATTGCAATTAAATTATTGGGACCAATGTGTGCCGTATTGTTAAAGAAATGTTAGGAGCCAAGGAACCTACAAACACTTGAATATGTAATGTAAGTGCATGCTAATTAAGACAGATCTATGATTTCTCATATTAATTAGAAGGGAGAGTGAGACTCTGGAATATGTGACGTGCATATATGATCATGGGCATATATTATTATTATTTTTGTTTCTTGATAAGACGTGCATGGGCATATATTATAAGTTTACTTTAAGCGATAATTGGTTCGGAGGACTTCATATAAATTATTGAATCATTGTGATTGCAATTAAATTAATAGAAAGGAATTATATCTCTACGCCGGAATAAAAACTTAATCAATTAAGTGGGTAACTCTCTGATTTAGCCATTCTGGAAGCCTTGAAGCTGTAGGGGCAGGGCATTGGCCCTGGCCCCCCATTTGAGGGGGTCCCTTTTTTTAAAAAAAGAAATTGTTAATATGTATGATATTGGAAAAAAAATAAAATAGTTAATATAGATAGATATGTAGTAGATGAAACGGTTTTGAAAAGAAACGTTGAGTTGGCACGATATCATTAATATTTGAGGGGCCCAAATTTTAAGAATGTGGAGCATGATTTCACTAAAGTTGCTTTTTATTATTATTTTTTTGCTTTTAAAAACTAAACGGTTTTTAAAGTTTTATTTTTATTATTTAACAAAAAGGAATATGAAACGACACACAAAAGACTAAACGGATAACTCTTTGTTTATTTTTGTGTATTTGCACTTTGGGCACTCTTTTCATCCTCCAAAGTTTACAGATTGAGATATTCAATTTTCATTCTTCAATCAATCTTTTTGTGAAGCACGCGGCATACCAAGTTTATAAATATGGTAAATTCGTTTTTAAAGTCATATCTAAATTTGGATGTTTTTCAAGTTGGTACAATCTAAATTTGAGGATTTTTATTCCTCTTCTTTTCATCTAGTTAGATTTGCATAATTCTAGTTTATTATATAATTTTTTCTTCACTTGTTTTGATCTTGTGTGTTTTGCATGCTTTTTTTTTGTTTAGGCTTTGTTTTACTATCGTTAAATAGATATGATTCGTAAATATAATTCTGGACTTGCAAAAAAACAAAAGAAGAAAAGATTGGATGAGTTGAGTCAATCACAAAGGGGGCCCTAGATAAATTTGTAATTAAAAATTTAGGTCAACCTAGTGATATAAAAGATTTGGGAGAAAATAATTACAACAAAAATGATGAAATTAATATTGAAATTTAACAAGATGATATCCTAGAAGGCTTGAGAGATGATGATATTAGAGAAAGTGAGTTTGAAATTGAACAAGTTAATCATGAAATCAATAGTCGTGTTTTGGAATAAAACCAATTAAATACTCAAATAAATATTTATGATCCTAAAAACTGGAACAATCTTGATAATACAACTAGAGACTTGATAGTGGAAATAAACATACTAGAGAGGATTGTGTTTATAATTATCCATTAAATGCTATTTCTAGACATTTTTCTCAATCACATTATACTAGAATATTATCAAATAGTAAAAAATAAGATAGAAAATGGTTAGTGTATTTGACAAATGTAAATAAAGTTTATTGTTTTTGTTGCAAGTTATTTAACACAACGAATATTTGCAGTGGTTTGATGAGTGAAGGACTTGATTGTTGGAAGCATATTAGTGATAGACTTAAATCACATAAAAATATTATTTATCATATCACTAATATGAATACTTGGATTGACTTAGATACTAGACTAGAAAATGTGAAACAATAGATCGTAACATACAAATGCAAATTTTTAGAGAAAAACTTATTTGGAAACAAGTTCTTGTAAGGATAATTGTTGTAGTAAAGTACATTGCTAAACATAATTTAGCTTTTTGTGGTACTCATGAAAGAATTTATGAAAATAATAATGGTAATTTTTTAGAGTTAATTGAAATGATTGCAGAGTTTGATATAGTAATGCAAAAGCATCTTAGGCGTATTCAAAATTATGAAATTCATAGACATTATCTTAGTCATAAAATTTAAAATGAGTTAATTTTTATATTATCTTCTAAGGTTAGAGATGCATTAAGTTTTAATATCAAAGAGGCCAAATTTTTTTCTGTAATACTTGATTGCACCCCAGGCATAAGTCATAAAGAACAAATGACTTTAATCATTCGGTGCATAGATATGTTTAAGAATTCAATACAAGTAGAAGAATATTTTTTAGAATTTTTAAATGTGCATGACATGTCTGGATTATGACTTTTTAGTAAATTGCAATTTGTTTTAAAGTCTCTTGATCTTAACATTGATGATGTGAGAGGGCAAAGTTATGATAATGGTGCAAACATGAAAGGTAAACATCAAGGTGTTCAAAAAAGATTATTTGAGATAAATCTTAGAGCATTTTAGATGCCATGTCCTTGTCATAATTTTAATCTTATTACTAGTGATATAGCGCATTCTTGTGTTAAAGCAATATCTTTTTTTGGTATTATACAACGTATATATTCATTATCTTCTAATTTTACAAAAATATGGAAACTTAAAACTTAGAAAGTGGGAAGGCCATAAGATTTCAAACCCCTAAAATAAAAAGAAGCATTATTTGAATTATCTCAAATGACTAATGATGGTTTAGTGACAAGTGAAGCCAAAATTATAATGCATGAATTTAAAACTTTTAAGTTTTTATTAGGCGTAATTAT
The DNA here is from genome assembly GCA_039657325.1 of Stephania cephalantha. Taxonomy (NCBI): domain Eukaryota; kingdom Viridiplantae; phylum Streptophyta; class Magnoliopsida; order Ranunculales; family Menispermaceae; genus Stephania; species Stephania cephalantha. Next base: position 55,504,576 of record CM077573.1, read on the forward strand.
TTGGTATGATTTTTTATCTAGTATTAACATTGTTAGTAAACTATTGCAATTTAAAGAAATGCGGATTGATGATGCTATAGTACAATTGAATGGCTTGATTTCTTATTTTGAAAATTATAGAAGAAATGGATTTATAGAAGCAATGAATTGTGCAAAAAGTATTGCATTAGAAATTCGAATGAAAAGACATTTTGACGAGGGTGAATATGAGGACAATATACAATCCGCAGAATAATTATTTAGAGTTGAATATATTCTTGTTGTTGTTGATGTTGCTAGTAATGCATGCTTTGAAGAATAGATTTGACCAAATGCAATATTTTGAAAATTTGTTTGGCTTTTTGTTTGATTCACATAGATTAAATTCAATGGATGACGATACACTAAGGAAATGTTGTGTCGAGGTTGGAAATGCTTTGCAATATGATAATTGTTTAAATGTTGATTCAAATGATTTGTTTTCTGAATTGAAAGTGTTACAAGCGACTTTGCAAAAAAAAAAAAAAAAAAAAAAAAAAAAAAAACTATTGAAATTATTGAGTTTTTAAAGCGTTTAGGTTGTTATCCTAATGTTTCGATTGCTTATAGAATTTTGTTAACTATACTTGTGACTGTGGCATCCGCAGAAAGAAGTTTTTTCAAATTAAAAATTTTAAAGTCTTATTTGTGGCCAAGTATGTCACAAGAAAGATTAAATGGACTAGCTATTTTATATGTTGAACATGATTTTTTAGAAAAAAATAGATTATGAAAATATAATTGATGAATTTGCTTCTCATTCCGCTAGAAGAAGTCATTTTAAATGATTATTCATTCTCTATCGTGCTTTTGTTTATATAATATTGATTATCTTATTATATATTAACCATTTTTTCCAAAAAAAAATTTAAACTTGATTTTCTTTTTTTTTTTCACTTCAAAAACTTTGTTTTCAAAAATAAAACCTTTTGTTTTTATTTTAAACCTTTTTAATTTCGCTAATGAAGAATATTTTCATTGCTGGTCTCAAGTCCGGAAAAGGAAGAGGGAAAAAGTTACTTACCAATATTTTAAAATTTTTATTTATTCATACAAAAAAATTAAGGACCCCATATTTGAGTTTCGCCCAGGGTCTCAAAAGACTTAAAAATGGCCCTGCACCTAATTAACCAATTGGAGTCCCCAATTGGAGTCCTCAAAAAACCCACTTGCTAGCTTGATGCTGCTTGCCCGCCGCTCTGGAACTCGAACCCCAACTTCCTATATATAGAAGTGAAATTCTACCAGATCAACGGACTCGTTGATTAGCTTTTCAACCAATTAACATATCTACATTTACATCCCAAGACGATGATACATGCATGGACGTCATTGGACACATACGGGGCTGCGGACATAACAATTTTTTTTGGAAGGTTTGTTCACCCAATGCATGCATCTCAAATGAGAGGTATTGAACTAAAGTCCGGTGTCCCTCAAAAGGGCCACAGCCTACGCGTCACCACACAGGCACAGCTGTGTCTCATGTGGTGTTGTGTTTTTTTGTTTTTAAAAGAATATGTTGTCCCTTTTTTTGTTGGATATTCTATAATGAAGCTCAAATATATACTTATGTTATTGAACCCTCTCAAAATATATTGTGCATTAAATGATTCGTGCATTTATGACACTTCGATTAATATATTGAATTAAAATTCAATGATTATAAATAGTATATCCATGACATGAGTATATATTTGATTCAACATTTTTTTGTTTATCTATATATATCATGTGCACACCTAAATTTTTTTAAAAAGACTAGATGCCAGAACCCTCTTCCTTCTCTAAGGGAATTAATTACTAATGGATGCTCACCTAACTATTCAACGTGGCTCTCAAAATGGGGATGCACTAGCATATTCCCGAAATCTCCAAAACTAGAATCCACTAAGCCTGTCCTAGCTATCCGCGCCAACACGTACCATTGAGTTTTCTGCGTATAAACAATTGGAAATTTGGAATACACGTACATCCAAATCGAGATAGCTTTAGGCTGGCCTCCTTGGGTTTAATTTCACGGAATCTAAAATTTATTTATTTATTTATTTATTTTTATTTTTGGCTTTTCGAAGAATCTTTATGATCAAATTTGTGGCGTTGATGTTCCTACAATCCAAATTAAAAGGTACAATAATTCATCGAAACAATATTCCAACCTCACAAAGACATCAATTTGTCAACCAAACATGGCCATAACAATTAAAACAAAATGTAAGTTCAACGATTCACTCTAGGGACGCTCGAACTGAAATATAATTTCATTTGTGCATTTTTTAGTAAAACTCTAAGGCTTTGTTTGGTAGGAGGTAGAAATATCTCTAAGGAGATATGAGTTGAGAACTAATCTTGTTTGGTTGCCTAACTTGTCTGTAAATTATCTCCACTTACATCCTAAAGTGATAGATATCGATCTCTACCCATCTCCAGGGAGTTATTTATTGAGAGTTGTGGACCCAAATTATCTCTCATTAATGATCATTTTATTACACGTCTCTTTTTTGTTTGAAGATTATTTAATTATGTCAATTTATATTTTTTATTATTTAAAAATTTAAAATTTTTATGCGAGTTTAAAATTGAACCAAATATAAAAATGTTAAGTATTGCAAGATAAACTATATTAAAAGACAATATTTTGACAAGTCAATCCCCTCGTGTAAATCAATTTATGAGACTTTGATTATATCTAGTTTCTTACTTAATTTATAGTCCGATAATACTTGGATCCAATTCACCATGAGTGGACCAATAAATGCACATGATAATGCTTCACCATGTCATTGAGCAACTAAAAAACCGGTTTATCCGGACGGACCACGTGGCGATGACGAGACGCACCCTGAAACCGCACGATTACATCATGAGCGACGCCGTGGATCAGCACCGACGGCCAGAAAGGAAGTAAAATTACAGCACATGAGGGAAGGTGATCAAGACGCCTGCCGCGTAGAGTACACGTGGACACAGATATTCGTCGACATATTCCGTTTAGAACACGGCGTTACTAACGGTTAGAGTGACGGTGACGGTGACGGTGACGGTGACGGACTCTAATAATATGATTTAAACGGTGTAGTGGTGGGAATATCCAAGAGAATAATCCAAGGAGGTAGAATATTCCATCCCAACCCATCCCCATCCCTCCTGCTTAGATAAATACCCATCCCTCCCCCAACAATTCCCACAATTCCATCTCTGTCCCTTCTCTCTCTCGCTCTGTCGCTAATGGCTCTGAAAGCCGTACACGTCTCCGACGTCCCCTCCATCGACCAAGTCGCCGAGATCAATGCCGCCTCTCTCCTCCGATCCACAACCCTCTCCAAACGTGCGTGAGCCTTGGAATTAATTGATCTCAAATTCAAATTCGTCTTGATTGATTGATTGATTGGTTGTAATATATGGATTTTGAGTGGATTAGGTGTGGATGCGGTGAGAGTGTTGGGGAAGTTGAAGGTGATAGGGCACAGGGGGAGCGGGATGAACATCCTCAACTCGCCTGACCGCAGAATGAAGGCCGTCAGGGAGAACACCGTCAGATCCTTCAATACGGCAGCCAAGTTCCCCGTCGACTTCGTCGAGTTTGATGTCCAGGTACGCCGGCTACACCCTCTCTCTCTCTCTCTCTCGTCTCCGGCCATCAACACCGTACGCTTAGGATGACCGTCGATCCTGACACGTGTTTTCATCTGCGACTGTTATCTCTCACTACATAACCGCTATAGCACTTGCTTACCAAAACACATGGCTTCTATGGCAATTTAATTTACATGCTTCTCTAATTTGGTCTTTCAATTCAATGACTTTATCAAAATTTAATTTTTCATGGACAGTTGTTTTGTGGTGATCTAATCGAATTAATTTCTACTGATTAGTTTATGTTTTTGTGTTTGGGGGGGTGTTTTATTAAAAACTTGAAAAAACGAAAAGAAAGAAAGAAAGAGAGACAAACTTTTGGAGAGTGCATAAACAGCAAAAAAATGTAATTTTTGTAGGTGACCAAGGATGACTGCCCCGTCATTTTCCACGACAATTTCATCCTCACCAAACTGAATGTAAGTCTTCTTTCTTCTCTTCAATCCATAATTCCTACTTTTTTTTTTTTTTTTTTTTTTTTTTTTTTTTTTTTTTTTTTTAACAATGGCTACCATATCTTTCGAATACAACTAATCCCATATATAGGTTGAAGTCGGTCCCATCAAATTTATTGATTGGGAGAAACCGCCAAATAATGATTTCATTGTCGACACAAAGATTCGAACACGTGACCTTCTTTCATGTGAAGAAACCTCCATATGTAGTACTTAGTACTTGCGCACCCCTGCTTGGTGGTATTCCTACTAATCTTAATTAACTTTGCTAGTTAAACTCGGATGGGTTGGCCTTTTAGTAAGAGCCAATGAGTACTATGTGGGTTAGTCACAACAGCCTAATGTCGGGCTATTGGTGGTCTTTTTCTGTAATCACATGGCTTATGAGACTAGTTAGACAAGTGTTTGGATGATCGTGGTTATTAAAAAAAAAAAAAAAAAAAAAAAAAACTGTGCTAGTTATCTAATTAGATTTTTTTGAATTGTGTCTTTTTCAGGAAACAATCTGTGAGAAGAGACTTACTGAGCTGACTTTGTCTGAATTCCTTACTTATGGACCCCAAAAAGACTCTCAGAAGGTACAAATTAACTTACAAATTACTAGTACTTACTATAAATTGAAACTGAAAGACTTGTTTTTTTTTTTTTTTTTTTTTTTTTTTTTGACAATTGGGTGTGTCGTTGTCCTTATTAATTTGTTGAATAAATCACAGATTGGGAAGTCTCTGTTGAGAAAATCAAAAGATGGCAGAATTTTTGAGTGGGACGTGGCTGAGGATGACACATTGTGTACTCTACAAGAGGCTTTCGAAAAAGTCGACCCTTCTCTGGGCTTCAACATTGAATTGAAATTCGACGACAACATTGTATACCCAGAACAAGAACTAATTCATGTTCTACAAGCAATTCTAAAGGTATATAATATCGATGATTACTCGTTTGAGTTTTTGTTATATAGCTTCTTATTTTGAGATTATGAAGTTCTAGGCTGATTGAAATTCGCTGTACAGGTTGTGTTTGAATATGCTAAAGACAGGCCCATAATCTTCTCATCCTTCCAACCAGACGCAGTCCGAATTATCAAGAAATTGCAAGACACATATCCAGTAAGAGCTGTGTGAGCTTCTTGAACTTCATTATTAATCTAATGACCGATCTTACTGATCAGTTATTCATGTCAATTGCATTTGAATATCAGGTGTTTTTCCTTACAAATGGTGGAAACGAAACCTACGCCGACGTGAGGAGGAATTCAGTGGAGGATGCCATTGAATGGTGCCTAGAATGTGGCCTTCAGGGCATTGTTTCAGAAGTGAAAGGCATATTTAGAAATCCTGCAGTGATCGCCAAAATCAAAGAATCTAGTCTTTCACTCTTGACGTATGGTCAGCTAAAGTAAGTGTCAGTTCGAGCCGTGTTGTTGTTTGTATTATACATGTCATGTCTTTTGGAGGGTAGCTAAGCTTTGATCCCAATTTATTTATTTTTATTTTTCAGTAATGTGCCGGAAGCGGTTTACATGCAACATTTGATTGGTGTCGACGGCGTGATTGTTGATTTTGTGAGAGAGATAACAGAGGCGGTTTCGGATTTCATCGAGCCTCGGGAGCAGAAGTTGGTGGAAGAAGAAGATGGGATTAAGAAGCCCAAGTTCTCTCAACTTGAACTTTCGTTTCTGCTCAAACTCATTCCTGAGTTGATACGGCATTAAACTTGGCTGTAAAGATGTGCACTATTTGACTATACACACCTCTTCACCGGGTTCTAACAATTAATGTGCGACCCTTCCACAATCAATGCAAAATTTACTCATCTGTTAGTATGTACTGTTTTTTTTATGAGTGACTTCAACATGAGTCGAATTCGGGGTATATTTTAACTTTATCGTTTAGCAAGTGATGTATCATTCATCTCAACTAGAGCAAACCAGTGCGTAATCAAGTAAATATTGGAGAAGTTCATCAACTTCTTCAATATTTCAAAATTTTCATACTCGAATCAATAATTCTTGGGCCAGCCAAAAATTAGTTCAAGATGGCTTTGCTGGTAATATCATTTGAATCAATACTTTCTTTTCCACGATATGTAACTTAGTATTTATTATTATTAAAGAAATAGCACAATACTCGTACACTATATAATCATTATTAGATCATGAACTTACATATTCTCTATTTAAATGTATATTTGATTAATCAAATATATTTAATGTATTACATGTACGCACACGAACTGATGTAGAAGCTAGCTAGTCTAACATGTGTCAAGTGTTTGGGCCTCAACTTGCGGTTGAACACATACGAAGACCAATAGCTTTAAGGTGTTATTTGTGTGAAAAATAAAGGGCACATGTGGAACAAAAACTACAATCCGGGGCTTTTCTGGTGAGATTTGAAATTTCGGCGTCTAAATTAACTTATTTAAAAATTTATATACCATCTAAACACGACTTATTTTTTGAAGGAGCTTTTAAATTAGCTTATAAACTAAATGATAAATTAGTTTGTGCTTACCAAACAGATCCATATGTCTTTTAGATAGGGGTGGCAATTCGTATCGGCGAGTCGTAAACAGGTCATGACTTATATAATGTAAATCAATTACATGACATGTTTATTAATCGTATTAATCGTTTTAGTAATCAAATGATTGTGTTAAATGTGTCGCATGCATTCGTTTCGTGTCACTCATTTATTAAACATCTAATTTAAAACTTTTAATTTATTTAAACTTTTATAATTTGTTTACTATTTTTAAAATATATCTACACGAATACATTCAAATAAACATAATTAAATAGCTAATAAAATATAATGTGCTTGTATTTAGTTGTAAATTTTACTTTACTTTTTCATTCAAGTTTTTATTACTCTTAATAATAAAGCGAAAATTACTCGTAATAATAACATATATAAAATTATAAGAATTGTCTAAAAATATCTATTTTTTTTTTTGATGAGAAGTTTTAATTTTTTTTCTTAATAAATAATTATTCATAAAATTTAAAACGTAAATAATATATTAAAAGTAAAATGAATATTTTCTCTCAAAAATAAAATAAAATATGATAAAAGATATCTACAAATAAAATAAATAAATCATGCTATTAACATTATTCTAATGGGTGAATTTTGTACCAATCTATTTATTATATCATATTTATTATTTATATATTATTCTTTAATCGTGTTAACCGAGTCATAAACGAGTTAAATATGTTAACATGTTAATGACTCGTTTATTAATAGTGTATAAACGTGTTAACATATTTATAATTCAGATTCACTTCTGTCAAACTCATGACATGTTTATTACGTGTCTGTCGTGCGACCCCCCTAACAACCATAGGAGACGAAACATTTTTTCTTAGGTACCTTCTTACTTAGGCTGTACTTATAAGAACTGATTGCTCCAAGTCTAGCCTGATAGACATGGGCTGGGCCTCAAAAATATCAATGGCAAATTAAAAGTGTTATATTTTGAATGAAAACAAGAGGCAATATAATTTGAAGCCTGCATATTTATACGATCAATCACCATGTTGACTGACTGAGGAATTTGAAGCATAGAGTGATATTGTTTATATATATATATATAGTCATTTTTTTTTATATCCGTGGGTGTCCAAGCAAGCTTGACTATTCTCACGACGCCCTATGCAATCGGTCTAAGCGTACTCCAGTGGCTTGAGCAATCTTGCCACACTGGATAATCGAAACCGAGGTCATGCGCTTAACTCACACAATCCCGCCTTCGCCCTCACCGTTGTGACCACCCGACCGGATTTTTATATATGCAGTGATAAATCTTAACTAATTTGGAATTGAAACTTAAGAGATATTGTTATTGATGTATATTACAAGTTGATTGTAGTTAATTAGGGCCCGTATGAAAAGAATTAGTGAATTACCTTGCAAAAGAAAAAGTCTCTATGTATGGACTTTGCCTCCAACTTATATAGGCCACACTAATTTTTTTGGACGTGGGCCGTGAATGTCTTTGGAGGCATCTGTGCCCACAAATCAAACACAATTGCTAGTGATGATTCCTTGGAGTTGTACTTTTGATTTTGTACTTGGAATGATAATTTAATATTTTAAGAGACATATATTTGCTACTTAATAATATAGGTTTAATTGAAATGTGTGCCGCATGAATTCTAAGGGAATCTACACTATCGCGCAAAAGAATGTTAAAAATCATAATGCCCTTTAGTTTTAAGTTTGTGTACTGCCTATGTGTTCTGTGTTCAACATTGAAATCAAGTGCATTCTCAAAGATAGAAAACGCAATATTTCTCATCATCAAATCATGCTTTCTTCAACATTGAAATCCTTGAAACCTTTGACTTTACATTAATAATTGCTTAGAAAATAACTATTAAACAATACAAATCATTGGCTTATCATCTAATGTGTTTAATGACTTGTTAAAGGAACGTCTACATGCTACTCCTATACAACTCTTACGGAATTGTATACATTTTTTGAAATTAAATTTTCTCATTAAAATATCTTTTTAAGCACTTTTTTTATAATGTGATGTCCAGGCGGATTATTCCTGATTATCATATATCAAGGCTTCTTGTTGTCAAAGCATCTTTAGAGATAGATGAGCTATCTATCGCTTAAGGCAAAGTTGAGGGAGGTTGTGGTCTCGACTTATGTTGAAGTCAGGTTATTGGTTTATTTAGGAAAAAAAAAAAGAAAAACTTTGCTACATATAGTCTGATATATACTCCATCCGGTCACAAATATAAGTCGTTTAAGGTAAGAGCACAAAAATTAAGACAACCTTAATTACAAGCGTAATTTACATATACGCCCTTTGACGTTAAATGAATTGAAGTATTGAAGAATCATAAATATTTGAATTGTATAAGGGTATAATTGGTAAAAAAAATAATAAATACACTCTCAAATTTCGAAAACGACTTATAATTTTGACAAAAAAGATTTTACTAGAAAGACTTATATTTTTGACCGGAGGGAATAATATATATGAATTAGTTACCTTTTTTACACTTACACTATACATTAATTAATTTATCAAAACTTGATCAAATCAAACAATCCCTGTAACGACCCTAAAATCTAACTCGTGCCACGTGTCATTTCAGGGTCATACGTGGACCCACTTGTCGTGATACGTATGTCCAAGCCTCGGGAGTCGACACTGAGATATGCTATTTTTGTTTGATGCTTGGATTAGGTTTAAACTCATCCAATACATATAAGTCAACCAATTGATCAATCTTCTCTCACTCATCGATTTGGAGAGCAAAAGAGAGGGTTTTGCTGGAGAAAAAATAAGAGGGGTTGGGCAATTCAATGAGGTTGGAGAAGTGTTGGTGATCAAGCTTAGAAGAACACCAAGAAAGGTAACTCCATTAACATAGCTTGGTTAAATTCTTGAATTTGATGTTGTTGTTGTTGATTCATGTCATGTTGGGATATGATTTTGAGGGATTAAACGTTGAATTTTTGTCGAATTTACACATTGGTTTTGATGTTTATATATCAAATTAGGTCCCTTAGAATCAGCTTGAAGTTTTGAAATGGTTTCGTAGGTTAATTGGAGTCAAAATGGTTGCATAAAAACTAGTTTTATAGAACTAGCACTGTGCAGTCCCCTTTTTGAGCTACTTTGAGGTGATAATCCGGGCAATCAAACGAAGGTTTTTGAGCGAATTTTTTTATGAGTTTTCGTGTTTATATATCAAACTTAATCCATGTAAATCAGATTTTGATTTGGAGAAGGTTTGATAGTGTTTTAAATAGGGATGCAAGTGGGGCGGGGAATCCTCATTCCCTACGGGGATCCGCCCCGATGGGGCGGGGATTCCCCGCCAACTAACCCCCACGGGGCCAAGGGACGGAGGCAATTTAATCTCCACCATCAAGGGTGGGGCGGGGGTGGTGTTACCCCTCCCCTACCATGGAGAATACCCATGGGGATTCCCCACGGAGATCCTGAATATTTTCATGTAGGAGTTGCATTAAAATAATTAAATTTTATATTTCATTTTTTAATATGGTGAATGTTTCACATAAAGTTTGAAAAATCGACCTACAATTGCGAAGAAAAAGCTTTTAATGATTTTAATTTCGGATCTATAATGTATTTGATCTCTTTTTTTAAACACTATGTAAAAAAGTAATGGGGATGGGGAATCCCCATGGAGGTGAGGATCCCCGCCGGGTGGGGAATGGGGGTCAAAAATTTTTCAGTGAGGAATTTCAAGCGGGGAATCCCCGCCCCGCTATAAGTGGGGATGGGGATTGCATTCCCCGCCCCAAATCCACCCCACTTGCATCCCTAGTTTTAAAGGCCTGAAAGGAGGCTAAAAATTAAAATTGTATTGTCATGTGTTTAACTGTTTTGAGTAGGCATGTTGATGAATTGATTTGAGACATCAAATGAGGTCCGATTGACTTGCGAATAAGTTCGTTTGAATCTTAATATAACCTACTTTGATGATCAATAAAGATTGTGGCCATGAGAATTTTTTTATCAATGAAAAACAAGGTAGAACATAACATGTTGATATGGTTCAAAACTGTCCACATATGACAATTGCAACTTAGCAAATTTGATGAATGATTTAAATGAGTATTTGTTATCCAAAATAACTAAGGTCGGGCTTTTTGAAATCCTTATATATCCTACTTTGAGTGACACTCAAACTCGGACCTTGGTACAACTTTTAAATTGGTGAAAAATAGTTGTGAAAATGGCCAAAAGTAATGAACTAAATTAATTAGTTAATGAAATGAATTGATGATCAAATTGAGGTGAATGAAATTGTTAGTGATACAATGAGTAAAATCGAGACTCTAATTGAGAGATTAAAACATGGAAATGAGCTCTAAAAAGAGGTGTTAGAGTTATTGAGTGGTTTGAACTCCGTTATGAGATTGAAAATGAGTTTTAATCTCATTGTAAGTTGTAATATGAATTTTTAGTATTCAAGTGGAGTTGTAACTCTTAAAAGTGCGAATTCGTGATTTAATAGGACTTGTTGAAGTACGTGAAAGCCCGAAGAACATTGTGTAAAGCTTCGTAACCAACGTTGGGTTGGTTTGGTTGTAAGTAAACAAATTAGGAAGTGTACAATATTTCATTTTAAACTATTGAATATTGTTGTTCCTTGTTTTGTTATTGCTTTGTTATCCATCATTGGAATTATATTCTAATTGAGTTGTCCGAGGACAAGTGAGTCAACGGTGATCCTTGGAAAGAGTGGCTAGCTGAGGTAACATACCAGAGTCAAGACCTCGGGATGCACTGCACTGGATACTGATTTTGACGGGGTGTGAGTTCTTAGCGTGGTTGTTCCAGGAAGTCTCACTATCTCGTGGGTTTAAGGCTTGTGAGTGCACCAAGTCCTAGAACCCGAGTCTTGATGTTTTGCCAAGACTCAACGACCTATTGGTTGGGACTACTTGCGCGTCTCTGTTTGTATTTCTGGACACTCATGTATTGATTGCTTTTGATTTATTTACGCCTTTTATTTATTCACGCGTTCTTTATACTTTTCTTTCTATATGCATGAATATAGACTGATTTATTTATTTTGAAATGTTGTTTAGTATCCTACTGACGTTACTTACTTGGGCTCGTTATTCTTGTGTTTAACTTAGTGCAGATCCGCAATCGAGTAAGGGAAAGGGGCTAATGCTAGAAGATTTATTGTGAGGACTTTGGAGCGGCTTTCCCTCTCTCATTTTTGTGTAGGTTTTGTATTATTTATATATATTGTTTTGACACATGGGATATATGGGTTTTGTGAGATATTTACATGGAGTATATACAAGGTTTCCACACTCTAGACCGTTCTAACTGATTTGTGTAGAGTTGTTTAGATTTGTTTAAATTGAAATTGCTTCCGCATAAACTTTGATAACTTACAAATTTGAATAACTCATTAAAAATGTAATGATAAATGGTTAGGAAGGCTGACTAGGCTTGCGTTGACGTAGTGAGGATTGACTCGGGGTCCACGTAAGTCTAGGCTGGGCGGGGCCCAATTAAGGTTGTGGAACTGTGGTCGTCACAATCCCCAGAAGTAAAACTAGCCAAACAACGTGTCGTGCTCCCCAAGCAACCCAAACCCTAAGTTTTCATGGCTGTCGGCTGACCCTCTCAACGTTTTTCTTCGCGATTTCTTCGCGGTTAATCTAAAAAGAGATCAAACTCTGTTCTTTTGTTGTTTTGTTTTAGGTTTTGTGTTTGTGTTGTCTTCATCTTCCTTTTCTTTCTCCGTCTACTCCTTTCTTATTTCTTTTTCCCTTCTTTTGTCTTAGCTGTGATTAGAAGAGGGGTTTGGATTGGAAGAAACGAGATCTGCACAAGAAGCGCTAAGAAGATAGCCCTAGGAGATCGGGTGATTTAGGATCCGCTGGTAATAGGAAAAGCTCCGTTGAATGGAGTCCTGATGCGGCAAGGTGGAAGAAGTGCTGCTGGAGGGGACGATCTGAGGCGCCTCACTGCGCAATCCAATCTGGTGGTATTCTCTAACTCTTGGCTCCGATTTTGCTATCTCTTCTCTAATCTGCAAGTTTTTGAAGGAGTTTCTTAAGGGATGCTACAGGAAAGAGTGGTGGAGCCAGATCTTGAAGAAGAGGGTTTGTAACGGCCCGCATTATTTAATCTTAATTAAATTATTAATTACAGATTAGGACTCGTAACTCGAACCAACGTGGACACCGCCAATAAATTTGGGTCACGCCAACCAAGGTATAAATAGTTAGTTTTGTGTAATGCGTGTTAAATTGTTGTATTATTAATTAATTTGCGTCACATTAGTTGATATTTTATTGGTCGTGTTATGCGCGGGTAGTGACGAGAGTGTGCGACGTCGTAGGTTGCGCGTAATGCGGGCGTATGGGATAGTTAGGGGTTTAATGGGTCACATCATCTATCAAATCAAATCACATATCAAATCACCCCATACCTACCTCTCACTTTTCTCTCTCCTAATTTTCTCTCTCATCTCCTAACAAAACCCACACTTCTCTCCCTCCCCAACCGATCTTCATCTTCTTCACCTCACCCTCCCACATTTTCTCCATTACCAAGCTTCCATCACTAAGCTCTCCTCACTCCTTCACGGTCACCTCGCCCCTATCGCGAAGTCTCTCTCTTTTGGCGGCTCCGCGGTGACCTCCTTAGACCGAGGTATAGGCGGTTATATTTGTTGTTGATTTTGAGCAAAATTTTTTGGAGCTTGAATGACAATGGTTGCTATTGTTGTTAGTTTGTTGTTGATATAGTTATAATTGTTGTTTTAGATTAAAAAAAAAAATTGTTTTCTCTTCTCTAGAGACGAATTCGTCTCTAAAGAAGCGATGAAAATGAGAAGGGGGTAGCCAAGTGGGCTACCCCCATGGGTCGGGTTGACTCAGCCCAAACCCATATGGGTCGAGGCTTGGGCCGACCATGATCCGGGTCGGGTCAACCCAGGCTTAACCCATATAAAATAAATAAATTATTTAAAAGTAAATAAAAACTGATTTAAAATAAAATAAATAACAAAAAAAGCTAAAATAGCTAAAAATAGATAAAAATTTATGGAAAATTCCAGAAATATTAAAAATTAAAAAAAGCTAGGAAAATTAGTTCCGAGGCTTTTTCGGTATAATTCGAAAAGTGTGCCAAAAATTAAACTTTATAGAATAAAAATCGAGAATTTTGGTCTCACATTATAAATTCATTTAATGTGACTCTAAAATGATTAAAATGATATAATTGGACACCAGGGACTTATGAGACCATAATCGGGTGTCATGTGCGCATCTCGAGGCGTGTGCATGACGTTTTGAGGGTGATTTGTGATTGTTTGAGGAAAGTAAACCCACTAAAAAATTAGTTAAAATTCATTTATAACACTTTCTTTGTTTTAAATCTCAATTATTCTATTGTGCTATTAATTGCTATCCACTTTTTGTTCATCCACTCCCACGTGTGTATGTGTGTTTGTCAACAGGATTGGACATGGCACGGACTCACACCCCGGGGCTAGCTACCCCGCGCTGTTCGAGTAATTGGCCATGTTAAGGCTATGCGGTGATGACTTTCCGCGAGACCCGTAGGTTGAGAGATGTTTGACAAAGACTTAAGTCTTCGTCATGGGTTCCTCTCGAAAGATGTTTGGACGGGGTTCTACCGTTCAGGGGTTCCTCTCATTGGACCGTGCGATGTTTGGCGAGGTGATCGTCATGGGTTCCTCTCGGTTTAGCTAAGTCGATTCCTGGATGTTAACCAAGGTTTTTCTATCACGCTACACTCGTGTCCGATTTTGACTTATCTGCGACTTATTTTCATACGATTACTTTATTTTCTGTTCCTTATTTAAAATTGCATGAATTGTAGCCGTTTTATTGGATTTCATGAATATTAGCTAACGTTCTTTGAGATTTACTTACTGGGATTTGTTATTGTTTTTTATGACAAATCGCAAATCCTACGACAAGCCGGGGCAATGGAGTGTTAGGCGACTTCCTCTGAGCTAGGAGAGCCCCATCAACTTTTTGCGTAGGTGTTTGTATGTATTTATTTACTGCTTTCATGGGATTTTAGGAGGACTTGTATACCTGATACACGTATATGATCATCTTTTGTATTTTGCCTCTTTTTGATATATATACATGGTATCTCATGTCGGGTTTTCACACTATATGATTGTTTATAAAATGCAAACCTTTCGTTTTTACAATATTTGCATGCTTTAAAGACTTTCGCTTATATATATTCAACTTATATTAATTTAATAAATCGCGAACAACTTAACTTAGTTAACTTAATGTAAATATTCATAAAAACATTCATAAAAACTAAGTTAAAGCGAATAAGATACGTACAAAGATTTAGGTCGCGGGCTGTCAAAGATAAGTGTGCTGTGACGTGGCATGCTTGGTGACGTGTCTGGCGATGTGGCGGTACCTGGTTTGCCACGGAGTTTGGGGAAGTCACAGGGTTTTTGTTAGTCTATCTTCTATTTGTAATTATCTTTCTATAAGCAGTTCAGTTAGGGTTATTGTATGTAAGTATTGTATGTGTCTTATTGTTCTAGTTGTTAGGATTGTTGTCTAGACCTGATCATTGGGCTGGTACCCGCCCAGCCCGCCCAAGCCCGGTCAACATGGGCCGGGCTTGGGCCATGAAAACTGTAACGGCCTGAATTTAATTCACCATTAATAATGACGTGTTTGCAGACGTGGCCGACAGCTCAGACACTCGTGGGACCCGTAGTTAGGCTTGTGCGCGCCCAGAGCTAGGTAAATAGTGATTTTTGTGTGCTGAATTGTTAATTTGCGATGTTTATATTGAAATAGTGTACATGGCATCGCAATGTGTGTTAGTATATTACATTTGACGTGCAAGACCGTGTGTTAAGTAGTCGTCTCGATATGCGTGTCGACGCGGGTACCAGGTAGTTTAACCGACTTAACACTAGGCCGGGGGAAAATAACACACACAAAATGAATAAAATTGGTTAAATAATTAATATGGAATGCATATTTGGTGGTTAGGGACATGGTAGTACGCGTATGTTACGGTTCGGGATGAGAAACCGCGCATCGGAACACCCGAACATGGATTTCTTTTTGAGGTGAAAACAAAGATGAGTGTCCTAGCTGAGTCACAATTGGAGTCATTAGTGGTTGGAAAGGGAGCAAATAGAGGCCATTTGATGGCCTAGTGATGTACAAGTGAGTTGAGATGACAAATCAACTATATAAGTCAAATTTTTGACTTCAAACCACCACCTTTTCTCTATCCCCATCTTCTATCCGAATTTGGAAGTGAAAACCCAGGGTTTTGGGTGGAGTAAACTTGGTGATTTGTGGAGCTTGGAGGGGTGAAAACACCAAAAGGAAGGTGAGAAACACACACACCACATCTTTCTCTATCTTTTGATCATAATTTTGGAGATGTTGGTGATGTTTTGATGGATGTTGAGTTGTTGTTTAGATAGGTTTCTAGTGGTTTGAAGTGTTATTGTTGGTGTTGTGGTTGTAGTTAGGTTGTTGGGTGTGTGTAAAACCAAGAAATTTCAGCAGTTTTGCTGTCCAAAACGCGATTAGCGCGCTAATCGCAACATCTAGCGCACTAATGACAATTAGCGCGCTAATGTTCGTCTGGGCTAAGAACGTATAACTATCTGGGCACCTAGCGCGCTAATGTACCCCTGTTTTGACATAATTTGTGTGAAATGACTTAACACGCATACAAATGACTAAATATCACTTATACATGGAAATAGGTCAGTACGGGCTATAATTTTGGATATCCGGGACTAGGCGGAGCCGGAGCAGGGGTTAGTGACGGGACACGGAGTGCGGTGTGAGGTGTGTAGTATCCCAACTGAAATTTCTTGAGTAGTATTTCTTTTTTGCTTTTGAATTCATATTATGTCTTTCAATACTCTATTCCTGGTATGGTTATAATGGACAGACGTTGAGGCTCTCCCTCCGTGCCATTTCTGAGTGTACGTCCACTAGGCCATAACACGTGTGTCGTCTTGATGAATAGGGCTACCCGAGAGAGTGACGGGCACGTATGGGTGCGTCATAGGTTCCACGCCGACCACCTAGCGGATCCAGATACTGGCCTTGCTTGAGTGCTACTTGCCGACAGTAGTCTGTTGGGAGTCCGAAGTATGGCGCTAGTCTGACCCTAGGGGTTAGGAACACACACTTTGAGCTTTTACTATTACATATGCATGCGATGAGCACAGTTGTCTGTATTTTATTTCCGCATGTTTATTTAATAGTTTCGTTTACATTCCAATATTTACTTTCCCTATTGCTCACTTAATTTCCTTGGGAATACTCATCACTCTGGACACATCTGTCTTTTGTGATGACTTCAGTGCAGATCCTAGTACGAGCCGCTGCAAGGGCAAGCTGCCGGAATACATAGACGTTTAGCTAGGCTTGTACGTTTGTATATACATATTTTGTTCTATTTTGGGATTTGGGATTGTGAATGATACACTAGGACTCTATACTATTGATATTGTGTTACATTGAGGTACATTTTTATCTATGATGATATATGAGTTTTCTACACTAGGTATCAGAGTTAATTGCATGACTTTACTGTTATATATATTTTGTCATGCTAAAGACTTCCGCTGTGATTTATTTGGGTTTAACATGATCTTAACAGATGACTTGAGTTCGGTAACAATGTAAACAATAAATTGTTGTCATTTGAGGTTAATAATAATTAAATGGTGGATGAGTTGGCATGTGGGACACAGTTTGGCGTTGGTAAACCAAGTTGTTGGCCTGCATTGGCCCCCGTGGCGGTCCATTTGGAAAGTGGGTCGTTATGAAAATATCAATGGGGCCTGGCCCGACCCAAGCCCATGAAGGCCCGCTGTTTTGTGGGTCGGGCTTGGGTTTGTAGTTATCGACCCAAGCCCGCCCGGCCCGGCCCGTTCATATATACTTGTGTCCAAAATGTGTATATTGTATGTATATCTTTAAAAAGTGAAGTAGTAAGGTTTAAGCCCAAATTGCCCAAATGTTAAACTAGAGTCTTAACCAGTGAGTTAATCATTTGTTCTTGTCATCTAACTGCATATGTATATATTTATTATAATATGTTTTGGTAGAATATAATCAATTTTCAAAACTTTTTTTATTAGTACTTTTTAAAGGCCCATTTAGGCACGGTTCAAGCCCGGCCCGTGACGGGCTTGGGCGGGCTTGGACATGGCTTTAAAAAAAAAAGCCCGCCTAGGCCCGGCCCGAGCCCGCCCAACCCCGCTCGATGATCAGGTCTATTGTTGTCCCTTGTTGAGCTGGTTTCTCTTTGTCAGGGCTATCTCTCCGATTTTGATCTGACGTTTCTTCCCATCTACTGTGCCAAAGTGCTTTTTGATGGTGGAATTGTTGTGGCTTTGTCGTTTGCCTCAGTTATTCTCTAGGAGACTATTAATATTGTATTTTCGATGTAAGGGATCTTCCACAAATTCATAATGGAACTCATTGAGCTTTGACAAAAAAAAATAAAAACAAAAATAAATCAAACAATCCCATCACTAAAATCAGTGTAGCAAGGCAGGGCCGTTCGGTGAATGACGTTTTCCAATTAACTCGATGGACTAAACTCACAACTTTACATATTTTCAAAGTGAGAAATGATTGATCTCATAATTCTCATCTAATCTAACCTAATTGGCCTATATATCTAGTGCTATGAAACCTGTATATATAGACCAAGTAGAAACGCATCCAAACACTTGAAAACAAGAGCTGCCTATTCATCTCAACCTTATCATATCTTCAATATTTCTCTCATAAACCTAGATATAGATAGACACATGCATGCGCACATATAGTTTGGATATGTGCATGCGATGGGACTTGAGCCATAAGTTCCTTGTAAGTTATATTTCTCCAAACCAAGAACTCCCATGTTGATTTTTGAACATGATTAAGCAAGCGTGAGATTAAAGGTAACGAAATTGGTTTCATTAAATATCTTGGTTTCATACACAAATCGATCGACATGGATGTATTATTGTACATTGAAATTAAATAACAAGGGAGTTAAGCACGCTAGGAGTACACATGAATAATGTGACCCGAAAAGCAAGGACTTGGAGAAAAAATCTTCATCTTTTTAATTTGAAATTCATCACAAGAGCTCCATATATATAGGTTGCTTGATAAATTTGGTAAAATTGTCTTGCAAATGAAGAGAAACCAAACTAGCTTAGCTAATCCAGATGTTCATGTGGGATGATTTTGTTGAGATTGATTTAAAATTGATAATGTTTTGTGGTTTAGTCAACTTTGGAGTCCCATATATAACCTTCGACTTATCTTCTCTTGTGTGTATGCCTTGTGCCTGAAGTATCATTTGACATTTGTTAACCTTTTTTCGTGTCATGCACGATCTCCGTGTAAAGAATCAAAGCAAAGAAAAATAAATATTGCTTAGTTTGACCATATATAATTATTTTCTGCCTTTCAAATATATGCACGTCTTCTTTAATTAATTAATTTAGTATAATACTTACATTGGTACTTTAATTAGTTGATTTGTAGCCCTCTCCACGTAAAATTTCTTAGGTGTCTCTCAGGTTACAAAGTCCGAGCGTCTTATAACTAACTCTCTCGATATCATAGTATTAACGAATATTTATAATTATCAAAAAAGTAATATAAGTAAGATTTTTACTTTATATGAAGAAAGTTTTTAATTTTTCTAAAATAGTAAGAAATTTAATTATATTCAACTACCAAATAATATGACGACGGTCAATTTGAAGTTACAATTAAACAACTATTCCAGTTTCAAGCAATTTAGAAGAATTTGTCAATTATTAAAAAAATGATAGGAAAAGAGTGCACCCAATTAATATATTAGCATGAATGATTATCTAATGAGGCCTGACAGCAGCAAATGGAGATGTAGTGTATAGTTAGATTCTTCTATTTAAAATACAATAAATGAGTTTAAGAAATGAGAAAGAAGAAAAAGAAGGAAAAGGTGATGTTGTTACATACAAATGATTTGACATTACATGTCAAAAATACATTTTGTTTTTCTCCTACATCAAAGCAACTTTTTTTTATTGGTCAATTAAATCATCAAAGCAAGCTTAAAAAGCTTGGGCTTTTATGGGTTTTGCCAAATAAATTATATGTGACAACTATGTTATAATTCCTACTGCTACTTTAATTCCATAATTAATTTACAAGGAGAACATGCATATATAACCATAACTCTTAATAAAATAAAGAAGTAGAACTAGGAAATTCAAAACCTTAGACCAATTTATAATTCTAGAAAGCCACCATCCCTCCGTCCATTCAATTTCAATTCAACGGGTTGATTTTTGTTCAATTCCCTCTTCAAAAATTGAAGGATGATGAGTCGAAGACATCAAATATATATAAAAAAAAAACAAAGCAATAAATAATTCCCAAAATGAAAACTCAAAAAAGCACATATGAAATTGGGACCATCCCATCATCACCCTCATCTCCTTATGTGTCATCCATTAATGAAAATTCAAAAGCTTGTGAGCAGGGTAAATCCACAAAAGCAACACCAACTTATCAAATAGAAAAATACCCTTAAAGAAGTTAGAGCAAAAAAAAAAAAAAGGGAAAATCCAAAAGATTGAAGGTAGGGAAAAGCAACAAAGAGACACAATTAATGTACATAGCCCACAGGAGTACATTTATGAGAAAAACAAAGTAAATAAAAAAAATATTGAAGAGAGTAAAGAGAGAAAGAAAGTCGTGACCATTTCCTTTCAAATTTCATACAAAATCATTGGACCACTGAATTAGTACGAGACTTTATTTTATTATAGTCGAATAATTATGTACATGACAAGAAACAATGTGTTTCTCCAAAATAAATTCTAAAAAAACCCTATCAGTATAATATGAGAAAAATGTTTGACGAAAAGGTCGAAAAATTGATGTTGTCATTCAACTCTGACTACGATAGTTTTACTCGAATCATGAGGTCGGGGACTTCATATACATAGGTTATGAGGTTGGGTTGTGAGGTTGGGGCTTCAAACTGACAACCGTATGAATAGTAGTTGAGCCTTAGCAGGGAGAGGCAAAAAAAAAAAAATGTCGAGACACTCGCATTCAAGAGACTAAATGTGTGCCTCTTTCACGTCACGACTTCGAAACCTCTAATTTTTTTTATAAAATAAGTGATTTTCACTGGAGTGGGAATGCTATTTTACTCGAAAGCACAATAATTGTGGGGTTTGACGTTTGTAAGGGTTGCACCTTAAAACCCTCTTCAACACACACACGCAATCTCCTTTGACCCTCAAACAACAATAAAATAGAGAGAGAGAGAGAGAGAGAGAGAGAGCCGCAAATGTGATGAGGCTTACGAAGCCCAACTTTTTTTGTAACTTGGCAAGTGGGGTGATAGACGCTGTGACCACCCACCACGTACACCGCACCACCACTTGCTTATGTTATCCATGTGTCTGTCTTTGTGTTTGTGTTTCACAATCTCAACATCTCTCTCTCTTAATTGGTTGTTTTTTTATTTAATGTTGGGACCTTTGTGTTGCATTTTTTTTTCAAAAAAATTTGCAAGAAAGGGATTTCCCTTCGCTCTACGGAACCATCCCTTCATTAATTTGTCAATGTTTGAGCCCACCCTTCAAAGTCTCCCTTATAAAATTGAGGGTTTTGCTACAATGACATGTCTAATGCACGCCATAACGTATATCAACAGCAAGAGCCACTCGTGTGCACTTCAAAATATGAGTATGACACGTGGGTCGAAGGCTTAATGTGCGTTCTGATGTTGGAAGCAGCTTTTATATAATTGCAAATTACTCCCTCACTAATAAAGAGAAATGATTTTTTGATATCACTGAACATATACTCCAAACGTACATCGACATTGAGAGTCGTTCGTGTGCATTTCGAGATACACATCACCGCGTGTTATGCGTCGAAAATTATGTGTGCATGCATCTCGATGCGTGAAAGGTAAATGCGTAAAATTATTTTCCTCCAACTTAAAAAAAGACGTCAATTAAAGTGGGGTATATTAGCAATAGAAAATTAATATATATTTTTTTTTTATTTTCACTATTAAATGACAAATAGCCCATTGTAATTGATAATTATGATTGATAATTATGTAAATTTTACCATTTACAATTGTATAGAAGGGGCTCCCTCTAATGTGATTCTAGCATTTTTATTATAAAATTTTGTATTTTTAAGGACTAGTTTGGTTTGGTCTATGAGGCTCCAGTTGATGAGCTGATCATACCCAACCGTCTCACGTTACCCCCACTTCATTTTTTGTCTTCTCTAGATTGCCCTTATGTCTGTCCTCGATTTACTCAAATGCCATTGCTTCCGAGGTTGGTCTTTTGGTATTTAATTGGCCTTCCTACTTCTCCTAAATATAACTACATAATTATTATGAAAGATCTTGGGGAACATGTTCCTCATCATATTATTTATAAAAAAAAAACACCTGAATCCGAAATTTGATCTAGCAAGCACTTTTTTTTATGCCATGTTGATTATGACTTTATGCTTTTTTTTTTTAAGTTCACTAATGTTTTGGTATTCCTCACAAACTATCTAAAAGTATAATAAAATTGAGGGAAAATAATTAAATAACACACTTTGAGCGCATACTTTTTTTTTTAACTATTTACGATATTTTATTAGACGTGGGACCATATTTTGAGAGACAAGAAAGAGTCATAAATTGCTAAAAAATAAAATGTGCGCTAAAAGTGTTATTTTATCATTTTCCAAAATTGGGACTTCTTAATTACATTGTTTAACAATAAATTTAACCATCTTAATTTGAAATTTATATGAATTCGAATTTAAAGACTGAAAAGGAAATGTTGTTTAGTTTAAGAAAGTAGGCTGATAATAGGTTTATTATGTTCTTATTAGCACAAGCATTTGCTTGTTTTTCTTTTTTGAGACTCGAATCTACGAGAGATATTTGTTTGTTTATATTCGAACTTACTTTTTTTAGATAAAATATTCGTACTTATTTATACTAACTTTTTACAGTTTTACTATGTATATTACATAATTATTTATATCTCATTCGATTGATCTAGCCGATCAACTTCTCATATATTTACGTGTTTAGTTGAGCTCAGTCATTCCTTAAAACGTGAATATTTTAAAGTAATAAATTATTGTGTTTGACTATAATGACGAACAATACATTTATATCTAAAAAAGTGCTGAGTTCACTAACCAAACACAACCATAAAAATCTCGAGCTGTTTTTAATAGCTGATAGAAAACCTAAAAAATAGAGAACCTAAAATAAGTCCCCAACAAACATTAACATATAAAAAAAAAAATAAAATTTCACTAAAATTGGGAGGTCAATTGTGTCAATTTCAGAGTTTGAAAAAGGTGGAGATTGAGGAGATCTTGAGATGGTATCGAATGGGACGTGGCAATCTTGTCATTTAGCCCTTAAAATTGTGGCGGTGTCCGTCGTTTCCAGGGCACATGGGTCCCAACCCTCCCTCTCATTTTCTTTATGCCCCCAACTCCCCCACGCACACACCCATCTCCACATGACCAAACTACCCCTCTCTACTCACTAGCTCCTCCTCAATACAAATTTCATTACTTAATTAATCTTAGGGTCTCTCTCTCAACTCTCTCTACAAAGCTTAATGAAACGTATTCCTTTTTGTTCTTTATAAAAGATGCATGATGGATGAGATGCTCCATTGTAGACTATAAAGAGAATCTCCAGCGCATTCCCTCTCAATCACCAACCACCTCTCCTTCCTTCCTCCCCTTAATCTCACTATTGATTAGCATCTAATTCAATGCTGGCTTCATTTACACATTTCTTTGCTTTACTTATTCTTCTCCTATAACTGAACATATGCCCCCATTGAAAAGCCTCCTTGAGATGACTGCAAGGGATTAAAATGGCTCAAGATCTTCTATATATACGATGACATAAAACCGCGAGTGCGTGCATATCAACATTATCCATTTTCGTTTTCCTTTGAAAACAATACTGAAAGTTACGAATCTCATTTTACTATGAGAACTTCGCATATCAATATATTGTGTTAATATTACACCTTCAATTCGTAAAGAGATTCGGCTATTTGAGTTGTGTTTTTCCCAAATAAATATATTAATAAATTATAAGTACTACTATATATATTGTACCCAAAAAAATTATGTATTATAATAAAAATTTCAACATAGCGATGTATACGCAATAAATAAATAAATAAATTTGGTAGTGATGTGCAAGCGTCTATGTTACAAATTATTAAAAAAAATGCTTGCTTGGTGCTAACAAAATGTGTATGACTCATATAATCTGTAATTACTAGTAAGAACAAGCACACATTTTAGGTAGCCTGAATCGTGGATTAAGCTTTTAAGCAAAATAGAAGAAACTTTTCCAATTAAAAAAAAAAAAATAGAAGAAACTTTAACCGTTACGCACTTGCGTAGTTACGAGCCGTATATGTCGGCATTGTATGAAATGCCAAGGACATTTCAGTAAAACAATACGAACAAATTGGGATTATGAGAAAGTTACAGGGTAGTTCCGGTATTTGCTCATTTCCATTACCCAAGCCCCCTCATACTGTAAGCATGACATACAAGTGACTTCACCTTCAATTTTGTTTTGAGTTGTTACTGGAAAGACTGGAATACCCATCCTGCCGTTGCAAAACTTACCACAGTAAATATTTGAGTTGAAACTATCGAGGACAAAATAGTAAGGAAGGGGAGAGAGAAGTGTACTTTCTCAAAGGGAGTACGGAAGTGTAACTTCCACATTGTGAAAGATTGGGAATTACGTCTCGTTATGAATTACTAGTAACCTAAGGTGAAAGATTATATTTTCATATTTGATTATATTTTACACTTGTAGGGAAGCTACAAATTTTTAAATAAAAAAATATAAATTGACATAACAAAAAGTCTATTTGGACTCTTTGAGTCTGGACTCAAAACAACTTTTACTGGTAGTTTAGAATATCTTTCTAAATAAAAAGACATAATTACCCTCACTCTACCAACATTACACACGACACATTCATCACCTCCAGAAGCTCGCCACCGCCCGCCGCCGACTGCCACCGCTGACCGTTGATCGCCGCCGACTACCACCGCCGACTACCATCATCTCCCATAGTTTGATAAAATATGTGTTGGCAACTCATATCTCTCCCTCCCTCACCTCTACCAACATTCCACACGTCCCATTAGCGACCATCTCTCTCTCTCTCTTCTCTCCCCCTCGGCCTCTAATGGCCCTCTCTCTCCCTCTCGGCCAGATCTGGCCGAAAGAGGTGACCAGATATGGCCATCCTCTATTCCGGCCGGATCTAGCCGAGAGAGAAGGGGTCGGGGAGGCTGACCAGAAGAGTGGGTGGTCAGCGGTGATGGATGATGGTGACGGCTCTGTCGGTGGCCGATGGTTGGCACCGGTGGCAATGGGTCACGCGGCGACGATAGTAAGTGATTGAAGAAGAAAAGTAATTTACATAAAGGGTATTTTAGTCTTTCTACATTGAGTCCATCTAGCACTACCCTTGACATATATATCATTCAAATAAAAAAAAAATGAACGTGAGTGATAAAAAGGTAATTAATGGAAAGTAATTGTGTCCGCAAACTTTTGAGAGATAACTCCTCTAAAAGAGTCGGAGAGATATCTATCACCGAGTGTGAGCTGAGAGATAACTTGCATGAAAGTTGGGCAACCAAACAAGATTAGTTCCAACTCTCTTTTAAGTTATATCTCGAAGTTAGCTCCATCCTAATTAATCAAACAAGGCCTTAAATTAAGTTCACGTATAGTAGCGAAGCCAGAAAATTCATGTAGGAGCGAACTTAGCCTAAAAGGCTAGACATGTTAACGGTATTAAGATAAGGAGAGATTCTTTGACAAAAAAAAAAAAAAAGATTAGGAGAGATTAAGAAAATAAATAAAATCTTTCTTTAAATGTATATAAATTGATTACAATTGAAGGAAGCAAGAAGCTGGATTGGTTAAAATTTAAGAAATCAAGAATCAAGATTCTTTCCTAAATCAATTCAAAATTCAAATTCTTACCATGATAAGTTAAACCTTTTTATTTTCGAGATGTTAAATCATACTGGATCTAACACCTACATAAGGAACTTTACACCTCTTAAGTAAGGTTATAATCTTGGCTTGCTCGCTACATGCATTCGACAGTGCTTAAGCGTAACTCAAGAAATACACGCACTTGTTTGTGGTCGCCTATTAGATGCGCCTCGGAATTGGGAATAGGGTTTGGGTTAAAAGAAGTGTCAAGGGGGGAGTTGGAGTCTGTTTTACGCCAAAAGGGTCGTTGCCTTATTAAATCTTCCATCTCCCAAACGTTACTGCCCACTATAAAGAAGCGAAGCTTTTCTCAAAATCTCCAACACCCCAAAACCAATCCTACTTTTCTCCCTTTTATTCTCATTCCCTCTTTTCATGGATTATAAGAACACCCCATTTCCCCTTCTCTCAATCCACCCCCAATAACCAAGACCAGAACAGCCCCTCGAGAGAGAGAGAGACACACACACACACATATTGGATTGCAAATACATAGTTTCAATCGATTTGATCGACTGTCTGCTCTGTTTCGTGTTCTGGGTCACTTCAATCTTGACATGGAGAGGCTCAGTTTTGTCAAAAATGGAGTGATCAGATTGCCCCCTGGGTTCAGATTCCACCCTACCGACGAAGAACTTGTTGTTCAGTACTTGAAGCGAAAGGCCTTTGCTTGCCCATTGCCCGCCTCAATCATTCCAGAAATTGATGTCTGTATGTTTGATCCATGGGAGTTGCCAGGTTTGTGATTCATCAAACAACCAATCCCCCCCCAAAAAAAAAAAACTGGGCTTTGTTTGGTTTGTCGAAATTTTGCCTGAATTTGTGCAATTTGTGGTTGTACATATGCAGGTGATGGTGAGCAAGAGAGGTACTTTTTCAGCACTAGAAAGGCCAAGTACAGGAATGGGAGCAGACCCAATAGAGGAACCAATTCTGGGTATTGGAAAGCAACTGGTCTTGACAAGCAAATTGTGGCTTCAAGGGTTAATAATCAGTTGGTGGGCATGAAGAAAACCTTAGTTTTTTATAGAGGAAAGCCCAATAACGGTAGTAGGAGTAGCAGCAGCAGCAGTAGTACTAGTACTAGAACTGATTGGGTGATGCATGAGTACAGACTTGCTGGTGCTGGTATTAGTGCTTGCATTTCACCACTAAAGAACAACTCAGATGCCCAAGTGAGTTTCTTCATTTCAATCTCTATTTGCCACTCTTTAGAGGATGTTTGACTTGTTTTTCTTATCCTGGCGAGCCTGATTAGGGTCTTTACTTGTTTTTGTAGGTGCCCACTAGGCAAATGGAAGATTGGGTGCTGTGCCGAATATTTTTGAAGAAAAGGAGCACAAAAGATGACGACTTAGTTGAGGGAGCTAATCAACCTCGCAATGGTGGTGTTAATGTTAATCTTATTGATTTCATGAAGATCAATTCAAGTCTTCAACATCATCGTAATCCCACTACTTCTTTGTCCCCGACGTCGTCTTGTTCTGCGTCGAGTGGAGTCACTGAACTCTCATCATCTGCTCAAGATGATGAGAACACATGCAATAGTGTTTCTTCTTCTCCTCGTAGACGAGAACCTTGAATTGAATGAATTGTATGTTTGTAACCAGAATTGGTTCGCTGTAACAACCATCCAAATGTTAATTTCAAGCTCTTCATCATTAACAACTTATCTTCTTTTCAATTAAGTGAACTAGCTAGTGATCAACACAAATTATTTTGTTCAATTGATGATGCCTTGGTTTCTTTTTGATTAATTAAAAGGTGAGTGATTTTATAAAATGATCCAAAGTGAAGAAAGTAAGAGAAACAAAAATTGAGGCATCAAAGCAAAGATGGAGCATATATGCAAAAACATATTTTTTTAACTTTTATGCTTTTGGTCCATAAACTTTTCATTGTTGCATATTTGGTTCCTGAACTTTTGAGTTTTGTATGTTTTTGCTTCCTGAACTTTGAGTTTTTTAAGTTTTTGGAGGAAATTAATATTTTTTTAGCCTTTTGTTGGCCGATGTGGGTCGTTCAGTTCAGTAATATATAAACCACTTATTTTTTTCTCAACTAGTCACACGACACTCTTGTTACCCATATTAATAAAAGTTCAGATACCAAAAGCATAACAAATACAAAGTTAAAAGGACCAAATGATAGGTTTTGCCTCTCTCTCTCTCTATATATATACACTTATCAAGAATCTGCTTAAAAAGAGATGCTTAGAATATGAATTTGATGCCATCCAAGTTCATAATTCATACAGCACTGATGAACACCAAAAACTAGTTATTTCATCAGTCAGAATCCAATGTTCATAAATTTCTTATGATCTACTTTTTAAGGCCAAATCAAATAGTGATTCCAATCTTGGAAAGCAATTGCTTATTAGTTCCATCACTTTGAGTGAGAGACTTTCCGTGAGCAAATTGTATGAGATGTATCAAGGTTTGATTATAACTGGGAACCATAGCATCCATTAATTTGGATCACATTTTGATGGTTACAATAGCATCCCAAAAAAAAAAAAATCAAGAGTGTCACAATCATTATTTTTTTTTTCTTGATGACCGTTAGTATCTGAACCCCCTCAGCTCCTCCCGATTAAGGCGTGACTAATCCTATGTAAGGTTAGGAGGACACTCCTACCACCAACCCAAATGTCAAACAAAAATAATGCAACTGCGAACCCGTCACCTCAGTCTTAGTCGGAGTTCTAAAGCCATGTTCGCAGCCACTCCACCACACAGCTTTGGGGCGATTGTCACAATCATTATTGGATCCAAAGTGTATTTCTCCACGCTAACATATCCTACATGACTCATTAGTTGGTGAAGGGTCACAAAATTCCAACATGTCTGCTACATTTACAGCAAAAACACAAGCATATGTACATGGGTTTCTCTTCCCAACCATCCAAACACTTGTTCACGGCTTTGATTCTCAGTAACACTTCATTTTACACAAGCCTTTTTTGTGTACGCAGATCAAATCTCACAAAGTGCTTCTTGTACACGCAAGTCTATTATTTAACTTGATTAAGACATTGTATGAGTTCATGTCAAAGCAGGCATGTGGGCAGGACCCATACATGATCTTTAGTGACCCATTAAGATTATGTACTAAATGCTCAATAATATTGCATGTCTGCCTTATATAGCCAAGAAATTTTAAATGCCACATGTGTAATGTAGTGTGTTTTTAATTTAAGAGGGAGAGAAAAAAATTTGCTGACCATTGTTTCTTGTAAACGTTGATTCTAGAATTATCAAAGAGTGTTGGCTGTTATAGTTGTTCACGTCACCCAATTCATTAATGTTTCTCAATAATATTCAAAGTAGTATATATATATAAGAGAGGTGACTTTAGGGTTATCTTTAATTTTTTCTTTTGTCAGATATTCATGGACCATACACTTTAAATGGACTTTGTTTGCACCTCCTTATCAGGTCAGGCAATTCATAAAGAAAGAGCCAAACAGCACTTCAAATAAGAAAACATTGAAAATTAATTAAAAGATACACCAAAGTCATTTAAAGGGTGATCAACATTTTAATCTCCTGAGAAATTAAGGTAACCTAGCTGTGAAGGGAATGTGTGTTGACTTGTCCAACCCAACCACTCTTTCAAAGTCCTCTCTTTCTTTCAAAATTTTTGATCAGGGTGAGTTTTATAGGGTTGCTTAATAGCTATGTAACAAAGGCCTCTCTTTCTTTCACTTTTTAGGCTTTCGGGGGTTCACACCTAACACTCATTGCTTTACACATTATCCTTGCCTGGCTTTTTGTGTGAATACACTGAATAGTGAGTAGTGCCTTTATTTTTATTTTTTTTATTTTTTTTTGTCAATCCAAAATGGTACAACAATCTATTACAACGAGGATAATAGATATTACAATACTCTGAAGCTCGGAACAATCCCTTACGGGGACAACATCCTCCCGAATGAGAGCAACAACCCCACGAAGGGGCGACATTCTCACATAAGTAATAAAAAATCTTAGAATACTACTACTACAAAAAAAAAAAAAAAAAAAAAAAACAATGAGACTACTAGACCCATGTTGTTGTTGCACCAAAACGCCTTTATTGAAGAGGCAAACTTTTTCTTAATTAATTTTTGTGAAACCAAAGTTACACTTATAATTTCAAAACTATCTTATTACATATGTTAATTCTGTAACACATAATTTCCTAAAGAAGAGAATTATGTCGAACAAAAAGCATGTAGACATAGAGAGATATTATAAATATATATTAAAAATTAACTAATTTTTTTGGGTGCCAAACCGCGCTTATACCTATAATTAAACATCAAAGCTATGATAATAGGAACAACTGCTAATTTGAAATATAGTTCAAGGTCGGGTCCAAGTCTTCATGTAACATATAAAGTCTTAATTAATTACCCTAAATTTCTCATCAGTTAATTTAATTTGATTAAAAACAAATAGTACCTACTAGGCTACTATATAATGTTTTAATTAGACTTGTTGTTTTGATTTTAGTTATATCAATTTACCTAACTCCTAACATTTGAAAGACTACATGACGTCTTGAACTGTTCCTTGATATATATTCATAAAATTACAAGTTGTCATTATCAAACATTTGATAGCAAAATCTTAAAAGAAATTAATACATTGTTTGAAGTAGAACTAATTAAACCTACCAAAGATTTCAGACAGAATTCATCGCAGGACCTTCATGTTGCACAACAGTTTCAGATTCCAATTTGACTTGGCAGCAAAAGTAGTTATTTGGACTTGGACAGTTAACAAAACCATGTCATTTAATTAATGTACACTCTTAGTTAGCTGGTTCTAAGAAAAGAAAAATAGTCCATCTACACTAGACATGTGCAGAGATGATATTAAACAGTAAAAATTATTAGAAAAACTAAGATTGCAAAAGGTTTACTTCAACTTGTTCCAATTATTTCGCTAAACTCCCACGCCTCACGCCTCGCTAGTTTCTTTCTTGATGACGACTCGCGTGTATAATTGGCGTCGACGGAACCGCAATGAAACGATTTCGCTACCATAAAACCTAAAGCAATAAGATGAACAAAAAACAAATAGTGGTACGTACAAGTGGAAAGCAAAGAACTAATGGAATAATGAATATGAAGAATCCACTTTTTTAGAGAACAAATTAAAGTGAAATGTTGACAAGCAAAGCAAGTTTATAAGTTTCATTTTGTCTCTTAAGTTTATAGTTATTAAGAACAATGAGACTTTTTTTTGGTGGTCCACTCTCTAAATCAATATCAACTGATACGACGAAGGATTCTGAAAACGGCCTACACAAATGAATTTTGAACATTCATGAGAAAATGACACATTAACATTTTCATGAAACTTATATAAATGGAGTTAGATTATAATTAAGGTCATGAAGAAATATACATATAGTACAGATTATTCGAAGTGGGTACGTACTCTTAATTTGTCTACATCTTTCAGTTTCAATTGTACATTTCGAGCTTTTTATTTTGTGGAAGTAATGCATTAATTGTTTCAAATCAAAATGTTATGTGGTCCTCCTCGTCCTTGTAAAGATATATATTCATTATTCAGTATTATCTCTTATATTTTCATAAGTGGAATTGGAAAGAAATGTATATATATATATATATCGACCACTCTCTGTTCATCAAGTCTTGTTTAAATCATGTCTTATCCTAATTAATTAATAAGTGTAGACTCCAACTAACCATGATATATAACTTTGACAAGTGTATAGATGTTCATGTTCTATTAGACAACTTCCTAACATCCAATTAATTATGAGTAAGAGTACAGCTTCAATGCACCTGATTAGTTATACTATTTACACAAAAAAAAATAGTTATATTATTTTGAATGACTATTTATAATTTCAAGCTACACAGTCGCCGAGTATTAAGAGTTACAATAGGTTTTCCCACCAACCGAAATGGGGTCAGCCTATATAGCTGAGTCGATAGGAGTGCGAGGAGTGCGATGCCGTAAAGGGTTGGGCTCAACTTAATTGATTCGATTACCTGATGAGGCAGTTTATTCAAATTAGAAACAATGCATTTTTTCCCAGAACGTATTTTTTTTTTCTACTTTATTGTAAAGGGCCACATTGGTCCGCAATAATGAATCTTTAATGCAATATGAATTAAGTCTCGTTCCTATCAAATAAAAGAATTACAATAAATTTTTCTTTTAGAAAAGGCTTAATGATCAAAAATATTCTAACATTTACAAGTTGTATCAATTATATCATAACATTTTCAATTTACTATCAATTACATCCTCAACTAATTTGGGTCTATATTTTCTTTCATAATAAGTGCCCATACATTATTATCTTCTACTTTCTTGTCATGTTATTTAAAGATTTATTCATATATATATACATTAAATCTTATTATTCTTTTTTTTTTGTTTATGTACTCAAGTATATAATACATAGTTTTTTTTTGGTACATATATGATACACGTAGTTTTGTGCATATATAAAAAAATGTGTATAATTTTTTTGTCAAATCAAACAACTATATATATGGGCAACTTTCTAATAAATTTTATGTCATATTTTATATGTATATACAAATAATTATCAACCTATTGTTAGTGATTTATAAATAACTAAATTTAAATTAGAGTATTGATGTATTATTGATTTATAAATCATTATTTTTGTGAGGCCTCATACATTTAATTTAAACATGAGACTTAAAAGATTTCAATGTAAATTGATCAATGTTGATGATCATGAAAAGAAAAGTTAGAAGATTAAGTCGATTTCAAAGAAAAAAAAATGCCCCAAATTAGTTTCTTGAAAAAAAAGGCGATTAAAACAAATTTTGATTTTGAATATAGTTAAAAAATTATGGAAAGTCTGAAAAAAATAAAAAATTTATAGAGTTAATAAAACAAAAATAAGTTAAAAATCAAATTTAAAACAAAATGCGGTGAGCGTGGATCGAACACGCGACCTTCAGATCTTCAGTCTGACGCTCTCCCAACTGAGCTATCCCCGCTTTGAGTATAATCTAGAATCATATACTATTTATACTATAAATTACTATAAAACGACAAGTAGAGTAAAGTTCCACGAATGACTCTGGGTTTTGTACCTATTTGACCCAATAGTGGCCACCTACGATTCAGCCACGTGGAGTAGATTACAGATCCAATGGAGCACCGTCTAAGGCTTTGGATTGGAGAAACACGTGTCGAAATCTGGATTCCATGAACTCCACGTGAATTGTTACACGTGCCTTAATTCTACATAGGACTGGTTGATTTCATGATTCGTAATCCGGATAATGAAAACATAAACATTTGCATTTGTTTGTTCATGCCCGCCCGATGAGCCCAAAACCTCACCGCTGCACGAACAAGCAAGGCCCTTCAATGGATTATTGTTTGTATAAATACATCATGTCAAGACTAAATAGAACAATAGAAACACAGCAATGTGGTTCATTCATAGGAATGAACCCCACATTGTTATACCATCCATAATTCAAGAAACATTGGAATAATAATACATTGAGAGAGACTCCTTGGTGTCTAAGAATGGTTTTTTAGGCGCACACAGTGCGGCACCACCGCGCTGCCCGTCAAGAAGTCCGGCGGCGCCTGCGTGCGTCCGAAAATGCCAAGTTGTGCCATAGCCTCTCAAGTCTCAACTCTCAACAACATTGCCTTCTTTACATCCCCACTGCCACTTCTCTGCTTCAATTTTTTTTTTTTTTTTTTTTTGTTACTTTTTTTTTTTTTTTTTTTTTTTTTTCTTTTTCATATTTTTCAGATGACTATGCAACAAAGTCAATCATGGGCATAAGCAAAGATTAATAAGAAAATCATCAACCCTTCTCTAAGTTCAACAAACACACAAGTAATATATATATATATAATCTTTGCCTTTCTGATTGTGCATCGAGATGTCGTCACGCAGATCTCGATGTTGGTTCAATGGGCCTTCAACCAAATACTATATATGTAGCATATGTACGTGACTAGATACATATAAGACATAAAAACTACATGTTATCCAATCACTGTAGTCAGAGAAATAACATGCATGCACATAAAAGTTAAGCACATCTAATAAGATAATGAGCAAACTAACATGCCAAACATAGCAAGACATGCATTAGAGGATACATTTTAGCATAGATTTTAGTTACCTATGTGAATATAATACTGTCACAGTGACTTCTGTGAGAAAGCAGATTGCAGGAACTCTTCATCCTCCGTGAAGAGTTGCAGATTCTTTGATTTCAACAAGAACCCAATTGCTTCCTCTTCAAATTCCAACAGCCATCCTAACTTGATAAGCTCAGACAGATCTTCAATCCTCTCTTCTTTGTCCCACAACAGTCCTTCTGCAACCACTTGTGAGAAATATGTGGCAAACTCAATGTTGTCCTTGTGGTTTGATGATCTGTCCATACATTGTGTGAACAATATGGATGTCTCCCTGTCCCATCTAATCTTTCTACTTGCATTCCTTTCAATAGTCTTTCCTGAACTGAGTTCCAAACTGTAACTCACCAATATGGGATCCTTGGTTTCAAACACATTGAGATCAAGAAGAGCTTTGGCTGTGTGCTGTCGTCTATTTGCATCGATGTCGAGAGAAGGGTCGGCGAGGAACGCCAAAACTAGGCGAATGAGCTCTTTCCAGATTGGCAATTCAGTGGGATTGATCTCCTTGAGCAACTCATCTGATAATAGACGTTCTTTCTTGTGAACTGATTCAGATATGGACCGAACGCCGATGCTGCTGTAAATGCCATGAAGATTTGTCCAAGGCAAAGAAGATGAGCTTCGTTGGGGGTACCACACAAATAATGGGTCTGCACTAGACCCTTCAAAAAGATGTTTCAGAAGTAGATCATCAGGGATGAAGACATTGTCCTTGTCAATTAACAAAACTGTGTCTGCATCTGCCGAGACTGGGAGCTTAGTTAAGCCGTCTAAGAGAAATTTCTGAGTCTTTGAACTCCAATGCTTGGAAATGAATACCCAGAAAGCGAGACATTCCGCGGATGTCAATTCGTCTCTGCTGTATTCCCACCCACTCCAAAGTTTCCAGTAATCATCAACTGAAGGATGGTTCTTCACTTCCAAAGTGCTGGAAAAGAAACTAAACAGTTGTTTGCCATAATGTTTGTCCAAGACATTCAACTGTTGTCCGAAGAGACCATCCTTATCATGAAGAACACATTCGTGTCGGCTAACCCATTCGCCGTCATCACTTCCATTTGGAATCCATATCCAATTGTCATCTTCTTTCTTAGGCTTCCACTCGAATTTCATCAAATAGTTGTAAATGCGAGCAATAGTATTGAAATTAGAATGCGAATGAAGCTCACTGGCGATAAGCTGACACCCTTTGGAAACATCAATGGTTAGTCCAATTGCATTTAGCTCTTTTTTATAGGATGTTAGCACGGAACCATAGAATTCTTCGCTGATGAAAGGCCCGTCTCCACGCTGTAGGTCAGAAGAATTCAAGCCAAATAGCAAGCACTGGGCTGGAGCCCTGTAACCCAATGAGGTATTCAGCCATTTTTTATTGATTCGATCATGAAACTCCTTGGTTAAGTCACCATCAGAGGGCTTCTCTAATAAATGTCTGATGCATTTAAGCAGCGCAATCAAGCTTTCGGGTGGCACGCCGGCTGGATTTGAAGGGATAATGATCCCAGAGGTGATAAACTTTGCACCCTTTCTGAATTCAACTGTTACACCCAGTGCTTTCAGCTCATCTTTGTACTCTCTAATGCGTCCGCCATAGCCTTTCTCGGTATCATCTATGAATGGAAGCCAAGAGATAGGAAGGAGATGTTCCCAATCAGAATTGAACAGAATAGAGTCTTTAGGAGTTTTCAGTCCAAGACGAGTTTGCAGCCATTTACATTCACAGATACTTTGCGGAAGATCCAAAGGAATTCGAATGCTTTTCTGCTTTAGCTCCCTGAAACATGTTAGGAGTGTGAAGACATTTTCTTTTGTTATAGATGACGAAGATGCCCGATCCTTGAATGCACGAGTAAATGCCTTGGCTGCTTCCTCCAAATCTACCTTCACCCCCAGTTTCTTCAACTCGCTTTTGTATTCAGAAACAGCTTTCCCACAGAAGTCTTGACTGATTAATGGGAAGCAATTGAAGACCTTCAAAATGCATCCCCATTCAGAGTCGGGCAGAAAACATTCTCCAGGAGACTTTAGGCCTAAACTTGTCTTTAACCAGCTTCGTCTTGCAAGTATGCTAACAAGTCGATCGGATGAATTTGAACTGCGAATGCATTGCAGAATCAATAAAATAGCCTCATCCGTCAGAGATGACAAGTTTGATGGCAATCTGAGATTATCAGCTACTCGGTTATCAGAGGGACTAAAACTAACTACTACTCCCAAAAGCTGAAGCTCCTCGCGGAAGTTTAGGATCTCCTCTCCATAGTATTGCTGATCAATGAAGGGAAGACTACTGATTTGCGCGGCTGCTTTCCAGTTAACATCATATAAAATGCATTCAACGGGAGGTCTCTCACCAAGACATGTCACCAACCATTTCCTCCCTTTGATGCTGTTGATGAAATCTTGAGGCGATAAATATTTGCTTCTTAGGAATCTAATGAAGTTAAGGATCGAAAACACATTAGCCCGGGTCAGATTTGTGTTTGAAGCAAGATGCATGAGGCGATCTCCAATGTATTTGCACGCTTCCCCGAATTCAGACATCACTCCTATTGCTTTGAGTTCTTCCTTATAGTCACTAATTCTATTGCCATAGAAACCTTGATCAATCAAAGGAATATCAACCATTTGAGACCCGGTCTGCAGTAGGTTTCCCCAGTCAGGCGTAAATAGAAATGAATGCGACGGCGGTTTATACCTTGTAGAGCATCCTATTTGTGTCCTCAGCCATTCTCCCTCTTTGATGCATTCCAAGAATTTGCCATCTGCCAACACCCTACTACTCCTCAGGTTTCGAACCCAGTCTAAAAGAAGAAATGCATTTTCCTTTGTCAGCGGCGAATACACAGCAGGAAATGATGCATCATCAGGTGGACATAAATAGGGGATGTCTGAAGCTCCAACATGTTGCACTAGGAAAGGAAAAATATCATTCGCCGAAGAGTACACACCAGCAAAAATACCTCCAAGCAGATAATCTTCTTGTAATTCGACGTAGCCTTTTTGTTCCCATGGGTTTGAACCAACCAGCTTCACCCACTTACTCACTTTAGCAGGGACAAGAACCCCACTTCTTCCGGTGGTCACACACCCAGAGTTATTTGTAACTAAAAGGGGCATCTTTTTACACAAGTTTTTTCCTTCATCTCTGGATATGCAATGCTTCGAGAGGGAACGATGCACAAAGTGAGCAAAAGCAAGGACAAGTCTCCTGTCATTGTTGAGTGAACCCAACAGTTCTTCGGCATAATCATTAACGTTGACAGTCCTTACTCCCGCGTGTTCATTAAGCCAATTTGAAACTGTGTTCCTCTCTCTATTAGTATTAGTCGTAGCAGAAGACCGTAACGCCTCTTGTGTGGCTTTGGGCATGAAAAAATGATTAGCCACATGCCTGAATTCCTTATTCCAATCTATGAGCCATGGTATATGAGTAGAATCATAAGAAAGGCATATTTTCTTTCCCGAATGTTGTGTCGCTTCAGCAACACTCAACAAGGAGATGTTTCCGTCTTGAATGACGAGTCTCAGCAAGGGTACATTCTTCATATTTGTACGCTGGAAGGAAGTCCAGCTATCAGCAAGAAAGCAGAGAAGCTTCAGATAATCACACTCTGGAAATCCGGATGCCATATTAGAACTCTGAATGCACTTTATGTAGCATCCACTGTCCATGTAGGTCACCCCCAAGAACTCCAATATCGCCTCATAGTCGTCCCTGTCAAAAGCCGAGTTCAAAGCAGACTTTCCATTTGATGACAGATTATGAAGGGTCATCCCTTGCTTTCTAGCCCTTGTCAAGATATCCCAGAAAGCTGGCAGCATCCGACCTACTTCACAGGGCTTATGGAAGAACATTTGGTCACTGAATGATTCTGAGGGGATAATGTTTTCTTGGACAATTTTGTTTCGGATTGAATCCCTCACGCCATTCAGCTTTGCATATGGGGAACTCTCTGTAGGTAAGAAGTTGAAGAAAGTAGCCAACGTAGACGCAGGAACGCCTTCAGACCCTTTTACTAGAGAGTCAAAGGCGCTGGCAAAAGCAGAAGGGACAACATCTAGAATTCCCTGGTTCCACTTGTTGTCGAGGAGGATTGTTTCCCTTGATGATGCCAGAAGAAAATCTGCCTGTATAATAAAGGGAAAATTCGTAACCATTTCTGTAGGAAGAAATGCATAAATCCCAGGTGAAGTTGTCCCTCTATTGAGACGCCGCTCCATAGGAAACGCAAGAGTGATCAGCCATTCATCAACCTCCATTCTCCTATCCACTCTATTTTCATGTTTAACAGGAAACTTCTGCCTCCACATATAATAGTTGCATTCTGTCTCGCTGCTCTTACTTTTCTCGGCAGCAGACAAACGAAGCATGAAAGACTCGGCTGCAATGTTCTTCCGAACCACGAGTTCAGTTTCACTTGAAATAGAAACTGCACTAACCGTGTTTTGTTTGGAATCCTCACCATGCTCCCTGACCGATAAATGCTGTATCTTCGAAAGAAACAACAGCACTTCAGGGTGTATATTTGACAATTGTTGCTTAACTGCTTCCACTTTATCAGACTTCAAAGGCAGAATTATGGTGGTTGTAGGAAGAGCAAGAGCAGAACCATATATCTCTCGAATGTCAGCAAGAGTAGGGCTCTCGTCAACCCATTCAGGAACAATATACCCAATATCGCATTCCGGGCATGGCTCCTCGCTGAACTTTATTTGGTACCCATTGCTGAAGATATACGGCTGGGCCGTGATAAGAAACACACTCTTGAACCCAATTCCTGCAAAAAATGCTCATCTCAGGAAACCAATTAAGAACCTAAAATAACTAGCTATTAAGTAGAGGCTCAACACTGAATATGCAACATTTCCTCATGTTCTACTTCATCCTACAAAGTAGCGCGTCGGAAGAGTGAAGCGACTGCAAATGAAATAATTTTAAGTATATGAGCTTCGAGACCAAATGAAATATTAGCTAGTGTATTGGTTTTAATAACAATCAAAGAATGATTAACAAAGAAACTAATCATGGCTACGTCAATCATGTCATCTCCCAAGATTTCTATTTAATGATTAATGATTTGCAATGTACAAATGCCCCCACTAGAAAATTTGACTAAATAAAAATTGAAGAAATTCGACGAGGTAGTGGTAGACCAAAATTAACTTGAGACAGATTAATCAGGAGGGATTTGAATGGTTTGAAAAGTTCACCATCAATTGCACTAAATCGAGCACAATAGAAGAGTTTGATCTATATAGCCGACCTCAATTAATTTGTAACGTATAAACAACAATGTAGAAGAATATCTAACAAAGGGAGGGATTGAAGAATGCTTACCCTTCTCGCCAATGTAGCCCTTTTTGCGCTGGCCCTTCTTGGTAGACCTCCCAATACTGCATATGGACTCCACATTTTTGGGAGAGAAACCCTTCTCGCTGTTAAATATCAGCAAGGTCGCCTCCGCTCCCGTATCCGTAATGTCCTTCGCTGTCACAATGAACTCCAGCGCCGGCTTCACCCCTTCGTCGTACTCGTTGTCCTCCGCGTTCTGCAAAATCATCACTTGATCAGTCACCAGACTCACCACAACCAAAAAAACAAAGTCAAGATACAAATGAACACAAATCTAAACAACACGCACCAATACCGTCCCCAACTAAAAACCACCTTCACGGTGAGGGGTTTTATCTCAAAAAACTCAGGTAATAGTTAAGGGGATATCATCACTTATATA
Source organism: Stephania cephalantha (assembly GCA_039657325.1). Classification (NCBI taxonomy): domain Eukaryota; kingdom Viridiplantae; phylum Streptophyta; class Magnoliopsida; order Ranunculales; family Menispermaceae; genus Stephania; species Stephania cephalantha. The sequence continues at coordinate 55,544,230 of CM077573.1, forward strand.
CTTCTTCATGAACTATTATCTAATGGCCAAATGATAAAAAATATCGTAACCTTTACAAGTTGTATCAATTGTATCCTAAGCTTTGAAATTTATCAAATATTCATAACCTTTTGATTTATTATCAATTCTATCATCAATCAATTTGGGTACTTTTACTTTGAAATCAACATAATTTTCTAACTTTATTTTCATGATTATCTACATTGATGTATAAATTAAGTGTATGAGGACTCACAAAAAAATATAATTTATAAATCAATGATATATACATTAATAATGTAATTCAAATTTAATTAATTTATATATCACCAATATGTAAGATGAAAATCATGTGTATATACATATATATGATAAAAATGACATCTAAAACCTATTAGAAGGTTACTCGTACTAGTTTAATTTGACAAAAAAAATATATATCCTTAGATTATGTATGTGTAGACATGTATATGCAACTATATATGTGATTATATACATAAATATGAATTTATCATGAATATTGAGCTCTAAGCCTCTAATGCATATATATTAATAATCTTTAAAGGTGTAAATTAAGTTGAAGGGAATCATGCGTGGGCATATATTATGAAAGAAAAAGTGCACATATTGATTGAGTATAGAATTGGTAGTAAATCAAAAGGTTAGAGCATCTCCAATGAGGATGTGGATTTGGGGTGGATGTGTGCCACCTAAGATAGAATAGACATTCCAATCAAAAAACTCTCTCCAATGGTGATGTGGATTAACACTATGGAGATAATGTGGCACAAATAACCATCCACATCGTCAATTGATTGGTTGGGATCTGCCTAATTTTTTATGTTCATATAAAATGACAAAGTTTAATGGGGTCTGTCATTTTTAACCAATCATAAATCTTTTTCTTTTTTCATTTTTCTTTAAACTCAAACTTCACAAAATCGAGCACAATGGAAGAGTTTGATCCAGGAGCCGACACCAATTAATTTGGGACTGAGGCTATGTTGTTGTTTTTTTTGCCTTAAACTTAATCAAGATTTTTTGGCAATCTCACGATCCACACCATTGTTCACTGTTTGTGTTATAATATGCATTCCTGATAAAATTACCGCACCCTCTATTTCTAGAGAGTACGATAGACACAGTATGTACTATGCCCTCTATTTCTTAAACGTTGCCTGATATATATATATATAGCAATCGAATTTTATTAATGTAATATTTGTATAATCGTTTAATGCAATCGTTTAATACTTACTAAAAAAACTAATCCTTTAATAAATATTGAATTCAAAAAAAAGTTGTCACCTCATGGATTGATAATGCAATTCACATTACCGAAACTATTTTAAACATTGAATGTGTATTTATGTCAACTAAATAAAATTCACAACCACAATCTACATTTACCATTGGAGATGCTCTTAAGATATATTTGATAAATTTCAAAGGTTACGATATAATTGATACAATTTGTAAAGGTTAAGATATTTTTTTTTATCATTGGCCCTTATCTAATAGATGTGGGGCTAATTGTAGTCCACACATCTCAACACTCCACTTTGGATGAAAAGGGGTTTTTTCTTTTTCTTAGGCCTCATTCGAACCATGAGCACCCCCAACTTAACCTCCTTCAACTCTTGGCGAGGGGTTTTATCTCAAAAGACATCGTACTAGTTCTCTACAAATAACAAATCAAACACATAAACATGAAATGCACCGGAAAATCGGTAAAGACAAAACCTGAATGATCTCCATTAGAAAGTGAACGTCTTTGGCGTAAAGCTCGCCGGCGAGATTCTTGACGGCGTGGTGAAGATCTTCCCTGACGGGATTAGGTTCTCCACCAATCGAAAACTTGACTCTCCGAATCTCCTCCACGTGATCTCTCGGACTCATCGTCGTCTTAGACTCCATATCTTAATCAATCGCAAACAGCAAACACGATCACAAGACGAAAACCTAATAAGTCACTGAAAATGAAGAAATCGAATCCACGACAATCACAGTGCCGTAGTAGTAGTAGCAGTTGTACTAGTATTAGTACAAGAGAAGACTTAGCAACGAAGGAGACTTGCAGGGCAAGATTGGTCAGGAGTGCAGTGAAAAGTTGCGAAAATGACGCTTCAAGAGTCTTTTCGATGTATGGAGAGACGGAGACCCGCCAAGACCAGATTTCGATTGGTTGGCCTCAGCTTTTTTCAATGGAAAATACGCCGCATCATTGACCCACAACAGATTTTAATGAATCAATTTATGTTGTGGTGTGCTTTTTCATTGTCATTGTAACATTTCCCTCTTTTTAATTATGAGATCATGACCCGCACTGCTATGTCTTGCTTTGGGACGTCCAATCAAGCACTGGTATCGGTATGCGGTAGACGGGCTTCGAGATAGTTGAATTGTCTCTTTACGAGGTCAATCTAACATCCAGCTTGTGGTGTTTTATTTTTAGTCTGGTTAAATAGTGACGATGGGAAGGATTGCGTGGTTTATCAATCGTCATTGTGGTGACGCTAGCGCAGTGTTCGTCACTCTGGAATCTGGAATCGGAGCTCATAAGCCCATGAATCGTTGGGCCTGGAGGGCTTGGCCTCTTGCACTTCTAAGCCCACGAAACAAGAATTAGCTTCTTCTTCTTTTTTTGGTTTCCTAGTATTTCTTTAGCATCAATTCCAAAATTAGTTGGGGCACTAGAATAAGTTCTTTCAAAATTAGTGAAGGTCGACAACATGGATCAAACTTTTCAAAAACTTGTTAGGAGTCCATCGAAGCATCATCATTTCATCGACAAATGATATAGTAGAGACTAAAATTCATAATAATCATTTTATCAAGGAGTTGAGCTCTCAATCACCAAGTTATTATGAACTTGCTTGGAAGAAAAAATGTTATGTGTATAACTAATAGTAAAAGTAATTGAACTTAGAAGGGTTGATCCAACTAAGAAGTTTGTGTGTGTTAGGCGTTTGGTCTCAAGTTTGATTCCTTGTACCATCAAAATTGTCTGATCGCTAGAGTATTTAGGCTGATTGCACCGTAGCTTCATAAAAATAATCAAACTCGCGTGAATACCCACGCAAAAACAAAAACAAGGTAGGTAATTTTGTAGTTAGTGGTGGTGGACATACCTTTGAATCTTTGATTTATCATATTTTGGTTACAACGACTCACTCTTTATTCTCCGTGGCACCCATTGGCGGCTCTCCGTGGCCTCCATTGGCCATTTTCGTCGTCCTCTTAATTTTCAATCCCAACTATACCCCCAAGACATTTCTATATAGACAAACACACCTTGGAGAAAACAGAGTGAACAACGTGATTTGTCCGGGACAAGACAGGAACTTAAAAAGAACAAACGAACAGAGGAATATAGTTGTTTAGAGAGGATTCTGACTCGTCCGCCATTACTACTTCCTCCACTAGAGAACAAACGAACGAACGAACGAACGAACGAACCAGGTAGAGATCTCTAACACTGTTCTTTGATTTCACAAAGAACTGCTTTGAATCTCACCGTTCGATCTGTTCGGTCGAGCGGTTCGGACGAAAATGAGTCTTTGAGTGTCGTCATTCGCGGTGCTTGTTTGATGTTTGTCAATTGAAGTTGTTTTCACGGTCAAACACTCGGCATTTGGAGTGTGGACTAGAAATGGAGTTGAATTGAATTGAATTGGATATCTAGTTGTGAATTCATGCTTGGCAATGTTTTGAGGGTTTTGATTTGATTCGATTTGTTTTGTGTAATGTGGTTCAGCGGAAGAGAGAATGTTGGGGATCGTAAGGCGAAAGGCGGCTTTCGGAGGAGTTTCTGCTTCGGTAGGGCTCGATATTCGATTTCGTCTTTGAAATTTGAGATATTGTGTGTTGCTTTACTGTTACGCTCAAAAATTCCTTTGTTTTTGCAGAAGATTTGGATTCGAAGCTTTTCCGGGGCTGCAAAAGAGGTACTTTGCGCAATTCCCTCTTCATAAAGAAGTTTCCTTTGTGTGTTGTCTGCAAGAATTACCTAATGACTCGAAAGGCGAGCATTTCGAAGTGATTCTTCGAACATTTGGGGAAATTTGCCATTCAATGGACAATGAATATGTGTTTATGCATTGTAATCACTGAAGAGTATGTCAACTGTAGTTAGTTAATTGTGTTAAGGATGTTAGGTGTTAGTGGTTGAGTTTTAGTTGGTCTGTTGAGACACACAGTTGTATATTTATAGAGAGAACTCTAGAACAGTCGGCTAGTACGCTACTACTATTGTATAAAAGGAGCCTTTAAGACATAGTTTTTACTGATAAATGTGAATAAAGCTCGAATTTGTTCTGTTCTCATCAAACTTAATTAGAGAAGTAGTTTGATCAGTCACAAACCTGTAGAAATGTTATTTGGATGACAATAAGTGGACACAAGTGTGTTACAACAACAACATAGCCTCAATCCCAAAATTAGTTGGGGTCGGCTACATGGATCAAACTCTTCCATTGTGCTTGCAACACAAGTGTGTTAATAGGACTAAATTATTTGAAGCTAGAGAGGTTTGAGAATGGACGAGACTGAGAATTCTTGAGGAAAATATGGCTTACCGATGGATTTTTATATATTAACAGATGGAGTTGGCAATCATGTTTAATACCAAATATGCTAAATGGGTGAAAATTTTACCAGATACAGTAGAAATAGACTCGACATTGTAGTGGCTATGAGGTTAGTTACACCACACTGGTTGCAATTAGAATGATTGTGGGTTACAGAACAACTGATGTTGCAAGAACTCAATCCTGAATAAAAATCGTAATGCGCACAGCTATAAACTGCATTACTTGTTAGAGCCACCGTAGCATTGATAAGGGATAAAATTAGGGAAAATGGAAAATCGACAAGTGATTCATTGTTTGTTATGTAACACAATCCTAGGGGTTGCAGTTATGAAAGAGTGAGTTGGCATGGAAGCTGACTTAAACTACTGTTGAAACAAAAGATAGTCATATGATCCTATATTGTGTCAAGTGACCGAATAGTTTTGTTCCCAAGTATTTAGTAAAGACTTTATTTTGTTTTCAATTGAAATAAGGCTGGCTTTGTGTACAATAAATATGGTGGCTGACTTATTGTGCTTGACTACATCGCTTACGTGCTTTATTTTGTTCAACAATTTTGGCCAAATCACTAATATTTTGAATCTTTTGAGGATTTAGCTTTCTTGAAAAGCACTCTTTTTTTCTGTATGTAAATAATGTTTGTTTTCACTGTCAAACTACACGTGGGTGGTCTCATATAACTTTTTCTATGTGTAATTACAATTACAGTTGACAGTTAGAGATGCTTTGAACTCTGCCCTTGACGAGGAAATGTCTGCTGATCCGAATGTATTTTTGATGGGTGAAGAGGTAATAGAAAGATCACTAGTCTCTCTTTTGGTACATTTCTTTTCTTGAGATATTGTCTTAATTCTTTTGTTAAATAACATATTGTTGTGATGGGATCTCAGGTTGGCGAGTATCAAGGTGCATACAAGGTTAGACCTGTTTAATCAGATGTTTTAGTGTTGTCAACATTTAATCGGCTATTCTTCTTGCTTCTTTCACTATAAGTCTATAACATTCCTAACCTGCATATTGTAGGTTTCCAAGGGTCTCTTGGACAAATATGGTCCTAAGAGGGTTCTTGACACTCCAATCACAGAGGTCCATTCAATACATTTTTGTACATGGAATTATTTCTCTATTGGAAATCTAAAATTCCACATTTTCAATCTTGTACTGATTCTCAGCATGATATGTGTTCTTAATTGTCTAACTGATTTTATTCCTTGTGACTTTTTAGGCTGGATTTACTGGAATTGGTGTTGGTGCTGCTTATTATGGTCTTCGTCCTGTGATTGAGTTTATGACATTCAACTTCTCCATGCAGGTGATAGCCCTTACCGTACTCAAATTTACTTTCTGTCACTCTGTGATGGACTTGCTCTTGTCGTAATTTCTTTTGGACTGAGAAACACTTACCACAGTTTGTCAGTTACTGTTAAATTTCATTGCCATTTGTTTATATGGTGGTTGTTGGCTTGTTGCTTACTTTATTTTTACCTGGACACGCATTTCCCTTTTTCCATTTAAGATCACCAAGCATTTACCAGATATTGTTGAAATTGATTGAATTCTATGAACATATGTAACTATTACCATGCCATTCTCTTTTTCTTTCTTTAATTCAGTAAATTATGCAAAAGAATGCATCTTCTTAATAAATCCTAGAAAAGTCAATTATATAGTATGGATTTATTTTTTTCGAAACCAATGTAATTTTTAGCTACCGTGTTCTTGCTGAGTTGCTGTGTTGGCATCTTATCTTGTGTAGAATGAGTATCATATCTCACTTTTTCGTAGATTTTTCAATGAAGACACTGAAATTTGAAAAAAAAAATCCTCGCCTGGTGTTTAAGTTATGTTCTTCCTTTTTGTGACTTTCACCAAATTATATTTGGCTTGCTATGTTTCAAAGTTCACTGAAATCTCCATTCCATGTATGCACACCTCTTTCTGAATGTGAGTGATTGTAAAGAGAGTTTGGTGGAAGATTTAACATTGTTGGTTTTAGCATACGCACTATTATCTTTTAGATCTGACTGGAGTTTTCTCTTATTGAAGGCAATTGACCATATCATAAATTCTGCTGCGAAGGCATGCTATATGTCTGCGGGTCAGATATCTGTACCAATTGTTTTCCGAGGTCCAAATGGTGCTGCCGCTGGGGTTGGTGCCCAGCACTCTCAGGTACTCGACATTTATTCTAATTTTACTCGGGTTGGTGCACACGATCTTTCTTTCTTTCTTTTTTTGAGGTCTGCACATGATCTTTCTTTAGTTACTATCTATTTCAAACTTAAATTTATGGCTTCGCATGGTTTTGCTACATTACATTCACACCAATTTTTGAACTATTTTTCACTTGTTACATACAACAACAACAACAACAACAACATAGCCTCAGTCCCAAATTAACTGGGGTCGGCTACATGGATCAAATTTTTCCATTGTGCTCGATTAAGTGCAATTGATGGTGAGCTTTTCAAACCATTCAAATCCCTTATAATTAATGCATCCCATGTTAACTTTGGTTCGAATTTCTACGCTTTCTATTGAGTCAAATTTTCTAGTTGGGGCATTTGTTGGTCGTCTTTGCAGGTGACCAAACCACCGCAACCGCCCTTCCCTAATCTTTGTATCAATTGGTGTTACTCCTACTTGTCTTTGAATTTCTATATTTCTTATTCTATATTTACGAGTTTTACCACACATCCACCTAAGCATCCTCATTTCTGCTACGTTCATTTTATGTAATTGTTGTTGCTTTACCGTCCAACATTCACTTCCATAAAGCATAGCTGGCCTAATTGCGGTCCTACAAAATTTTCCTTTTAACTTAGTAGGAACATTTCGATCACAAATCACCCCTGTTGCACTCCGTCATTTCTTCCATCCAGCTTGAATTCTATGTGTGACATCATTCTCAATGTTACCATCATTTTGTATGATTGATCCTAGGTATCTAAAGTGGTTTACCTTAGGAACTTCTACTTCCCCTAATTTTACCACTCCGTCATCTCGATGTCTAGTGTTTCTGTGCATGTATTCGGTTTTCGTCCTACTCAACTTAAAGCCTTTAGATTCTCATGTTTCACTTGTTACATAGGTGCAATTATTTCTTGATGTTCTTGAAATAAATTATTGGGTAGAGCACTCATTCGAGATGATATGTAGTGTTATGCAGCTTGGTATGGTTCATGTCCTGGGTTGAAGGTGCTGGTTCCATACTCATCAGAGGATGCTCGTGGTCTTTTAAAAGCAGCAATTAGGGACCCTGATCCTGTTGTTTTTCTCGAAAATGAGTTGCTGTATGTATGTTCAGTTCTTTTATTTATTTGTTAAATTTTGCTTATTAAAGACGAAACAAAGTCAATCAATTGAAAAATTGAAGCTGTATCATGATTCTTGCATATGGACCAATATTTCACTAACTAACAGGGAGATATAGTAGACATATGGATTTGCGTAGGTAAATGCATTGATGAACTTTGTACATGTGGGATTTGGACTCAAACATGACTGATGTTGATTTGTGGCATATAATTGTGAATGTTGCATCCAGATATGGTGAATCTTTCCCAGTTTCAGCTGAAGTTCTTGATTCTAATTTTTGCCTGCCAATTGGGAAGGCTAAGGTATTTTTGCTTCTCATAGATTGTGATTGCAAAGTGTTGTAATCATCTAAAACTTGTCCAAATACTTTGGTCTCATTAACATGATATTTTAATTATTTCTGAATTATGGGTTTTCCATTTGCTGTGGCAGATTGAGAAAGAAGGTAAAGACGTGACAATTACTGCTTTCTCAAAGATGGTTGGTTATGCTCTTAAGGTTTGTTCACCTTTCTCTGTATTTTATTTAATCATTAACAGCCTCAATTTTATAGTTTTCTAAAAGATTGGTCTACTTTTCCTCAACCAAGTATCTACTGCAAGATGTTAGTGCTCATCATGAAATGAAAAGTTATGTAGCTTCCAATGATGCTTCTTCGATTTCATCAGTTTTAACTTTTCTGAATGAAAATATTTCTGAATTTCTGATGAACTCGTGTCAATATTTTTTGCTAGACATTGTGTTTGTGCACTGTTGTTTTCTTTTGTCAATTACGCTCAATCCTCTTTGCTTTTATAGTTGTTAAACCTCATCAACAGTAGAAAAGCTAGTTTCTAATATCAAAAGAAAAAATTCTGCTTGGACGTGTATGTAAATTGTCTTCATATTTAAGTGGCAAACCATTTATTCATAGCTATTCTACTTCATAACATTTTTGGTTGAGAATTGAAGTTTTCATTTTCTTGTATCTTTGGCAACATGATTTGTAGACTAATTTTCAACACCATAGCCTTATTGTATCCTTATTGCGAGGATGACCATCTCCTTATTCTCTTAGAAAGTTGATTCTAAGTTTTCTTAGAGAACTCTCTCGTGAAGTCTGGACACCTTCTTGCATGCATAGAGTGCAATTTTTGTAGATGTTTCTCTTGAAGTTAAAGCCAATGGCAAGTTGTCTGTAGTGGGTTCTAAAAAGGATAATCGATACAGAAATTTTCTCTTTGGGGTTTAATGTATTTACATTACTTTTATTTGAACTAACTCATGTTGAATACCAGGCTGCTGAGATTCTATCCAAGGAAGGAATCAGTGCTGAGGTAAATGAAAGCTTGTTGCTGCATAACAAAATACTGAGTTTTTCAACGTTTATTTTCCTTAAAGTCGCTTGATTTTTGAATCTTTTGCTGCTCCCATTTATGAAGACCATATCCTTATTGGTACAGGTGATTAATCTGCGTTCAATTCGACCCCTAGATACATCTACCATTAATGCTTCTGTCAGGAAAACCAACAGACTAGTGACAGTTGAGGAATGCTTTCCTCAGCATGGCGTTGGAGCTGAGATCTGGTTCGTCTTGCACTTTCAGTATCATACCTTTCTGAGATACTAATGTTAGGTTCTGTTCATTTTGAGTGTGTTTACCTTCTGAGGCATATCATGTCTTCAACAGTGCATCCGTCGTGGAGGAAAGTTTTGGATATCTCGATGCACCAGTGGAGAGGATTGCTGGAGCTGATGTTCCCATGCCTTATGCTGCAACTCTTGAGAGGATTGCTGTTCCACAGGTTGCTTTTTCACCCGTGATAGCATTGCTTCTAGTTAGCTATTTTTTTATTTTTCATAGTTAAACTTGCCAAAGAAACCGTAAAACTTGCACGTCCATTCCTGCAGCGCATGAAATTGGTCTACAGATTTATTTCCTATTTATGTTTTCAGTTGTGACAAAAGATAGAGTGAATAGGAAATTAGAACTCTGGAGGAATACATTAGAATCTAAAGGCTTTAAGTTGAGTAGGACGAAAACCTAATACATGCACTGTGAGTTTAGAAACACTAGACATCGAGATGACGGAGTGGTAAAATTAGGGGAAGTAGAAGTTCCTAAGGTAAACCACTTTAGATACCTAGGATCAATCATACAAAATGATGGTAACATTGAAAATGATGTCACACATAGAATTCAAGCTGGATGGAAGAAATGGCGGAGTGCAACAGGGGTGATTTATGATCGAAATGTTCCTACTAAGTTAAAAGGAAAATTTTATAGGACCGCAATTAGGCCAGCTATGCTCTATGAAAGTGAATGTTGGGCGGTAAAGCAACAACAATTACATAAAATGAATGTAGCAGAAATGAGGATGCTTAGGTGGATGTGTGGTAAGACTCGTAAAGATAGAATATGAAATATAGAAATTCAAAGACAAGTAGGAGTAGCACCAATTGATACAAAAATTAGGAGTAGCACCAATTGATACAAAGATTAGAGAAGGGCGGTTGCGGTGGTTTGGTCACCTGCAAAGACGGCCTACAAATGCCCCAACTAGAAAACTTGACTCAATAAAAACTGTAGAAATTCGACGAGGTAGGGGCAGACCAAAGTTAACATGGGATGCATTAATTAGGAGGGATTTGAATGGTTTGAAAAACTCACCATCAATTGCACTTAATCGAGCACAATTGAAAAGTTTGATCCATGTAGCCGACCCCAGTTAATTTGGGACTGAGGCTATGTTGTTGTTGTTGTTGTTGTTGTTGTTATGTTTTCAGTAGTGAACTAATGTCAACTTCACTGCTATTGCATAATATTATGATTCTGATAGTGGAGTAGAATTTCCGTCTTACGAGCTAAATGTTCTCCATTGTATCTTCTGCAGATTGAGGACATTGTTAATGCAGCAAAGAGGGCGTGCTACAGATCTGTTCCATTGGCAGCAACTGCTTAATTAGGTTCAGCGATGACATCTATCAACATGCGATTCTTTATGCATTTGTGACAGAAACAAAGCTCACTTTTCGATTTTTTCCCGCAACTGTTCTGTTTCGAAACTATGATGTGGCCTTCTAATTATCCTTGGACAAAGTGGGGGGTGCCAATGTTTTCTTTTCTTCCTTCCTCCTCCCTTAAACAAGGATAAAAAAGAACAGTGCAATGTCGATTGTTGCTATGCTTAATATGGCATCTTAATAAACCCAGATTTTCTGGGTATTTCTCTTAAATTACCTTCTCATCTGATTTTTTTTTTTTTTTTCTTTTGTGAAGACTTTCTCATCTGATTCATGTTAAAGCAACAGTAAGGTATAGTTAGATATGATGAGAAGAATTTAATTGAAAAGACAATATGTATAGGTACCACACATAGGCCAACCGACCACATATTATATACTTAGTCGTCTTTGACCACCAAAATGATATCTTCTTGAATTGGCACACCATTTACACAAATAAACACGCCTTTTTGACCTTGAAATCATAATCTGGGCTTTTTCAAATAGTAAGGTGGGTCTGGGTTACTTTGAAATTTGTATGTCTTCTTTTGAAAATGAGATGTTGATGATGAGGTGGATATATGGCATGGTAGTTTGATGAGGTGGATGTATGACATGGTGGTTTGATGATGTGGAAGAAACTTTATAAATAGTATTCATACAAAATACTAAAGTGTATGAATTACTCCTTCTCAAAATGAGTTATTTGTTCAATTCATATATCACACGCACATATCGAGGTGGAGAATCCATGCAGACGACATGTGCATATCGAGGTAGAGAACCCATGCAACATAACGACACGCGCGTGTCTCGAGATGGACAACCCGCGTCACGCACGTATCTCTAGGTAAACAACTCATGTAAACGACGCGCACGTATCTCGACATGGACAACCCGTGCAAACGTCATGCACGTATGTCGATGTGGACAACCCGAGCATACGTCATGCACGTATGTCGAGGTAGGCGATACAACCTCGTGCAATCCATGCAAACGTCACGCATGTATTTCGAGGTGGACAACTCATGTAAGTTCGTGCAATCCAAGTAAACCATGCAAACGTCACGCACATGTTTTGAGGTGGATAACCCATGCAAACGACACACACGTATCTCGAGGTTGACAATCCATGCAAACGTCACACACGTATTTCAAGGGGACAACCCATGCATATCTACTACAAAACCATGTGACCTATGCAAACGTCACACACGTATCTCGAGACTCGAGGTAGACGCCACGTGGGAGTTCGTAAAACATGAATGACGCCTTTTGAAAATGCGATATTCATGTTTTCTAAACAACCCACGTGGCGTCCACGTGGATTGTTCCATAACATGAATGACGCATTTTCAAAAGCGTCATTCGTGTATTTACAACAGAATTGTTCACGTGGAAGCCCATGTGGACTGTCCTTAACACGAATGGTGTGGCGGCCCTCGCCGCCCCGGGGTGACGTGTCTCCGTGTACTCCTTGCCAGTTGGCCCTACTACACGTGTACAGCACCTGCCCGTCCTTTCTTTGTCTCGAAATTCGTATCAACTTGTGTGTACAGCGTATAAATAACATATTCAACGGAAGACGTACTTAAATGCAAGAAATATTAATAATCAATTTAACAAATCCTATTGTGGAAAAACCCTGAAAAGTACGAGGTAGACAACTGTACCATATAAGGTATAGGCATGTACCCCAAAAGAATCAAAATATCAAAACAAAACACGCGTACAAGTAATCCTCAACGGTAGGCAGTTAGAGGTAGCGCCTAAGATCCCCTTGCCTTTACTTGTACTCGGATCTGCACTCAATCATCATAGAAGAAAATGGATGACGAGTTCAGTCAGTAAAATCCCAATGAACTCCTCCGAGCATTCAAATAAACAAGTGGAAGTCAATAAATACTGTTAAATAAACATGCGGAATGTAAACAGTCAACTGTAAGTAGGGCATCGCATGCATAGATAACAATAAAGTGCAAATGTATGTGCCTGTTCCAATTATTATGCAACATACACACATGCGATGTATTTCAATAAATTGCACCGCAAATAAGCATCCAACACACAATAAACAACGTACCTAGGTCCCCGTGTGTCCTAGCCTACCGCGGCGTCCACGTAGATATGAGCTGGCGTCCACATTTGTACATTTAATAAAATGGGTCGTACAAATGGCGCATTTTGAAAATGCGTCATTCGTGTGACCACGTTGCAATGTAAATTGTCTCTCACTATTGACGCATTTTGAAAATGCATTTTACATTAGTTAAGGAATAAAAAGAAATCATAACTTATTTTTCTCATTTAAATCAATATGTTTGTAATTTTTTCATCATAATCTAGTCTCATTTTTTTTCTTGTGAGGTTGCATTCTTGTTGTTCCAAACCTAATTTATTAGTACATTCAAGTTTCTAGAGCTTCATCAATTAATAGTCTATGATATATATATATCATAGACTATTAATTGATGAAGCTTCTTTTAGATACTTGAATTTATACTGTTAAGCAAGGCTCGATACTTTTGCAATCCTAGCTAGTCCCCCAGCGTGATATTCTTGCTTCGAGATCCTCCTAGCAACACCTTCACCTTGATGTAATATCTAGCGTGCCTAATAGAGTCCACCAACAAATGAATTAGCTAATTTAGAAGACACCTCAAACTAATCACAAAAATATATATTTTCTCATAAGTTACATACCACGAACTCTCCATGCCAGTCGAGCTCCTTATTTCGTCGCGTTCTCGGGGCCATATGGCCAAGGCCGACCCAAGCATGCATGCATGCATGCAACTGACGATGCTTGGTAGCTATATTAATTAACCAATACCTTCTCAGTTCTCAACCACCATGCCATATCAATTTTAGCACTTTAAATATATAGTAGGAAACATTTAGGGTCTTTTCCAATCCGTTGCATAGATACATGCATGCTACGTACATCTTCTCCAACCTAAATTAAGGTACGAAATATACTAATGTTGCATTCTCTGTTATACTTTTGACTTGCAAATGATCAAGTGGTTGAACACGCATAATTATAGGAATTGAACACGTATAATTAATTAATTAATTGCTCCAACACGCCATTATATGTGCATTCTCTCCAATGATATACAAACCAATATTTACTAGTATAGATGACATATAAGCATGGGTACATATATACTACGTACTTATATGAATAAATTAAAAAAGAACACTGCTGGCACGTTCAAACTCTCGACCCTTAAAATATATGCCAATTGACAAGTGATGTAATCGGTGATGACTACGTTGGATTTGTATTGTCACCCACAAATACAATTGTTGTCATTGACCAAAGACTTCAACGCCTTCTATTATAAGTCACCAAGTAACACAAGCCCATTCAATTAACAATTAATTAAAGTTCATATGCTTATTAAAGTGATTCAAACGCAGCATTTCATTTCTTTTGTATGTACAAAACTTGATTGATCAAAGTTTATACTTAATACTACGTATGGAGTATTTGGAAGTAATCCTTAATACCTTATATAGCAGAGCCCAGCTGGTTATTAAAAGAAGGTTGATGGGGTCACCCTCGCAGTCATTCCTATAATGTAAGGTGGAGGATTTGAATGCTTGAATTGAAGCTTCTAATTATACTTATATGTGGATTAATTAAGTATGTCTTGTGTGCATACCTATCCTCCAAAAATATCTCCAACTAACTAAACTCATCGGTCCATACAAAAAGGTAATCAAAAACACGTCTCCCACTATAATTATGGTTTTATTTGGTCAATCACTCTTGTTAATGACATTCACAAGCTGTGGGCCAGATCCCTGAGGTGGGTAGCGTGACAACAAATGATCCTCTCTTTGTTTAGTTCCTAAGTAAAGGGTCCTACTATATCATTAATTATTGTACATATTAAGTCTTTCAAAAAAATAATTAAGAGGTTTTACCAAAAAATATAAATAAAAGTGACAAAGCATCGATGTTTAGTGAAATAGATGACACATCCCATGCCAAAAAAAATAGTTAAGGGAGATCTCGAGTTCGACTTTTGCTAAAATAAAATAAAATAAAATAACATTAACTTTTAACTGTGAAAATTGTGATGGAATAACACGGTTCCTTCTTCCTTAATTAGTAAATACATCAACTTTGAGTTCGGAAAATAAATAATGAAAGGTCATACTATTAATGTAACACAAGAAAAATACATATAAATGATACACACTTGTCGGCATTATTCGATGTGCAAGTTTAAAATTAGGAAAATGTTAGCGTGTCCCATAATGGACATGTACCAACAATATGCAATTGAGTTATCACTTACAATCAGTGGGCTTTCCGGGGCTGACCGTCAGCTTTTCCTCATTTTTTTATTTTTTTTCGTAATGTGTTTGTTTTGTGTTTTTGTCCCTATTAGCTGATTGACAATCGACTGATTATCATAGCTGAGTCATCTGCTTGTCCATGATACATGCCCCTACTTGAGGATACACTAATATTTTCCTTAAAATTAAAAGCGATATCCGTGTCTTTCATGAGTTACAAAAGTATTTTTTATAATAAATAAATAAAGAGTTGGTTCAAAGGAGTCATAATCTAGCTTTGACCAAATGGGCGGTCAAATTGAGGATATCATATGGGTTTCCAAATTGGTCATCATCATCATCATCAATATATCTGACTTTGACGTTTTCAGTTCATCCATCCATCCATCCATCCATCCATTCTCATCATCATCATCATCATCATCATTTGTTCAAACCAAAATCGGCGCCCAATTTTCAATTAATCGCCTATTTCCCTCAATTTCCTACTCCAGTAAGCCACCTAACTAACCCAACTCCCCTTATAATCACCACGTGTCACAATCTCCCAACCCCATTCCCTCCGCTCCGTTCCGCCAAGTCAATTGTTTCGGTCCATCAATTAATGCCATTGCGACACGTGTAATCAAAAAGTCGGCCCAAAAGAAAACTTCCCTTTTTCGCTCTTCTTCAGATGGCGCGATGAATTCCCGATTTTTTCAAAGCCTCGTCAAACTCTTCTTCTTCGTTGTTCTTCAGAGTTTGATTTATAAAGTTGGTTGAAAAGCAAACAGAGCTTCTGCGACGAATTTCACGTTGTTGTTGGGATTTGTAAATCTCCGATCTCCACGCACTCACTTGGCGTCAAAATCACGTTCATTGCTCGTCAAAATCTCGTCTTGGTGTTCTCTACTGATTTGACCTAGAAAATTGGGGGAGATCGGATTTGGATTTCGAAGGGTTTCAGAGTGATCGTCGTCTTGCTTGATTTGTTGGGTTGATTGTTCGGACGCCATGAAATCGTCTCTGAAGAAGCTTCGAGGGTTCGCTCTTCACAAGAACGATGCGAAGGAGAAGAGAGATCTGCTACCGACAGCGCAGCTGGACGAGCTCGCCCAGGCGTCACAGGTACTTTCTTTTCTAGGGTTTTGTTTCTTTGCGTGAATTTAGGGTTTTGTTGGAATTTTTTTGAGGACTTTGCAATCTTAGGAGTTCTATGTGATGAAAATGAAAAAAAGTTGTGATTTTGATTGAGATTTTGATTTGTGCGGTTGTTTTGATGTGGATGAGATGAGAGAACTTGTAATTTTAGTTAGGAAATCTTGTTATGGTGACTTTGTTGAAATTGCTTTTCGTTTTCTACATTTGGGAATTTTTGGTATGTTGTGTTGTTGTTGATTGGTTTTTCATGTTTTAGAGCAATTGTGATTTTGATGAGGAGTTGCTGAATGGTTATTGTGAACAATGTGGCTTCATACAGACCTCTTGAGATACTTATTAGCTGAAAGTAATATGGTTTAATTCGGCAGCATAAACCAATTTACCAATCTAAGATTGGATTATTTGGAAACTCAAATCTGTTTATAGCCAATTCATGTGGCTTCCTCATCCATTTCGCTGTAACTCCCTTCATTCAGACCCCGCCAAGTCAGCTCATCTACATCATGTATCATTCTGCTTTACTCATTGTATTTCATGCTTTCTTCCTTTTGCTTAGTCAATATACCTTGTTGTCGTTAGAGACGGGCTGGTTAGGTGGGAGTAAGAGGGTCTCAAAGTTGTTTGTCAGTTCATTACTTTGAATGTCTTGGAATGCACAATCTACTTCTAGCCTCTAATGGCCTTCATGGGAGATTGTTGAACTTTTAGAATATTAAATATGCCCGGATTATTATTAATATTTTCTGCATCAAATTATAGTCAATTTGGATTTTCTATTGATCTGCTTTCTATGATTTCAAAGACTGTTACACATGTCTCAAGCTGTTTGTTATTGTTTTTTCTTTCCGCCCTCTTGCTTATTTCGAGGATTTATATAGTTTTTTTTTTTTTTTTTTTTTGACTCGCTTGCGAATCATCCGAGCCGACTCCAATTAATTTGGGACTGAGGCTATTGCTTGCTAATCATCCACTTCCTATCAGTGAGAATGTTCTTCATGTTGTTTTCATTAATTGCCAAGTAAGATTTGTATCTATATCTGTTTGGATCATAAATTGCATTATCATTGTTAAACTTTTGAATTATTGTAGATATAACCACTTAAATAGCTTGAAGGGTATTGAAATTCTTGTTATGTTTTTCTCCAATTATTGTTGTACAAATATTTTTCAAAATGTGTGCTGCTTTGGTTTTATAGTTGTTCATTTCAATCGATATTTTGACTTTGCAGGATATGCAAGATATGAGAAACTGCTATGATAGCTTACTTTCAGCTGCTGCTGCGACAGCAAACAGTGCTTATGGTACATATTTTGAATGTTCTACTTTCTAAGTTATAATTTTTGTTTTCTTTTTGTTTTTGAATGATGTATTTAGTTGCATTTGGCAACTTTATAACACCTTAATGTTTGGTTTCTGAAGGGAAGTTCGTGCTCTACTGAATACCAATTAATATAATCCCTATGAAGCTGTTGCACTTGCACCTACTAGTAGCTTATTACATGATCTTTAGCTAAGGTTATTTTGTTAGTTTTTAGACTGAGAAGGGACCCTCTCTCATCCTAAAAGGTCAAAATCTGTGACCAACGTCCTTCATTCACTAGTAATAAGCGATTTTGAATTTTTATGCAGCGACTAGCGTATACTAGGCTTCTCTTTTCCTGTCTTTAGTTTTTTATCTGCAATCAGTTTGACTGCTTTCATGGGGTTTTCAAAGTTATCTACATCTCTTGGCCATCGTGGAAAAGGGGTTGCATACTCTATCTCAGAAATAATTGGTCACTGTCACTGATCAGCATAGGGCACTTGATTTCTTGGATGTCTTTTGAACAGTCCCCCTTTCAACACAGGCACATGCCGTTCCCAAGAAAATAAGATATTTTTTTATTTAACTGTTACTGTTTTCAGAGTTTTCGGAGTCGTTGCGGGAGATGGGTGCTTGTTTACTTGAGAAGACTGCATTAAATGAGGATGAAGAGAGTGGTAAGTGCAATGACAATACTATAAAATAGTACATGGTTTGCTCAGACAATTGTTGCAGTTTTCTTTTTATTTTGTTTATCTGAGTCCAATGGACACGCTCACACTCAGAAGAGCAAGGAAAAAACCAGAGAAAGGCTAGAACTATAATATTAGACTATGCCTATTTGGGTTTTGAGTTTTTGCTAATCATTCCATGTTTTACCCTTTTTCATTGGAATGGCATGGGGACCTTTTGTTTGTTTGTTTGTACTTTTATTCTTGCTTGTTGCAAGCTGTGACACTTCATTATGTTTGGTGATGCTCGGAATTTTCTTCTGTTGACTTGTGATGATTCATTTTACATAACAATAATATAATGTAAAATTTTTAATTTTTAATCATTCTTTTGGAAATTTAGCATGCACTTTTACCATGCTGCCACACTTTGCCTTGCAAAAAAAATTCTGAAGAAAAGAGTTGGTTCTTCTTGTCGCCATTAACGGTTTTTTTTTTTTTTTTTTTTTCATTAAAAGAGTGTTTTATGTGTAAACTGTTTAGATTTGAAAGCGTGGGCATGAGTCGCATGACAGTATCATTTGTGTTGATTTTGATATTTGGCATGCAGGTAGAGTTCTCTTGATGTTGGGCAAAGTGCAGTACGAACTTCAGAAACTTGTGGATAGCTATGTGAGTTCCGATTCACACCTTATGAGATGTTAGATATTGCCAAATTGTTGTATTTACATGGCAGATTCTTTTTTCTTGTTATTAATTAGGAGGGATTTGAATGGTTTGAAAAGCTCACCATCAATTGCACTTAATCGAGCACAATGGAAAAATTTGATCCATGTAGCCGACCCCAGTTAATTTGGGACTAAGGCTATGTTGTTGTTGTTGTTGTTGTATTCTTTTTTCTTGTCCTGTTAATGTAAATTGGTTTTGTGTGTTTCAGCGTTCACATATTGTCCAGACAATTACCACTCCATCAGAGTCCCTTCTCAATGAACTACGAACGGTGGAGGTTTGTTTTGAATTTTCTTTTTATAATTTTTTGTTAAAACATGAGAAGGCCTTGTACTGCAGTCTTATGTACTGTGGACTTGCTGATATTGTGATCAAATACGTCTCTTTATCTGTTGCCTATTTAATGGAAAATGGGAATTATTGGCATCTTGGCTTCCTAACTCTCGTATGTCCTTACTTGTGTCAGTTGGTTGTGTAGAGTCATTGGTATTGCTATTGGTTGAAGGAACCTATGTGGTCGATCAATACCTTTTTTAAAACTCTCATAAATTGTTACCAAGAAAAGAATGATTTGAATGAAAGCTTAATTTAAAATTTTAAGACCCTTCTGTGATTCATTATTTGAGTGCATCTCCTTGAACAATATTAACTTTGTTGAGTAATCCTAATTCCTAAATTTGCCACTTTCAAAAGTTGAATATCATTCATTTTACAATTTTTTTTCAACGCTGTGGTTATTAAGCCTTGTCTCGTCTTGTATACTCATTACTTTTCCTTTTATTGGTTGGCGCAGGAGATGAAACGACAGTGTGATGAAAAAAGGTTCACATATTTTCTGTTTTGAGTCTATCTGTCTGCTTGACGTCAATTCTCACTTTCGTTTTGTGGTCTTCAGAATTGTGTACGAGCACATTATGGCAGCACAGAAGGAAAAGGGAAGGCCCAGAGGAACAAAAGGGGAGAGTTCCGTTTCTCAGCAGTTGCTAACAGCTCATGATGAATACGATCAGGAGGCTACTTTATTTGTTTTTCGTCTGAAATCACTAAAGCAAGGACAGTCCCGGAGTCTTCTAACACAAGCAGCTAGGCACCATGCTGCTCAGGTTTTCTTTTTTTAACAACTTTTTCAAATGAAAACCTCATATCTTTCTTTATAGTAATTTTTTAGTACTTTTATAATTTTTTCTTATAGTTTTTAGTCATGCTTGGATACAGTTGAATTTCTTTAGGAAGGGACTCAAGTCCCTAGAGACAGTTGAGCCACATGTGAAAGTTGTTGCGGAAAACCAACATATTGATTATCAATTCAGCGGACTTGAGGATGACTATGGGGAGGATGGCGATGGTGATGATGATGGCTCCGATGCCAATGATGATGGGGAGCTGAGTTTCGACTATGGCCAAAATGACCATGTACAAGATGTTCCTACATCAAGAACCTCAATGGAGGTAACAAGTTGAGACATTTGTCATAATTTGAGACTTTTGAGTCTTTCTCCATGCTGCGTACTAGATATTCAAAAGAAAGTTTGCAAGTACCTTACTTTCATGTGAAGCATCTATGATATGTTGCACACTAGAGTGAATGCTTGTCGTGCTAGTTACATTACTGATTGTGAACTCTCTGTTTAAATAATAGTCTGCAATGGTGGTTAATTGATTTTGCATAGCATTCCTGCTACATTTATTGAAAAATCTGCTGGCATCAAGAGTCCTCTGGTGGTTATTGACTTCCTTTCATAATCGTTTTGGTCTATGCCGTGCCTCGTCTCTATAATCTAACACTCGGAAACTTCATATGCAGCTCGATCAAGTGGAATTATCATTTCCGCAAGTGTCTGAAGCTTCACAGGTGAATATTATACTCGATTAGGGATGTTTCTTTGTATATATTAGCAAACTATTAGTATTATATATTCGCATAATGCACGCACATGAATACATTATAAAATGCACTAGAACATATATTTTAAATGATTTTTTTTTTATTAATTGTCTGTTTCAATGTAATATAATTGATATAATGGATCGTTGGAGTGCTTTTTGATTTCGTGAGCGGTTTCTTCGATGTGGTTTCAGGAAAGTTCAGATAAGAGCCATCTGGAACTCTACGCCTTTAACAGGGAATCTAAGGTTGGCAGCCAATCAGCACCAATTATCGCCGAGAAGTCCAGTAGCCAATCAGCCCCAATTCTTGTGGATAAAAAATTTGATCCAGCAGAAAGGATAGGACAAGTGAAGCCTTCATCAACACGGAAGTTTCATACATATGTGCTTCCCACACCTACCGATGCTAAAAGCTCAACACTGTCAGGATCTCTCAATCCAGGCACAAGTGCGAGGCAGACAAACCGAAGTGGATATAGTATGTGGCATTCGTCTCCTTTGGAACCACAAAGTCATGAGAAAGCTTTTCGGGATGATAAGTTGTCAGGATTTACAAATTTAAATGCACAGTCTGTACTAAAAGAGAGCAACAGTAATAGTGCTTCAATGAAGTTGCCACCTCCTTTGTCGGAGGGGTTTGTGCGTCCTCAGCAAGACCCATTTGCTGCTGATACCAAGAAGTTCAAGAGACAGGCTTTTTCTGGTCCAATTGCGACTAAACCATGGCCAACAAAGCCTGTTTTATCTGCCAGTGGCCCCCTAACCTCAATGGATCACCCGCATATAATTTCTGGAATGATTTCAAGGGTGGCAGCCCCGCGATCTACATCTCCTAAAGTCTCTCCGAGTGCGTCCCCTCCTCTTGTATCATCCCCCAAAATAAGTGAGCTTCATGAGCTTCCGAGGCCTCCTGCTGTATCCGCGTCTTTGAAAAGCTCAATTTTAGCTGGCCATTCTGCTCCTTTGGGACCTAGAAGTCGAGATGTTTCTCCTCCGAATCCTTCGCGCATGCCTACATCAAATGCGGCATCTCCACTTCCAAAGCCTCCATTCACAGTCTCTCGCAGCTTTTCTATACCATCAAGCAGTGATAGGGCAATTTCATTTCACATGACAAAGCATGTTGAGTCTTCTCAAAGTTTTGATAAAGCTGATGAAGTTGCTTCACCACCTCTGACACCTATTTCCTTTACAAGCATCAAACCAACTTCCCCTTCTTCTGAAGTTGTTGATCAAGCTAGTCAAAGGAGAGGTATTTGAGTAACCATGTACATTGATTTTTCTTTCCTTATTATTCATAAGAATTCTCAAAAGTCTATCTACTTGCTTTATAGTTTGCAGTTTCCGCATATTTTATGTTTGTGTTTCATTTGCTTTGCTGAACTGTGAGTGGATGGGTTGGAAAAAATGGTTCTCGATGAGAAATGACTTTAAAATCTCTCATTGACGAGAAAAAAAAAGTAGCTTTGGTAATCGGTACACAAATCGATGTAGATCATCCAAGGGTTTAATTAAAAATATTCTAAGATGCTTCTATATGATCTTAGATGCTTAATTGACATGTTTAGAAATGAAGAGATAAACTGTTTCGATGGGTAGGAGTTGGTAATCTGATTTTAAGGCTTCAAGATATGATGCTGTCTTAAGTGTATTATTTCAGAAGGAAAAACAGAGAATAAAGATTAATAATAATAATAATAATAATAATAATAATAATAATAATAATAATAATAATAATAATAATAATAATAATAATAATAATAATAATAATAATAATAATAATAATTTTAATAATAATTTTAATAATAATAATAATAATAATAATTTTAATAATTTTAATAATAATTTTAATTAAGAGTACTCATCTGTATCATTTCCCATGTGGGAATGATTGCATGAATATGCTTCTTCTATTTCTGAAGGGGAGTCTTTCAGTTGTGCTGGAAGTAGGTATTATCTTTTTTTGGTTAATCCTGTCTGTTTTATTTCAAGTAACAATGTAACATGCGCTGTTTTGTTATCTTAAATTGTTTTTTTTTTTTTTTTTTACCGAAATTATCTTAAATTGTTTATACTTCACTATTTCTATGTATTGCTTTTTATTTTTTTCTCGAGTTTGCTCAAACTTCAAACATTGTACTTGTCTTTTTCATATATCTTTAATTTTATAAATCTTCAAATGTGTTATGTTTAATGTTTTGAGCTGTATCAATGTTTAATTCACATTGTTTCTTGATATGTTGTTTCTTTGTGCCGATTTTCTGTTTCCTAGAGAATTATTGAAGCACTCCTCTTTTAACCTAACCTGACTTAGTTCTGTCATTATCTTTACTTTCCTTGGTCAATAATTGATCTTGAGTACCAAATTATGATTGGTGTCTCTTTATTTTTCAATCATCACTTTCTCTTCAATTATATTTCCCTCTCTGAAGTTAGATTTGATTTATTTAGTCTTGGTCTTATCAATTCACCTTTAATCCTATGGTTCTCTAATATAAATCTAATTCGGCACAAGTGGTTCAATTGATGTTTGCAAAACTGAAACAAGGGTTCAGAGTTAAAAATTTTGAAATTTTGAGGATATGTCGATTTCAAGAGTGGGGAAGCGATTTCATTCATTAGAGGGACGGCGTGTTTTTTCCTTACTACACTGATAGGTTTTTTTTGGCTTTTATTTAGGGAAACACCTTGTTTCTCGCCACATTATATCATTTGATTGGCTATCAGTAAATAAAGTCTTGTTCTTATAAAAAAATGAGAATATGGCGTAACATATATGATGTCTAGGGTTCTTTCTTATTTTGACTTTTCTCGAGATAACACAAAGAAAGACGTTTCTGTATATGCCAAAAAACTCTCCTTGAAGAAAAATGCCTCAAATTCTTTTACTATAACAACAAAACAACAACAACAACAACAACAACGCCCTAGTCCTGAATTACTTGGGATTGGCTGCATGGTCAATCCAGCGTTTCTGTTCCCCGAATTGCCCCATGAATGTTCTTGGTTCTTCCTAGGAAAAATAATGTCGTCATTTTTTTTGTTTTTTATTTTTTGCATTTTTCTCCTACTTGGATCTTTCTTTTTTTTTGGTACCGTCTTGGATCTTTCTTTATGCTGCTGCATGTATTCTTGTGTGTTCGAAAGATTAAATTAAACATAACTATTAACCCTACTGCATTTTACAAGTTTCAACACATTTTGTTACTCTTCCCTGTTTCTCTTTTTTACGAGTTATTCTTTCCCGTTTCTTACTCTTTGGTTTTATATATTTTTGTTATTTCTATTTTCTCCTGATAATTTTCTTCTTTATCTCAAACATTGCATCAATTAAAATACCCCCCCTGAAAGTCTAGTTACACAGTTCTTGTACTTTTTTTTTTTTTGGTTCTTAAAACTTTTAGATATGAATATGATTTCATTTGCTTATTTAATTCGACAAAAGGTGAAACTTAATTCTGTATCTTAAATCTTAGACCATCTCCCATTGGTGCAGGTAATTGAGCTTATAATTTCCGCAGTTCCCCAGGTCGCTCCCGAGTCCCGAGTTAGTAATCTAACAAGCGTGAGGCGAACTCTTTTTTGGTCACGCAGAGTTCTGATCACTTAGCACGGTTATTGTACATATGATTTGTGAATGTTTTTTTTTTGGCTATTGATTATGATTAGAACTCTGCAGGAATCAAAAGAATAATGTTCAAAATGATTCATCCTTTGACTTGAGTTTTGCTGTCTTTAATTACAAAGTATTTTGATGAATGCAGTTCTCAACTTTATTTCATTTTTTTTTTTTTTTTTTTCCTTCCCAATCTTTTCATCCTTGGATGTATGTAATTCATTAGACTCATCAAAGAATATGTGAGATCCAGTTTAGACTGAGAGGGTGCGAACAAGAAGAAACATCAATTATTCCTTCCCCTTCATCCGAACTTATTCACCAAAGGTATCAGACTCAAAGCAAGAAACTCGAATTGCTGTTTCAACCAGGAACGTTAAATTCATGCTTCAATTACTAATATTTTATGTTGATATCACAACTACAATTTGTGATTATCTAAAGTTCTCTGTTGGATGTAAACTTGCTGCCGTTGTTGATAAACTTGATACTACATGGAAAGAAACATCAAATGTAGAAAGCTCATGAGAGACAAATGACAGCAACGATTTTATGCATCATTTTGATCTTTCATTCTCAACAAAGCTGTACAAATTCAATTTAATTTTCTGTGGATTACACGGCACACGTGGCATCGCGTGATTGATACAAAACCAACCAATGAGAGTTTCTTTTTCTTTTGTACAGGGGAAGAAGAAGTTGGAACTTACCAAAAAAAGAAGAAATCGACGTCAGAACTGCAACTTATGAACACCTTATACACAAAGATAAACCTCTTTAACAAAATTTTCTTTCTCCTTTAAGTTGCCTTCATTTTCAGCTAAGAAAGCCACCAGTAGGCGGTAACCGATTCGTAGCCCTTGACGCCATTGCTTTAACTGCTTTAGGCGACTGCGGCTTTACCAGCAGTTCTCCTCCTGGCAGCAATGGGATTCCCCAAGAATCCCGAATGCGAGATGCCGGGCGAACTAGGCTTCACACGAAATGAAGCCACAGAAGTGTCAGGGACACCAAAGGATACAGGATCCTTTCTTGAAGTGTTCAAAGGAAATCCAATTGATCCATCCTGATGGGGTGGTGGGAACTTCTCACTCTTACTCTTGGTGTTTGGCCGTGGCATCCGTCTTCTTCGCTGGAACAGGCAATATTGACCAATTAAGAAATAATGAATCACTCCAGTTTAAGAATCAACTCACAAAGAAGGGAGGAAGACACGTATAGGTGAGCTCATTTCGCTTACGTTTATATTTGGTCGAAGCTCAGCATTTGCTTCTGGAGCTGGAAACGCTCGAATACCCTGATCATGAGCTTGTGTTCTTTTCTTATCATCTCCAACATTTCCCCTCCTACTTGAACTTCGTTTCCTGCAAGCGAAATTATACGAAACATTTTTGAGAAACATGTTAATGTTAATATTCAAAGACAAGTGAGATAAGTTAAAAAGCCAACCTTCTTGTTTCTTCTTCTCTTAATTTCACATCCAATTCTTTGCTGGGAGGAAACTTTGGTAAGCTTGATGGTTCACAAGCATAAGGCTTTGTGGTGAAGAACTGTGTTGAGTAACCATGTGCAAACTGAATATTATCTACTTTAACCCATAAAGAATTTCACGACGAAACAATACATGACTCGTGAACTAAAATGAGCTAAGATTTTTTGAAAAAATAAAATAAAAAGATCCATCAATTGTTATGAAGTAACGAATTTAGCCGACAAAAACTTGTAAACAGTAAAAGAGAAATAAATAAAATATGGCTTGAAAGATTAGAATGATGGGACTTAATGATTGAGGTGAAGTACGCTACGTAGAGCACTCGTTAACGACCGACCAGAAAGAAGGAATCACTTAAACCAAAACCAAATTATAATTTGCAAAGTGTCGCGTATTTTTTGTATGGATCGACACTTACTTCACTGTTTAGAGCAGCGGTAGCATTGCCTCTTTCATCTGGATCAACTGAAAGAAGAGTTTCAACCAGAGATAGAGCAGAAGGTGGGAAATCACTAAATTTTTCTGCTATACACCGCTTGTATGGTTGTTGCGGTTTGAAAATAGTTGCATGAGGAAGCTTTGACTTCTTCCAGTATTCCTCAGATGGAGACCCACATAACTTAAAGATTTTGTGAAGCTGTTCTACCTGCACAACAACATTCTACTACTCAGAATATAACCGTATAACACTTTGTCTAATTGAGCTGAAAGAAACTTTTCGAGTTTTAGATTTTAAATTTTGCTCGACTTGAATAGGACATCAAAATAAGGTTGCGATTCTCGATGCTAAAATTAGTTAAAAAAAAACTGGCTACAAAGTTAGTATTCAGACGTGAAAGCGGTTAGCAGCATGTGAGGAGGGGGAGTATATCAAATCATAGACATTCTTGGTTCATCCATTATGTATACTAATTGCAAAGCTTAGGTAAACACAACCTAATATTTTCTATTGAAAGATACTCCTACTTCGCACGCCTTATCTTTGTCTCTCGGTTACCTTAGCTTTTCCTACTCCTAGAAGTGATTTCCGTTTTGACGACCGTCAATAAATAGTACCTATATATCCAAATCATTAGCTCCAAGGTTTAGTCACTCATTACAACAATGAAGCATCTTTTTCCACATTTGTAGATGAAATTGAAAGTCGGAACTACCTTAACAAAGAAAATCTGGATCAACCACTGCCTACTTATACTCTCAAATTTTTATTGGAAAAGGAGAAAACAAAGATTAGCCTATCCAATTATTACACTAACAAACAACTAAATAGTTGAGACTAACATCCGCAAGTATCTCGAAAGCAGTACCTTTGATCGTATGATTTATCATTTATTCACCTCGAGAAGAAAATAAAGCTTAAAGCTCAAACATACGTTGTGCGAACAAGCACACACGAATACATACCTCAGTTCGCCCAGGCAATATTGGCTTCCCAGCAAGCATTTCAGCCAAGATACAGCCAGCACTCCAAAGATCAACGCCAACACCATAAAAAGTGGCCCCAAGGAGAAGCTCTGGCGGCCGATACCAAAGCGTAACAACTCTACTAGTCATTGGCTGTCCATTGGTGGGATCATAAAAAGCAGCCAGTCCAAAATCAGCTATTTTAAGAACCCCTTCATTGTCAATAAGGAGATTTGAGCCCTTTATATCGCGATGCAAGACACCTTGATTGTGGCAATGCTCTAGTCCTAATAATAACTGCTTCATATAGCACTTTATCTGCAATACAAGAATTGCTTAAGGAATATATCTTAGACTAGTCAATATAATTGTGAGCACTCATCAATCATCATCCGCGGCAAAGTACAAAATCTATGAACTTAATAAAATAAACACAAGCACAAGCACAACAAAGACATCAAAGCCCCAATCCCAAATCAGTTGGGGGTCGGCTACATAGATAAAACTCTTCCGTTGTGCTCGATTTAGTGTAATTGATGGCGTCCTTTCCAAATTCTTTAAATCCCTCCTAATCAATGCGTGTCCTAAGTTAGCTTCAATCTACCCCTACATCATCGAATTTCTTCAGTTTCTATTGAGTCGAGTTTTCTAGTGGGAACTTTGACAAGCACATTTTCATCAAAAATGAAGAAATGGGATTAAAAAACAACAAAGCTTGAAACTTTAAGAGACTAATTAATCAAGAGAAGCGTACTTGCGACTCGGTGAACTTAATTCCAGGTGCGGCGACGAGCCCTGCAAGATCATGTTCCATGTATGTGAATACCAAATAAAGGCTAGTTGACATTCTTGAAGTAACCAAACCCTCCAACTTAATCACATTTGGGTGATCAAGACTCCTCAATACAAGAATCTCCCTAGCCATGAATTTCACACTATCAGCCTCTAAATTGTCGAATCGAACCTTCTTCAACGCCACGATTCTTCCACTCATTAGATCCCTCGCTTTGTACACATTGCTATAAGTCCCCTGCCCAATCTAATCAACACAACAAATCAACAATCAACCAAACGAGCCCCTAAAAAAATCAAGATTTCAAAAACTCATTCACACATTTCATCAAACAAATTAGGGCTCCCAATTCCCAAATTTCTCACCTTGTCAATCTTCTCAAATGAGTTGGCCGTTCTCGGAGTCCATCCCCGGATCGCGTCTCCGGCCGCCGCCGACAGCCACTCCGGCCACCCCAGCTGGGCTCTCAGCGCGTGACCAGGCTTCGGTTTCCCCATCGCCGCCGCGACTGCCACCGCGATCTCCCCCTTTCTCCGCCGCTTCTCCTCCTTTCCCCCTCCCCTGCTCCAACACCGCCCAACTCCGCCGCCTTCGCCGGACGGTTGGGACGGTCGGGACGGCGGGGCGGTTTCCCGTCCAGCTCCGGGAGTGGTTTTGCTGAAGAAGCAACCCATTTTTATCAGCGGGAGTGGTTTTCCGATCGCCGCCGCATCGCCGAAGAAAGAAAGAAAAAAAACAAGGTGTTTGAAAAAAGCGGTTTTCCGGTGAAGGGAGGAGATGACGGACGTTAAGAGGAGAGAGTTCGCCGTTAGTCGTCTCTGCTGGTGAATGGTGATGGTTTCTAACGGATAACGGTCAGAATAACTAACAAACGGAGACGGAGCTGAAAAACCCGCGAAGAGGGAAGAAGGGACGCAGCTTTAAAGATTCTTTTGTCTTTCTTTCTTCTACTAATCGGGCAGTAAGTTTGTAATAATAACGGAACTGCCACTACCGAACAATTATATATAGGCTTATTATAGCAATTTATGGAATTTAAGTTTGGGGATACTATATATATTATATATATGTGTGTAGATGTTGAGGGCTCGCACTCTATTATACATGTAATGTAATGTATGTATCAGTGATAACTTTAGTGGAGTGTACAACAAGGGAGAGGGTCTACCATGTTGTCTATACATGTTGAGGGAAACATGTGTTATCTGTGTCTACTATAATTGTTCAAGATGATGGGTTGATTTTTACAAACTTCCAAATAATGAGTTAAGCATTCCAATAATATTATAGATAATAAATGTATGCTAGTTTTGGCCTCAAAGGGCATGGGGTGTAACACAATGACAACGAGATAAGTGTCTCTGGTTTAGTAAGAGATTGTGGGATTTTAGTAGTTAAACTGTATATTTTTAGTTTTTCGTGAGTTTTGAAGTTATGATTACTTGAGTAACTGTTCAAGAATCAACTAACCAAAATAAGAAAGGGTGAAAAAGTTCAATCATATAAAAAAACACGATTACTTTTTTTTTTTTTTTGGATGCTAAAAATGATTCATACTTTGTAAGTGATCAATGATGATAATTAATTTATTATTAATTATTAATATATTTTTTGGCAAAACCAGTACATAAACTCACTTTAGAACTTTGGCTAGAAGCTTTATCAACTAGGTAGGTCCCTAAAAGTAGTAGAAAGCCATTACTTGCATGACATTTTAATGGTTACAAAGTGTTGGATATAGAATAAGTTAAAGCTTAATTAAGAAGATAAAATATGCTAACTTGAGAAGTTGTTGAAGTATATGTGTTTCTCCTTGTTTTTAACAAGTGGAAGTCAAAACATACACATTTTGATTGATCCAATTAGTCCCATTGACTTCATTTTTTTAAAATCAAGGAATTGAAAGGCTAGATAGCTAGTGTTCGACAAAGAAATTATGGGTGGATTTGTTGACTCTCTTAACTCTAATTTTGTCCAAATTTAGAACCTCCATTCAAGGGAAGACGCACAAGAACGCGAAAAACCATATATAGTATTCTAATTAATTGAGATGAGAATTTCAGATGTTTTATATTCGAAAAGAAGCACAAATTCCTTACCTAATGTTTTGAATGGTGTCGTATCATATGTGCTTAAGAAGACTTGGACTATTGACGATTTTATTTCAACTCTTAAACATCATATTTGTTGAATATGCCTTCTCTCCGTGGTGGGATTGTTCCATGTTAGTTGAGATAAGTTATATGGATCAAAATCTTCCAAACTTTCACTCTACGGTGGGGCTATCTATAGCTTAAGATCAAAAAAATAAAGAAATAATTCCAAATTAGTTGAAATCGGTTACATGAATCAAACACTTCCAAACTTTCGCTCTGTCTAATTCAATGCACATTGACAGCATACATTTAAAATCCTTTAAATCATTCTTAATCAATCATCCTAAAATATTTTTCATTCCCATACTGGTGAATTTCTTTAATTTCTACTATGTTGATTTTTCTAACTTGAATGACTAAAAGTTTGCAGCTTGAGTTTAGAATCATATAATCAGCAAAGACTTCACATTTGGTGCTATGGGGGCTTTCAGCAAAGCTTAAGTTTGCAGCTTGTACTTAAAGTTTTCAGACTTTAAAGAGAGTACTATTAGATGACAAAATAGGAAAGCAGACAAAGAACTAAGTCCAAAAACACAACTCTCACAATGAACGTGGCATTATACAGTCCTTTGGTTCTCTAATAATGCAGATATCATAGAACTGGAAAGGTTGGCATCATATATGTCAGAGCAGATCAAACTTGTAAAGTAAAGCTGTAGAAGTGCAGAGATTACTCTTTTGAGAGGAAGAAGAAAAAGTAGAGAAAAAATGGGGAAGGTATGTTGCTCTGATTATGATGACAATAATTCAATGTTGATAGGTCTGCTTGTGGCAGTTGTTATGGCAATGGTGCTCCTGGCCATCTGTCAGCCCCAGCCTAGAAGGAAAGTCTCAGTTTATCACTGCCATTGAAGCTTCATCAATTCTAAGTGAACATTGTTGTAGTAAGTTTTCAATCCATTTGGTTTAGTTTGAAACTTCATTTGCTCCAATATGTAACTGTGTTCGATATGTCATTACTACCGATAAGTAGACGATTGTTGCAGTTTTCAATTCGAAATGCTGTCTGATTTCTACCATGCAGACTTGGAGGAAACAAGTCTCAAGTGTATGAAAAAGAAATAGTAGAATAAGAGATTGAAGAACTTGTTACAGCTCTTCAGCCATTTGTTATGTGAAGAATGTTTTGGAATGAAAAACAAGTCCCAAAGTTCACATTACATTACCAAACACATCTACAATGATATCAGTATGAGCTTCAAGCTCTCTGCAATGTAAAGGGAGTTTTTATATAAAACACGAAACTGCATGACATACAAATGTCAAACTAGTGTTAAATATCAGCCTCAAAAGGCTGGCCGTATTGAATTGCTACCATACTGTTATAATTTACTTGTGATGGACATACAACATCAGAAGATTCAAGTAAAACTTGAAGTCAATTTTAGCCCGAACAAAGCTTTTCAAGGGCAAGGTTTTCATCACCACCGACAGTATCGAGCGCTTTCCTTGCTGAATTTTCTGGGAAGCCCATCTCAACCAGCTTTTTAACCTGAAAACAATAAAGTCAATCCTCAAATTTAGGTTGAGAAGGAATTTAAGTTTACATTTTCTTGTCGTCGAGACAAATCTTTGCAAAAGTATTGTCATTACTAATAGCTAAGCTGGTCACCTTTTCTTCAGTCCCAATTGATGTCCTCTTGGCAAAGGCTTCAGTCCAATAGCGAGCAGTGTTAACAAAAGTTGGGTATTCTCGAATGTACTGCAATGTTCATAACTGAAAATAATAAGTAACGTTAGGAGAAGAATAAAAATAACATACATGGCGCTGAAACTGGAGAGAGAGGTTCCAAGAAGGTAAGACCTGCTGTGCCACCACTGCATCTTGCGGATCATTAGGTTCGGGTGTAGAGAGGAGAGCTTGTAAAGAAAGCATTGCTGTCTTCACTGTGAGCGCAGGGCTCCACTGATCCTTTAAGATGTCCAAGCAGATTGCTCCATTTTGACTACTGATGTTGGGGTGCCTTCCATCACAAGAAGCAAGAGAATTGTAAGAACATCATTTAGAAGTCAAGCTCAGCAGTCAATAATGTTAGTGAATTTACTCTGAACTTAAAAAAAAAAAAAAAATGGTAACACCGATCCCTGTCCCAAATGCACGTGGAATAAGTGAATAACAATAAAAGATGACCTTATTTCCTTATGGGCCTATGGCACACCACAAACTGTCCCCTCAACACAAGTCCAAGGATAACAGCAGAAGGTGAGGTCTAAAGACTCTAAACAAATTGTAGTGCCGGCGTACTTGAGCAGGAAATGCAATGCAGATAATTGAGTATACTGATTAGAAGGACACATCCACAAATGTTTGACTACAAAAAGGAATCTCAAGAATCAACTCAGAACACAATGTTCATTGTCAATGTTGAGTTCTACATTTATGCATTCGCTCTTCAACTTGCATAAGGAACCTATGATAAAGATACAACTCAAAAATCTCAAGGCATCAGGCAATTTAAGTAAAATCACGGTAATCACCTAGGCGATTCTCTAGGCACTAGCAGGCAATGAAGATAATCTCGAAGAATGCTGCCTATGACCATTTGATGAATTATTTTGTAGTTACGTGGTAATGAAATGACGGATTAAATATGAATTAGTCGGATCACAGACCAAGGGAAAGTGACTAAAAAAAATTCGGAAAGTGTGTCTATAAATTTTCAGTAAAGGTGTTACCACCCAAGCACAGACAAGCATCGCAATCCACAGCATTATAACTACCTTATACACGAAGACGCTTCAATGATCATCACTAAAACACAAATAAGTAAATTAACAACAATGCAGATGAAGTTCAGAACCATACCACACTTTGGTTACAAATTTCATCTTCGGAGGCACAAAAGGATAATCATCTGCAGAGCAAGGAATTTAGCAGTCAGGATCATTCAAATCGGAACAAATGAAACAATGGGCATGAACTACTCAGAAAAACACCCAACATTCTCAAAACATGCCCTAATTCGATTCTTCACTCCTAACACAAAAGATTCAAACTTTATCGCAAAATCACATATGAATCAATGACTAAATGGGTTTCACATACAAAACTTTCATGATTCAAAAATGTGCACTGTGTTAGAACACATTGAAACAGCAGAGATGGATTTGTGAACTATCAGATTTCGCCCAAATTAGAAGAAATTAAGGGGTACCCGGGATTCTGATGTCGATTTCAAAGGTTCCCCCCTCGTAGGGAGTTCCGATCGGACCAGAAATGGTCCCTGAGAGATGGGCGAGGTCGTCGCCGCGAAGGCTCAAACTGACACCAGAGACGCGCTTGTCTCTGTTGCAGTCCGTCAATTCCTTTTGTACTCTCGCCAAATCCACCATTCTTGGTTAATTTTCGACGCCAATCGAGCGAGATTTGTGAGATCGAGAAGGTGTTCGGAGAAACCCTAGAAATGACTAGAACAGATTCTCATCTCAGGCGAGGCGCGTGAGGAGACACTTGGAAGCGGGACACGTGTACGTACAACCGGCCTCGACGCTTCTTATTATTTGAGATACCGAGATCGAGATGGGCCTGAGTCGGGCCTAGAAAATGGGCTCAATGGCACGACTTTTAGTCCATGGGCTGGAGTACAGTTGAGTTGAACAAACTGGGCTTTGCTCCATTGGTATTAGATTTCACTTGCAAGTTTTTAGTTCCATTGCAAGCAATTTTAAAGGGAATGTGTGTAGATGGTTGGCGAGACTGGAACCGGGTCGTTATCCCTTAATTAGTGACTTGAGTTCGAATTTTAAAAATATAAATACCATCGGTGGGAGCTTTCCTCCCTATACGATGCACGATTTAGAGTGAGCTCTAAGTGATCGGTGTTAATTCATTCAGATATCAGGTGTTCTGTACTATACTAGAGAAAGGGGTATTTGTTAGGTGTGGCTAGTGTAATCGAAGTAATTTTCAAGCTTGTTGGCTTTATTGTAGTATATTACTGAGCTG
Source organism: Stephania cephalantha (assembly GCA_039657325.1). NCBI lineage: Eukaryota > Viridiplantae > Streptophyta > Magnoliopsida > Ranunculales > Menispermaceae > Stephania > Stephania cephalantha. The sequence continues at coordinate 55,578,557 of CM077573.1, forward strand.
CATAGGCGATGGTTGTTGCTAAATACACTATATGAGACGAGCTATGAGAGTTTTTTATTTGAGTTGCGTTGTTATTGCAATTGATTCTCGTTAATATACAAAATCATATGTTGTAGTTATGGCTTGGAGTACCCACTTTAGACACCGACTTTGGGCACCCAGCGGTTATGTGTCGTCCGATACATCTCGAATACGTATCCCAATGCGTATTGACAACACATGACCGCTGAGTGCCCAAAGTCGGTGTCTAAAGTGGGTAGTACTCATAACAGCTTTCTTCATTAATGTGTTAGCCAGTTGGCAGTACGACTATGGTCAATTTTGAAGGCCTAAAGTAAAAAAAATGCGAGCTGAACATACTGACCATAAACTTAATAAAATGTGCTAGTTTTTTGAATCAGGACTTTATTTTTTTTCTTTGCGTACAAGGTGCAAGTGGGGGCATAAAAAGATGAGCTAGATATATAACACAATATCTATAAAAAATATTTAAGGGTAGCTAAGCGGTTTTAATTAAACTATAGGCGATGATACATGAGTGCACGCACCAAGAGAGAGGTTCATTGAACACCATTATTATTAAGTATATCGACCTGTAATGAAACTCTAATGGATTTTAATAAGGTCATTGCTTGCACAAAAGCCCTACCTCTTGATGATGTTCATTGACCTTACAATTCATGAGAGCCTTATCCACGTCTGAGGCATAGAAAGATTGATCTGTCCATATCTATTACTATTTCATTAATTGACATACTCCTCTATTTTCTAGATTCTCATCTGCATGTCTCCTCCGCAATTCATGACACCAGATCGACTTATTGTGAGGACATCCTCTCAGTGTCCACCACACATATCAAACACAACTCTCCCCATCTTTTATAAAAAGTTACCATGTATAGTCAAAATCAACTAATTTAGTTCTCCGGCAGTAACTTTTTCAAACGCTCTGTTTTCTGCTTAAGCTTTATGAGTTTACTGCAACCTGTCTACGCTCGACGTGTTTTTCACGATCATTTTAATATAATTTTTAAACTGTAAATTTGTAATTGACACAAAGATGACTGTGCTCGTCTCAATTTCTAATACTTGTTACTTGTTACTTGTTACTTGTTACCAACTTACCATGCACATGGGACGGTATTTTTTTTTTCTCTTATTTTTAGAGATGGGTGAGTACTTCACTTTCATAAATGAGTCGCGTGACGTCCCAGTCCCACACCACATGTCACCACGCCCGTTCCCCCAACTTTCTCACCCAACTTGCACCCTCACATATTGTGCTACTCATGCATGTAAGTTTTTTTTTTTTTTTTTTTTTTTTTTTTGGACATATGTCTACGTTTTTTCTTTTTTGTCAAATGACATATGTCTACGTTGAGTTAAAAATGCAAGGCCATTTAATAGCGGACAAACAAGTAACGAAAGAATTGAGATTGGACACGACTCAAGCGATACACACAAAAAAAAAAAAAAAAAAAAAAAAAAAAAAAAAAAAAAAAAACGTGTGTGCGCATGTCTGGAGGTGCAATCGCATGGGCTGAGTTGGCGCCCGAAGTCGCTTACTCAAGAAAATATCACTATACCACAACAACGACACGCAGGAAACTACATAGTTTTTGGAGTATTTTTTTTTTTTTTACATCGAAATCACGTATCTATCGTGATGTGTATCACAAAACTTCAGTTAAGTACGTGCAGTTGTTGGGGTAATGAAGCACGGTTTTTTTACAGACAATGTCAAGGTGGTCCATTTTGGACACTTGAAATAGACACCGAATTGTTGGCATCCCTACAATACACACATCCATGCACGAATCAATATAGTCCAATAATTGAGTGTTTATTCCGGTGTTCCAAAGCGGGTCATCAAATAATTTTTCCGAAAGAGTAAGGTTAGGGGTATATTGGTCCTTACAAATTCACTGACTGGGGGAGTTGCGTAGGGAAACGTTACATGGTACCAGCAAAGCAGAGGCGCAACTCGGTAAGAAAAAGTGCTCTGTTTTAGCGAGAATTGGTGACGCTAAAATGTTGTTTTCCATTACAAATGAAATAAAGGGCGAAGAGAGAGATTGAATAGATAGAGAGAGAAAAATAGATGGGAGTGAGACGAACCGCAAAAAGCAGAGCAACAGAAACCACGACCGCTACGCGGAGGAGGAAGAGAAGAAAATAAGCAACACAACACGAACACGAACACCCACAAAATTTAACTGCAAAGTTTCGATTTTGTTCTTCATTTCTCGTTCCACTCGATCGATTTAGTATCGTAATCGATTGATTCATCGATTTGGGCATCTGGGTTTTCTGGGATTTGTGGGGGAATCATTGACATGGGTTGAATTCGGCCGTGATTCGCCCGGTTGGGCACTCTGATCGCTGCGTCAACTGGTGCGTTGATTGTGATTTCTCTTCCTTTTCGGGGGTTTGGATTCTGGGTTTCTGTGATTTTGGGTTTTTGATAGAGAAATGACGGAAAGTTTGGATTTTTATGTGAATGTGTGCCGTAAAAGGAACTCCTTTGTTCGCTTTTTGTTTAGGATGGTCTTTGCAAAGAATCCGTTCTTGGGTTCTTGGAATTCTTGTTCTTTGAGGCCTGAAGAAGAAGAAATCTTTAGAGTTTTTTCTATGTTGTTTTAGTTGATTAGATACAACAATAGAACTAAATTTGATCGATTTATGCCTCTTTAGTTCTTTGATTGAGTTTCTGTTGCGAAACCAAATGTGGGTCTTTGTCAACTCAATTGATGATGCAATGTTTTCTGATTTCATGTATGATGGTTTAGTCTTGATTGACTGAATTGAAATGCTGTTGATTCTGTGTTTTTTGTTGTGATTGTTATCTGATTTTTGGTCAGGCGAGTGGACTGATTTGGGGAGGTGCCATGTGCCAGAGACGTCTATCTGTTGGGTGGCATAGAGGCCAGAAGCTTGGGTCTTTTGGTTCTGTATGGGTTTTGAGCACTCACTTGGGTTTCATTCAGCAGTCTTTACAAGGTGTGATGGTTCAAATCAAGATGCCTTTGATGAATGGATAGTACTAGTTTAAGCTAGGTTGGTTGGTTGGTTGGTTGGTTAGTCTATTGGAGATTCACTTATTTTTCATTGTTGTTGTGTATGAGAGTCGGTTTATTAGTGGAGTTGAATTGGATTGTTTGCTAAGAATTTGAGACCATATTCACTTGTTTTAATGAAATTCGTTTCGAAGAGAGCCGGAATGGGGAATGCCTGTGAATTGACAGTTGAATAAGCTTAAAGAAAGAAAGAAAGACCTATTTGGATTGTGAGAATACTAACATCTCAGTACTTTAAATCCAAATCTCATAATGGGGTTGCCTCAAGTGTCGTCACCCAAAATTTCTGCAGAAGCGTCCGCATCGTTGAGCACATTTGTGCAAAGTCCTCCGCGATTTCCCTGTAGCAGCAGCTGTGATTTGGATGGGATGCGTGGTGGAAGTATAGGTAGTAGAGTGGGAGATGGGCCTTTCATATACATTAGCGCGGTGAGCACTCTTGATGAGTCTCCGAACTTTCATGGGTCTCGTGTTAATTCTCGGGAGAGCATTGGTTGGTTTACTCCTAAGGTTGGAAGAAATGCTCCGAGTCCCGTTTCTAGGATTGTTGGTTTCAGCTCTGGTGCGTCTGATCTTCTTCGTGGAACTGAGGAAACCGCATTGACTGTGATTGACGCTGCTGATGATGAGAAGCTTGTCAGGAAGCGCTTATTGTCTCCTTTGAGTAATATGCTTTATTCTGACGAATTTGGTGGTCGTTCTCTGGGTGAAATTGAGGGGGATTATCAGATTGGACCGTGCGCCTTGAGTGAAAAGCATAATGTTTCTTTGTCGCAGGACCGTAAGAAAGCTAACATCAGTAATAGTAATTGCCTTGAATGCCCGGTTCCATCTATGCCTAGTTGTTCCTCATGGGATGGCATGTCTGATAGAGCGAGAATTACTAGCTCCGTCTTCTTTACTGATGGCCCCTTGCTAGAGCACGAGGAGAGTGTAACTCGCTCCAATTATTCATCTTTACCAGCTAATATTCCATTAGCACGAACAAGCGAGACAAGTAGCCCAACCAAGGCTTTCTCCATATCTCCTAATGTCATTTCTCCTCCATTGTCTTTGTCTCCTCTTGGACCAAATTTGTCTGAGAGGATGAAAACTGCTCGGGCAAGCAGGGATTGCCGGAAGAAAACTGAGGGTAAATATTTTACCTTGAAAAATATAGAGAAGTCACTTGATGGAGCTGTTTCAGGCATTTTGTTCTCCCAAGACGAAGATGAGTTCAGCAAATTTCGAAAATCTCTTCATGATCGTGATATTTCCAAAAAGGATTGTGATCTATTTACTCCGGAGGGAACTCCTAGTGATGGTTTGCATTGGTTCTCAGGTTCAGCATTTATTCCTCAAATCATTAAACCTATTAGAAACTTAAATTTAGCCTCCGTTAGGAGGTCTTTGGTCGGTTCATTTGAAGAATCTTTGTTGTCTGGTCGGTTCTCATTCTGCAAATGCAGTCAGGTTAGTATTTTTCCTCTATTTCTCTTCATTTGGTCTGCCTACTAGATATGATTCAAATTGTCTGTGAATTACATGTCATCTGCGACTAAAAGATACTCATGACACTGTGTACTTGTCTCTTGTTATGCAGACCATTGATGGATTTCTTGCTGTTCTAAATGTTACTGGAGGTAGTTTTTCTCCAGCATCTCAGAAACTTCCATTTTCTGTAACTAGCGTGGATGGAGATAGCTATTTACTTTATTATGCGTCTATTGATCTTGATGGAAACAAACGTAAAAGCCAGAAGCTGAAGAGAAGTCTTAGCAATGATGATTCACCAACTGTGAAGAGCCGCCTGCGCATCCCTATGAAAGGGTGTATACAACTGGTACTTGGTTTTTAGCTCTCTAATTTTGAATGGCAATCGAGTAGGGAAACTGGTTATGGATTGGAGTAGTTATTTGAACTTGTACTGACTGATATGCGCTCGAAGAATTTGCTTAATTCTTCTAATTTTCTGTTATAGGGTGATGAATTTACACATCTAGCCTTTGAATATGATCACTCTAGGAATTTCACTGCTACTGCTTTCAGATTTCCAATTTTCAGGGGTGATTTGTGATCGAAATGTTCCTACTAAGTTAAAAGGAAAATTTTATAGGACCGCAATTAGGCCAGCTATGCTCTATGGAAGTGAATGTTGGGCGGTAAAGCAACAACAATTACATAAAATGAACGTAGCAGAAATGAGGATGCTTAGGTGGATGTGTGGTAAAACTCGTGAAGATAGAATAAGAAATATAGAAATTCAAAGACAAGTAGGAGTAGCACCAATTGATACAAAGATTAGGGAAGGGCGGTTGCGGTGGTTTGATCACCTACAAAGACGGCCTACAAATGCCCCATCTATAAAACTTGACTCAATAGAAACTGTAGAAATTCGACAAGGTAGGGGCAGACCAAAGTTAACATGGGATGCATTAATTAGGAGGGATTTGAATGGTTTGAAAAGCTCACCATCAATTGCACTTAATCGAGCACAATTGAAAAGTTTGATCCATGTAGCCGACCCCAGTTAATTTGGGACTGAGGCTATGTTGTTGTTGTTGTTTCTTTTGGGACTTCTCAACAAGTACACAGGCCCTCTATGATGTTTTGTTTCATTCAAATATCTTAGTCAGGCAACTGAATAAAATGAGAATACTTGACCTGAGGAGGTGCAATATCAGAGGCTAATGCATGCTTTCTTTGATTTAGATTGTAATTTCATTGCTCTTTGGTTACATTCACTGTTTGTGTTGTTGTAAACCAACTCAATCTACTCTTGACTTGGCTGATGATGTTGGCCGACATTTCTTACATATTATTTATCTAATGATTTTTATTGGATTTTGCTTGGATTTTTCGCTGACAAATATGAATGATCTCATTCTGATTCTAGTATTTTTGGTTAAACTTTGTCTGTTTGTGAATCACAGCAATTCTTTCGTGTCTAATTTGTCATCTAATTTGTTGGATTATGAACTGATGGACATTCCCAATTGGTTTGATTCCCTTTCGGGCTATGAGCCATCATCCGCTCTGGAATTTGATGCAGTAGAAAACTGTTTGCAAGATTTGCCAAATGAACGGAGTAGAACCTATTGCCGAGAACATCAAAAGTGAAATGACCGATTGTAGAACTTTGTAACCGCCTTCTATAAGAAAGGGATCTGATCTCTATGTGCAAATAAATGAGTAAAATGGTGAAAGATAACTTTGTTGGCTGGTAAAGATGAATAATTAGAGTGGTTTACAGGTCCTACATTCGGCAAGGGGCCATTTTGTAAAGAAGACGGAGCTTGTGATATCTCTTTGTCATAATGCCGTCCCATGAGAAACAAATATGTATAAGTGGAATTCGGCATTCAGGATACTTACTTTTACTGTTAGGTTTTGTATGGTCCTGTGACTTATAAACATTTAAACCTAAGGCATCCGGTCGAAATTCTGCTGTTCACCTCAGTTGCTAACCTTTACCCCAACAGGATTATATAAGCTTTAAAAAAGGTCAGTACTCCATGGACAGTCTCTGCAGTTCATAAGACTGTTAACAAATCGGCTCGGAGTGTTCTAGATAAAAGTTTTCAGATTTTTTGCAGGATCCCATATCGAACTTGTGTCCATTAGTATTAACTGAGGGGGTGGCATAATCTTCAATCTTCCACGTTGAGTTTTTCGTCCCATAAAACATTCTTTGATAGCATAACAATGTTATTCTCTAGACTTTGATTGTCAAGTCGTGCTAAATTAATGCAATTAAATGATGATGTATGCCCGGAATTGTGATTTCTTTTTCTCTATTGAGCGATCTGCAAAAAAATTTCGGTTATTCATCCGACTTCAAAAGTCTGGCATAAGAGTTTATGATTGAATTTGATGGATTTCTGAAATCAAACTTCTGTTTTTTATTCACTGACATGCCATATGAACATGCAGGTTCTTAGCAATCCTGAGAAGACACCAGTTCACACCTTCTTTTGCAATTATGATTTGAGCGACATGCCCGCTGGAACCAAGGTTTGTTCATGAATAAAACAATACCTCGAAAATCAATTTATCTTCTGCATGGTTCGAGGTTTAGATTTTATGTGATTTTCCATGTTTGCGTAAACGCAGACATTCTTGCGGCAGAAGGTCACTCTAGCCTCTTCTAAAGGAGCAGGTAATGATATGGACAGTAGAAGCGAGTCTAAATCTGCTCCGGGACCAAAGAAAAACCACCCTGCGCAGCGTAGCGTAGAATCTACTCAGTCTAGTGAAGTAGACATTGTACATACTGTGAAGCCTGCATCACCGAGCTCTGATCTTGTAAGGGATGAATCGAGCTCTTTAGACTTTATATATAGTTCTGATAGTCAAGGACCTAACTCGGGTAATACTCGAAGTAAAGAAGAAATCAGATCTCCACGCTTTAAGTCAGAGGCCTGCAATCAGCAATCGATGCGTGCTTCTAAGAATGACCTTAGTTGCGACGACTGCCAGACGATAGACGTGGAAGACTTCGGCATAATGGACAGGTTACATGAAACCGACAGGAAATCTATACTTGGTTCTCCAAAGGTCAATGAGAATTCTGCTGGTACTGGTGTTCTACGCTATGCACTCCATCTTCGGTTTCTCTGCCGTGCTCTAAAGAAATCGTCGAGGTCAGTCCAACGGTGCAAATCTGATCCTTTCTCTGCACCAGAAACAAAAAATCTCAACGCTGAAGGGGATCGACGATTCTACTTATACAACGACTTGAGAGTTGTGTTTCCTCAACGCCATTCGGATTCTGACGAGGGAAAGGTATTCAACACTCATAACATTGGTTGCTGTTAGATTGCTTCAATTTTCTTGTGGTCTTAATCTAGCCGTGGTCATTGGCTTGGGTTGCTAACTAAATTTGTTTTTCCCAGCTGAACGTGGACTACCATTTTCCGGCCGATCCGAAGTACTTCGACTTGGGCAACTGACATTTCTTTATCGGGGTCTCGAATTTCGCCTGTGTACATATATAAACTCATGTCTTTTTCTTTCTCTTCTTCTGCATGTTGTAAATAATCCTGCTTCACCTGTAAAGATTTCCATTTAGTGATCAGTGATTTACATTCTGTTAAAATGCACTTAACATGTTGTTCATGTCCCTCGAAAGTAAAATATGGTAACAACACATGTTTTCATTCAAGTTCCACTTGAATTTGATCCCACTAAGATTTCTATGGTCAATTCTTGTTTGATTTACTTTGTTGTGTTGCATGTGAGGATTGGTTAGTCAAAGGAACCTTTAAACAGGCAGATTACTGCAATTTTGTAATCTAAGAAAGTTTGAACAGGGCAGCAAGACTTGTTTAGTGAGGGTCAGAAGAAAGGAACTTGTCAACACAGTAACTTAGAGCCACTAGACATAGATTGTGACTTCCCCAACTACTACTCTGATTTGATATTTTCCTTCAATTCTCGTCAGTCCATTATGTTCATGATTACTTTCTAATTGAATGGAACTGCAAATTGAGAAGTCATTTCTTTCTTTAATTTGACCACTAATCTGTCTTCCTGCATGAGTTGGGTAGATTTGATGTTGTTGGTTGTAGCTATTGAAAGAGTTCCATCTTTTAAGTGAATTTAAGTGAGCAGCAGTGTAGAAAAAAAAGAAAAAAAGAAAAAAAAAGAAAAAAAAAAAGAAAAAAAAGGAAAAACATATTTTTCGGTCCTTGAACTTTGAATTTTTTATCCTTTTGGTCATTGAACTTTTATTAGTGTACATTTGGAACTTGAAACTTTTTTTTGTTTTTTGGTGAACACGCGGGCCTGATGGCCTTATAAGTGGATCAAAGATTAATTAGCAGCTAAATCGTGCTGCAATAGCAAGAGAATTTCACGTGGATGACTAAATAGTTTCCTAGTTATCGGTCACGTCAAAGCTTCCATCGCTAAATGATCCGCACATGCATTGTTGTCTCGAAACATGTGGCAAATAGAAATGTCACAATCAATGGATAAGGGATGCATGATGTCCAAAATCAATTGGTTAACTCGCATCATCGCCACATCTTGTTTCAATAGTTGAACTTTCCGTCTGTCTCAACGATGAGGCGTTAAATTTCTTTGCTCCTAGCATTTCATAGGCCCAATTTTTTCGAGTTTTTATAAAACACTTTATTTTTTTTGAGTCCAACACAAAATTCAAAAAACATAAATATTTGTTGATAGATGTGGTCATTTCGCCGTTTAAAATCAATCATTTGGTCCTTAACTAAATATAAATATTCATGAAAGCTCAAAAACTAAATGTACATTAATAAAAGTTCGATGACCAAAAGCATAAAAACACAAAGTTCAAAAACCAAATAATTAATTTTACCAAAAAAAATGACAATAATTAAATTAATTGAGGTCAACTACCTAAATCAATTGCGTGTACTATGCTCGATTTAATGTACTTAAATGATACTTTTGAAAATTCTCCAAATTTTTTGAAATTATTGCATCTCAAATAATTTTAACTTACTCTTATAGTGTTGAATTTCTTCAATTTCTAGGAAAGGCGGGACATTCGCAAGTAATTTTTTTGTCCATTAATAATACACCTAGTTTTCTTTGAATAGTTGTATAACCAAAAGAAAACAAAAATGAATAAAAAGCAGTGTTTCTGCCATTAATTTTTCAAAGTCAGTTTTCGATGGAGTACAAGGGAGACATGTACACCCACACCTCTACTTCACTACACAATGACTCTACTGCACTACCATCTCCACAAAACAACAGTACTGCCCACTCAAATAATCCAAGAAACCACCCTCCTCATGTTAATCATAGCTTCTTACACATAGAGCACATAGTTGATGCACACAGTGCTGCTGCAATCAGGTTAATGGACAAACTTGTACGGTAGGCTTCATGGCAAAAAAAAATCCAAACTTTGCTTGCCCTGCACTGTGAAGTCAATCAGTCACAGCTGACATCATAACTCACAGATCCCATCAGTTCTGGCCCTTTCAGTCTTGGGTTCTTCTCAAAACTGCACCATTAACAACAACAGTTACACCACTTTCATATAATCAAATCACTAGTAAAACTGTAAAACTATAAAGTATTTGTATACATAAATGACTGGGTCATCACCTCTTTTGAGTGAATTTGCTGAATGAACCAGATATGGGAATTGTTCCGCACAAGTTGTTGTTTGACACATCTCTGCACATATTTGAAATGCATGGTTCTTACTTGAACAATAATGCATAATTAAGTGATACAAAGTATGGGGGATTAGGAGTAATTACAGGCTTTTGAGACTCCTAAGCTTGGTTAGCTCTCTTGGTATTCTTCCACTCAAGTTGTTCCCATTCAGTCTCCTACGTTTACAAGTTTGAATTTTTAGCTTACTCACACAAAGATAACATCAATTGAGAGAAATAAACCAAATGATCCTTGAAATTAAACTTACAGAAATCTAAGATTAGTGAGTTTGGAGAGAGTTGGAGGGATTGACCCAGTGAGGTTATTGTTGTAGAGATCCAAACTCAACAGATTCTTCAACTCTCCAAGCTCTTTTGGTATGTGCCCAACGAGGTTGTTCCTGTACAACTCTCTGTACATACACATGCATCACAACTCATGAATTTCTTCAAAGTTCACTATTTTACGAACTACAGTAAATTAATTGTGACCTCTCTCAAGCTACAAGCCAGTAAAAAGTAAAAAAGTTAACAAATTTACAGGTACTGAAGACGCTCAAGCCTCCCCAAATCTGGAACAAGCCTACCATGCAGCTTTGCATTTCCAAGGTCTCTGCAGCAAATACCCATAACACAAATTGTATCAAATTTTTTTTTTTTTTTTTTTGATATTTGTGATATCCATCTGACTATTCCGTGCAGTCAGCCTGCGCGAAACCAGTGGCCCCAAAAAAAGAAAAAGAAAAACAATTTTAATGCAGGACGACGTAAACAATTGCTCGCCCTTATCGTTGGGCAACCCGTCTCAGATTATTAAAATCTGAAGAGTTGAAAGGCAAAAAATGTTGAAAAATAAAAAAGGGCTTAATTGATTGGTTACTTACAGTCTAGTAACTCTGTTGTCTTTGTCACAAGTGACATGAAACCAAGTACATGGGTTTACTAGTGTTGGATCCCAACTTTGAAGAACATTGTCTGGGTCCTTAAGTGCTCTTCTCAGAGCATACAGAGCATCTCCTGTTCAAAACGCCCAAAAAGCTTAGCTTTCGTAACAAAAATGAGCAGCAAATGATCAAACTAACACATACCCAGTTGAGATCATGAAGAAATGAAGAGAACCCATGTTTTAGATTTCAAATACCTTCACGGTTTGCATGAGCATGTCCTTGCAAAAGCGTTGCTGCAATAACAAGAACAAAAAGAGCCCAAAACGCCATTAGAGAGGTCTCTGGAGGTCTCTGTTTGGTCGTTCAATTAATGCATAAAGCACTGAGAAGAGATTGTCTGGGAATTTATAGACCTTCGTTGCGTAACCAAACAGAGCACAGAGCATTTCATTGGTCTCTGCATTTCTCTCCAAAATGCCCTCAATTCATTCAGATTTGACTCTTGTGTCCACTTGCATTGAGCAGTGTACTTCGCTACTTTCAAGACATAACTTCGAAGTCTAGGTTCGTTCGTCATTATGTTTTAGAGAGAAGGGTAGTATGGGGAATTAAGTTGGGGTTGCGTACTTGACGTGAACATAGATCTCTTCAAACACTGGGGAAAGTAGAGCGAATGATTTGAAACGTGAAAACGTGAGCTTTGGCACGTTTGAGTTATTCAGTGGTTCGGGGGACTATTTAATTATCGTGCGACGGCGCTCTCTCTTCTTTTGAGACACCATCATCATTTCTTAGCGATGCACTAGTGGTCCGCGTGTTTCCGTAAACAAACTCCTGAGAGCACTGGCATTAAACCTTTATGGGCCTCACTATTTAGTCAACACACGGGCCTAGGCCCGGCCCGTCTGTCCATGTAGGATTATACGAATAGTAAGTATAAGGATTAACCAACGATTAGTGTGTCGGAGTAGTTCAACACTTCAGCGGCTTGAGAGGATATTTCGAGTTAAGACTCTACAAATACAGAAACCACCACTAAATAACTTTTACTTCTTAGAAGACCGACCCGGCTAGAGCTTGAAATAGTTAGTTAAACAAAAAAAAAATATAAAGATTAAATAAAGATTAAGTTAATTATTTGCATTAAAAGATGAGTGTCATCTTAGTGCACTTAAAGTAGGGCTATGTGTTTTTTCTCAAAGAATTGGATTTTTTTCCTTCTTTATATTGTAGTGAACTTAAGAATTTTTACATTTCACGGTAAACACTCATTTGATAATAAATATGTTTGGAAATATTAGCTAATTCAAACATGCGATGGAGGAGGCTCAAGTGATACGACTAATAAGTCTCAACCATTGAGTTTGCACCGCCTAGTGCTAGTAGTATCTAAAAGTCTATTGGACTTTGATTATAGTTTCGAGTGTGGTGAGTTCACAAAGAGGTCTGCAAAAGCGACTATATTTGCAAAGCTCGAAACCAAGTAATTTGTCCCAGTGTCGCTTCCAACATTGATACCTAATTAATCTTGATAAAAGATCTCTTTACACACCAATTAAACTAGGTCAAGGCCCTGATAGATCTCATCTTTCATCCAAACAGTGAAGATGGAGAGGGAGACAATATATGGTTTGGTTTGAGAGGTAAGTTGATCTATATGGTGAATGTGTTATGATGAAAAGAGGGTGGTAGACTTGGTCAAAAATGTTGGATAGGTAGCTGGACCTTTCTCCAATCTCGTCTTTTGATGCTTTGTTTCTTTGACTTGGCAATCTTAGAATCCATGCATGCATCCATAATATATATAAGCCCATCATATGCTCGCTGTGGTACTGTAATTCCAATGTTAATGTATAAAGCTATATATATATATATATATATGATATGTGGTGCTTAATTGATTGAAATGAACATTAATGGTGGGGACAAACACTCCACTGTAGTGCTTTTTTGGCCCCTATATTTTCTTCTTTAGTTTTATTTTTGTTTTCTTCTTAAAAGAAGAGAGACCACGACACATGCTTTGTAAAAGCCATAAAGCCAAGACCCCTTCTTCTTGAAAGAAGAAAGTTTTCTTATACGGACAATTGAGTGTATAATCAAATTTTTAGTCATAGATCGAGAAGACCTCCCCACGTGATGACACCTCACTTAAAGTAGGATTTAATTGAGACCACTAGAGATGGGTCGACCCAGTTAAATTCCAACTTGAAAATGTGTTCTCATGTAAATAAAAACCTCAAATGAAATTTCTTACACAGTGTCAAGCTTGTTTAGATCATCTCCAATCATAATATTCTATTTTTTTTTATTTTACAGTTCTGTCACATTAAACTTTATTATTTTATAACCGCAAACTCTATTTTTACTCTAAAACTCTATTTATTATTTATATTTTTTATTATTTATTTTTATTAATTTTGATAAATTATTTAATCAGTAAAAAATTAAAAAAACACATTCATATTTTTTGAAAAAAAAATAATTATTGATATTTTTTAAGTAAAAAAAATAAAAAAGTAATGAACGATATTATAAAGTTGGGTGAATAGTGAAACTCCAAATTCGGAGTTCGACTATTCACCAAACTCTATAAATAGAAGAGAAATAAAGTAAGGTTAGAGTGCTTCAACTTTATTTTAGAGTTTGAACTCTAAAATAGAGTATGGTTGGAGTTGCCATAAACAAGGATCTCGATTTTGAGTCTTATAATAGTAAGTTATACTAGGTAGAAAGAACTTTATTGCCCTTATGAGATATTCGGTTCGAGCTAGACTGATCTTGTTACGCTTGTTGATCTCTGGACTCAAAAAAAAGGGCATGCATGCACACGAAAAATAGCTGCCGACACAGTTAAGTTAGGTTTAGTGAGATGATTTGTGCACATGGTTTTGGTGGTACTAAGTATGATCAATAGATATATCGATGGATTCCATAAGAGATGGAGGTGCATCACCTAGCTTGAACACCAAATTACGCAGAGTCGACCAAGAAAAAGAGTGCTCATCAAATGGTTGGACACTGTGGGGTCACATCCTCCGTGATTTACAATATACTTTTATATCGATCTGTTAAGGTTGAATTTTAATTTAATTAGAATCAAAAGTAACTTTTTATGTTCACAAGTTTGAACAGTACTACAGCTTACTCTCTCCCGCCCTTTCTCTTCCAATTTCAAGCTTGACTTCTTAGATTCTTTTTCACCTTTTCTCTCTTTATGTCCAAATAAAGCATATGGATTATGTGGACTCACTTAATTTGATATGTATAGATATTAGATAGATACTTCTCGCTTTAATTTAGATCCACATCCACCATTTATATTAACTTATTAAGCCAAGTTTAGTTTTGTTGATTTAAATAGTTTTTAAGAATATATTCTACACTACATAAATAATTGAATAATAATTTATACAATAGCTTTTTCTTTTCTTTTTTTGCTAAAGTGAGAGTCGAACTCGCCTTCCCAAACCTTACTTTCTGGCAAGCGACGCTTTTACCATTTCACTAAAGATGTTTTGATACTATTTTAATATTTTTACTCTAGCAGGAATAGAACCCATAACCTCGTCCATCTCACTAGAGATGCTTGAACATAGTTGTTTTGACATTATTAGCTGTCATCACATACGCTATTGTTTTTTTATTATCTTAGCACGAGTCAAATCCACGACTGCTCCAAACTTTGCTTTTCAACAAGTGATGTCATGTCCATCTCACTAGTGATGCTTCGGGACTATTGCCTGTTTTTTTTTTTTTTTTTTTTTTGGTCAATAGACTCAATACATGTACTTGTACTTGTTTTGTTAGGGAAGCACATACTGAAATGCAACGTATTTGGGCTCATGGACCATATATCTTTGGCAAAGCCCAATAGCAACAAACATAGTATTCAAGCCCACAAACGTAAGGCCCAACAGGAAGTTCTTCCTTCTTTATCAAAATCTGTGTTTTTGAACCAAATCAGTAGTTTTTCATAGTTTTGGATCATTCGATCTGTTTTGGTTTCTGGATTTTCTTATTCTATTCATTGATTCATACATCCATGTTGATCTCACCTTTGATTTCATTGCAATTTCAATGCAGTTCCTCTCAATTTAGTTGTGCCCATGGAGTGTTTGATGAAATGCCTGAACTAGTTGCAGAACTCACCAAACATCGAATCAGGTGAGTTGGGAAAGCTTGGATTCTTATTTATTCATGACATTAATCAACATATGGTATTTACATAATCTCTAACGGATTTTTCTTCCAATACCCAGATTTCTAGTTACATACATCATACATGAAACTTATTGATATGTTTAGAATTCATTGTTGCATATACACATATGATTAGTAAACATTTGTAGACAATTATGTGTATGTATACGCATCTTGATATGCATTTGCAGCACTGCCCATTTGTTGAATTAGTCTTCTTTTGATTCTGACTAGTAGACCATGTTCCATGTGAAGGATTATGGAGTTTTTAGGCACCACAGGATGACCCTCTACTGGTTCAAAGCAATAATTGTAGATTAGCGTTGCCACGGCCATTTTCATCTGAGTGAAAGCCACTTCCTTTCCTAGGCAAATCCTTGACCTGCATTGAACGCCATGAACTTGTATGGCTGTTCGTACTTGATACGCCCGTCTCTAGATATCCATCTCTCGGGCTTGAATGTACTCATGAAAAGTTTGCTTAAACTTATGCACTTCATTGAAATTATACATAATTTACACTTGCACACAACCAGTGAAAATTACTAATGTTTTAAGTTGTATATTCTGCTTGTTCTCTTTGTTTTCTAATACTATCTTCAACCAAAATTGAAGCTTCACTATACTTCAAAAGTGGAATTCTGTTATCATTTATTTTATTTGTCGTGATGATTTCTTTTGTGCACTTAATCGAGCACAATGGAAAAGTTTGATCCATGTAGCCGACCCCAGTTAATTTGGGACTGAGGCTATGTTGTTGTTGTGATGATTTCTTTTGTGGTTGATACTGCAACTGTCCATTTACTGAAGGCCTCCTTTGCTTTAATTGCAATTTCAGTGCTGCTAAGTTTTTGTCGTTAACTTGCAGGGCCCTTTAATTTGTTGTCTTTTGTTTGGTGAAATGCTTCAATGAGTTGGAGAAATCACTAAATATCAGGCCGGGTGAGTAAAAACGCTTCAATTCATTTTCATTCTAGTTATTCAGTAAAAAATATCTATGGGCTATAGCTGCATATGAATAAATCAAATACCCTTGTTTGGTTTTTCCTCCGTACTCTTACAACTTGATCTATGTATGATCTTCATACTAGTGTATTCTTCGTCCAATGCTCAAATTTCTGTTGCTTGTTGTAAAGTAAGGATTTATATATATTTGGTTCAGATGTAGGAGCAACCGAGCAATGTTCGATCAAATTAAATACATAAAACTTATTAATACATTCTGATGAAATGCCTGAACAAGCTGCAGAAATCACCAAAGATTGATTAGGCGAGTTGAATATGCTTGAATTCTTATTCTTTCGTGATAGTGATCAACATATAATTTTTATAAAATTTCTAGTGCAGTCTTCTTCCAATACCAAAATTTCTAGTTGCATACATTATGCATAGAACTTATAGATATGTTCTGAATTCATTGTTGCATATCTACGTAATTAATAAACACTTGCATTACATTTGTAGACAATTTCTAGTGCAGTCTTCTTCAACTACCCATTTGCTAAATTAGTCTTCTTTTGATTCTGACAAGTAGACCATGTTCCATGTGAAGGACTATGGAGTTTTTAGGCACCACAGGATGACCCTCTACTGGTTCAAAGCGATAATTGTACATTATTGTCGCCACGGCCATGTTCATCTGAGTGAAAGCAACTTCCTTTCCTAGGCAAATCCTTGGACCTGCATTAAATGCCACGAACTTATATGGCGGTTCGTACTTGACACGCCCGTCTCTGGATATCCATCTCTCGGGCTTGAATTGTAAGCAGTCTTTTCCCCATATCTCTTCCATTCTTCCCATTGCGTATAAAGAAGTCAAGATTCTGGATTTAGGATGCACTGTGTGGCCACTTGGAAGGATGTCTTGCTCTATAGGAACCCTGTGTCCAAATGGCACGGGTGGAAAGAGTCGCAGGCACTCGCATATAGCTCCGTGAAGATAAACAAGCCCATTAAGTTGCTTAATGTCGAAGAGTACTGGTTTATCGTGTTGTGTAGTTTGATTCTTCTTTGGTGAAATTGCTCTTAGTTCTTCAATTAACTTGGTTTCTGCTGATGGGTTTTTCGAGAGAAGCCAGAAGAACCATGTAAGAGCCGAACTAACCGTGTCCCTCCCTGCAAACATGTAGTTTACCATGGTGTCCCTCAAGAACTTATCCGACTTATTCAATCCCTTCATTTGTTCTTCTTCTTCTTCAGTCGATAGATATGAGGTTAAAAGATCCATTCCCTCATCGTCTCCTTCCTTAACTTTCTCTGATCTTCTTAGCTGTTGTCGTTTTTCAAACACGCATTGACCAATGAAATCATCCAGAGTCCTCCAAGCTTCAGTCAGTTTCTTTTCAACTCCGACACCCATGATCTTCTGTAGCTTCCAAAAAAACTTAGGTATCACATGTCGATAAAATATTGCTTGTAGAACATTGTCCAACGCTTCTGCAATAGGAACTTTTGGCATGTCTGCTGCTAGGCAAGTAGGATCAGTACCAGTTAAGAAAATGCAAGTATTATCAAACATGAATCTTTTAAACACATCTTGCAAATCAAGAGGTCCCTGCGTATCCATGTACTCATCAAGAACAGGAAACAAACCATGCTCCACCTTCTGCCGAAAGGTCTTTATCAAGAACCGAAGAAACTTGGGGTGGTTAATCAAGGCATTGCCAATTCTCCTCTGGGTCCTCCACTGGTCCATGTCTGAATTGAAAATCCCATCTCCCAGAACATCGAAAATCTCCTTGAACTCAGGTCCTTTAGGAAAATTAGAGAAATTAGTGCTGACCATGTACCTCACATTGGCAGGATCAGCTGTGCCGAGGAAGTCGATGCAGCCAAACCAAGGTCCTCGAAACGGAAAATGAAGCCTATTTCGAGATACCAGCTGAGTTGTCCAGTCATGGACACGGTGGATGTTGAGAAGCATTGAGGGGAGCATTCCTACCACTGGCCAATTGATTGGGAGGGTATTGTACTTCCAACAACGAAGGTAAAGAAGGAAGAAGATGCACCCGGCAGCCATCACTAACTCCGGCCACGCTAACATCACCATTATCTTGACCTTTAACCGCTGTTAATTGGTGCTTGAGAGAGAGAGAGAGAGAGCAAAGCAATCCAATTAAGCTAGCTTGATGAACAGGTCTTGCTCTTATTATCTAATATTATTCATGTCGAAACAGATAAAATATATTGAAATTACTAGTTGGTGGTTCAGATAAAATAAATTGTACATAATTTATTTATTTTTTCGGACACGTAAATTTTGCTTTATTAGTCCAAATTTCGGAACTATAAATAATTTATACGTGCACACAACTTGATACAAATTACTTAAATGCAATTTCTGTACTGTAATTCTGTTTTTTTTGCTGCACCCTTTAATTTGTTGTCCTTTGATGAAATTCTTCAATGAGTTTAAAACTTATTGATACGTTGTGATTCTTTTGTTCTTTTGTTTGGTATTGTTGGAGATGTTCCCATATCGACTTCTTAGAAAGAAAAAAAAAAAAAAAAAAAAAGGCTTAGAGATGTGGAGTGGGCACTCCATCTTGCCTTGGCATTTTGGAGTGAACCTCATTTTCACTTGTAGCTCATACATAAAACTAGTCACCACACTCTCCTCACCTTGGATTGAGACTTATATTATAAAAAATGAACATGCATGCAAAACATGCTGTGACTTCTAAGTTGAGAAGCTAATGTTGAGTATGTACCTCAAATCAGCAGGATCAGTGGTGCAGAAAAAGTCGATATGGGTGAACCAAAGTCTGATGACGAAGGTAGAGAATGAAGAAGAAGCACCTAACAACCATTAGTACCTCCGGCCATGCCAACACCGGTTCGCCATTGTCGCGACTTATGAGCACTGCTACTAAGTGCTTGAGAGAGAGCAAAGCAAGCCAATCAATCTTAATGAAAAGGTTTTTGCAGCCTCAACTGACCCTTTGCGTTTTATAACAGTTGGTTTAATTGGAGAGATCAACAGCTTCTTCACTAGTTTTTATAGGGAGGCAGCATTTACTATGTATTGAGTTTTCTGGTTGAAGGTCCAACCAAAACTTTTAAGATTTTTTCTACTGAATATTTAGTGTTGTCATCCATATCTTTCAAACCTAAAATTGAATTGAGAAATTACGTACCAATCTTTGCAAAAATGTATAGTTGTTGCAGCTTCAGCATTTAATATATATAGTTGTTGCTCTATATCCATCTTTATGAATTTTCTGGTTGGAGTAATTGAAAGGTAAAACATGTATTGTCATTTGTACTACCAATACTCGGTAAAAAAAAGGATATGATATAATCTCGTGAATTTATGCAGAGCTTGCTGTTTCTGTACCTACATAACACGTCTCAGACAGATTCGTAAATATTTTCCAAACAAATACTCGAGACAGCTGAACAAGATAACAACGACAACTTATATACGTCCAGCAAGACAAGAATATTTAATTGACAACTCGCGAGAAAACTATGGCAAGATTCCTTTAATCAATGAAGAAAGAAGGAAATAGTATATTTGCCACATCATTGTTTGAAGATGCAATATGAAAAATTTCTAAAATCTTGTATTGTGTTTTCTTTATAAATTGTGTGATTAAGAATCGCAAATTGTCCCTTTGAAAACTAAAAGTCGATTTTGAGATAGACGAACACTAGTTCGATCTTTATCTTTTTTTTACAAACCTGTCAAGGGACTTGTAAGCCGAGGGGATCTCGGGTACTAAGGAGATCTTGGGTTAGTGTAGGATCATTGTAAGGGAAGTGAGTAGTGTAACAAAGTTCGGTGAGAGATCACTAGCTAGATGAGGAATCGTTAGTTATGGACTTTGTGTAAATTTGTACATCACTTTCTCTTAGTGGATCTTAAACCTAGGCGTGACCCCACAGACATAGGACGGGAAGTCTGAATTGTGTAAACAAGATCTTGGTGTTGTGGTTTGATGCATTCATTTTGTTTACCGTTTTGCATTATTTACTTTTTGAGTGCATTGATCTTATCAGTAATTCCCAAACTTAATTAGAGAGTTGTCATCCATTTATTTCAAACCAAAAATTGTCTATAAAATTTTGAATTTTAATTCTTGTCTCAATTTTATCTCATCTAGTTTTTATGCTAAAGAAAATGGTAGTGTAACTTCGATAAGACATCCTGATTTGCACATATGGTGATAGCAAAACTACAAAAGTGACAACACTTGACTTAATTTAGGTTTTGGGGAATGCCCCCTCCAATCAATATAACCTATAGTACACCTTCTCAGATTAATATAGATGAAATGAGAATTAGTTATTCATGATGTTTACATTATCATTTATTGTAATTCTCTTAATATAATTCAGAGTTGTCTACAATTTCAATTTATGAAAACACTTCTAATAAAAATTCCCTCTTCAGATGTCTTAGGCCTAGAAGTGAAGAAGTTTCAGTCATTTTGGGGTAGCTGATGGATCTTGCACTAGCTATTGTTGTGATTGCAAATCCTTCAAGAACATACAAGATAAAACTAGTCATTCATAAGCCAAAATTCATGGCTATACATGTTTTACTAACCAAGGTCAATTCACATGCACTACCTTTCACTTTAAAGCTTGGGACTGTTCCAGCTAACATATTAATGGATACATTCCTGAAATAAATGACAAATAAATCAAAAAATCAATTAAGAAAGACCTCCTTAGGGATGGTTCCTGACAACTAGCTTCTTCCATTGTTATCTCCTCTGATATTAGGCCATCCAATTAATTTATTACATATGATAGATTAATTTATTTATAGTGACACATATGTGTGTTATGTGTATAAGAGAAGAGATGTTGTTGAGAGGCTTGCAGAAACCTCAAGGAATCGAGGTTGCCAAGAGAAGAAGGAATGGGCCCTGATAGCTTATTGTTTTGAAGGCTCATGCTCACCAAGTTGCTCAGTTTCCCTAAGCTCATAGGGAATGTTTCCCTCTAATTTGTTACCATATATTCCCCTGCAAGTTGTGCAAATAATTGCATAATTAGCTAACTTTTTTTTGAGAACCATGCATAACTAGATAACTTAATTAGTATGAATTTTATTCCCCACATTGTGGCTGCCGACCGACCTTTCTTAGCGGCAACTACGTGCAACCAACCTTCTCAATAAAGCAATACCTCGGTTGCTTTTATTTTATTTTTTATTTTTCTTCGTGTGTTTGTGTTGTCATATTCTTCCTCTATACCTGTTAAGATCAAGAAATGAACGAAACCCTAGCTAGGATTTGAAGAGAAACGAAAAGGAGATGAAACGGAGATTCATTCTGTGAAGGCCTTGCCTGCCCACAGCCCGGCCGCACGCCCACTGAGTGCCCAGACAACTCAGTGGTACTCGATTCTCTAAACACGCGTACTTACGCCTCCAGGGCGCGTGTTCGAACCGAGGGAGGCGAAAAACTGTACTCGAGGAAAACTTACTCGAGGGGGGTTGCAAATGCTGGACTGGGCTGCGGGCGGGGTCCAGTGCCTGTGAGTGTGGGCTCAGGATGCACGGCCCAGGTGCGCCTGGCCCAGTGGTACTCAGTTCTCTAAACACGCGTACTTACGCCTCCAGGGCGCGTGTTCGAACCGATGGAGGCGAAAGATTGTACTCGAGGAAAACTTACTCGAGGGGGTTGCGAATCTTTGGGGGCCGGGCTGCGGGCGGGGTCCGGTGCTCGTGAGTGTGGGCACTCGGTGGCCTGCTGATGAGTCGGTGGGCGAGCCCAGGCCTTCACACATTCAGTGAATGAATACTCTGTACCGTGTCTTTATATATCAACTGTGGAAACATTACAACCATGAGATTAGGAGATCTAATCTCAGCCACACATCCTTACAATACATGTGTATACAAAACACTCGCACACTCAGACATACAAATGTACACTTAAATCACACTTATTTAATGATTTATCCTAATATCCCCCTCAAACTTTGGGGGATATTGGTATACTCGAAGACGATGGAGGATCACGAACAACACCTCAGAGAGACCTTGTAGACTTTGAGGGAGCATAGACTGTACGCCAAATTCAGTAAATGTGAATTCTAGCTGTTAGATGTCAAATTTATGGGGCATGTTGTCGGAGCAGCAGGGATATCCGTGGATCCAGCCAAAATTCAAGCGATTATAGATTGGCCAGCACCGACTTCATTGACTGAGATCATAAGTTTTTTGGGTTTGGCAGGGTACCGATTCGTGAAGGATTTTTCGAAAATCGCTTCACCGATTACTAAATTGACTCAGAAAAACGTTAGCTTTCACTGGTCTGAGGAATGTGATGAGGCATTCGCTCAGTTGAAAAGATTATTGACTATTGCGCCGATGTTAGTGTTACCAGAGGTTGGACATGGATTCTCAGTCTCTAAAAATGTTTCTCATAGAGCTCTGGGGAGTGTATTGATGCAGGGTGTTGGTACAGTAGCTTATGCATCCAAACAGTTGAAGGTACATGAGAAGAATCATCCAACGCATGATTTGGAGCTGGCAACAGTAGTGTTTGCATTGAAGATATGGATACACTATCTGTATGGAGAGACGTTTACACTCTTTACTGATCATAAGAGTTTGAAGTATCTCTTCACACAGAATGATCTGAATATGAGGCAGCGCAGATGGTTAGAATTTTTGAAAGATTACGACTTTTCCTTGGAGTACCATCTAGGAAAAGTGAATGTAGTCGCTGATGCGCTGAGTAGGATACCTGTTGGAGATGCGGAGGTTCCTACTGAAACTCGATTTGAGATTTGCGCACAGATGAGAGTACAAACCGTATCTACACAGAGAGTGTCAGATGGTCAGAGGACCGACAGGTTGTACTCCAGGTTTCGTGAGTTAGCGCAGAGTGCAAAATGTGTTGATTGGACGGAGATGTCGGACCAATGTTTGCGCTTCAGGGGCAGACTGTGGATACCGTGAACACCAGAGTGAGAGAGGATATTCTTCAGGAGTCACACCGTTCCCGAATCACCATTCATCCAGGCAGGACCAAGATGTACAACAACATGAAGAGGCATTTTTGGTGGCTTGGGATGAAAGCGGATGTATCAACGTTTATTATGAATTGTGGGATATGTCAGCAAGTGAAGGCTGAACATCGCAGACCTGGAGGATTGCTACAGCCTCTTCCCATCCCACGGTGGAAGTGGGAAGACATTGCTATGGATTTTGTGAGAGAATTGCTGAGAACCGCCCGAAGACATGATTCCATCTGGGTTATTGGTGATAGACTGACAAAGTCTGCTCATTTTCTACCAATGGTTGCACATTATAAGTTTGATTAGTTGAGTATATTGTTCGAACGAGAGATTATTAAGCTGCATGGGGTACCAGTGACTATTACGTCAGACATAGATGATATGTATACGTCCAGGATGTGGCGGAATATGCAGGAGCAGTATGGTACGCTCCTACAGTTTAATACGGCTTTTCATCCTCAGACTGACGGGCAAACTAAGATATTTATATAGGTTCTCGATGATATGTTACGGGCGTGCGTCTTGGATTTTGGCGGATCAATGAGCTTGGAGGGGTGAGAACATCAAAAGCAAGGTGAGAATCACACAAACCTCAACTTTCTCTATATTTTGATCTCAATTATAGAGGTTTTGGTGATGTTTTTGGTGGATATTGAGTTGTTGGTATAATGGATTTCTAGTGCTTTGAAGTTGTGTTGTTGGTGTTGTGGTTGTTGTTAGTTTCGTGCGGTTGTTTAAAACTTTAGAATTTTCAGCAGTTTGTTGTCCAGAACGTGATTAGCACGCTAATGACAGCACCTAGCGCGCTAGGCTAGAAAAATAGTGCGCTAACGTTATTCCTGATGAAGAACGTATAACGATCTGGGAATCAGCGCGCTAATTCTCAGTCCCAACGCGCTAAATTCTGTTGTTTTGACACAAGTGACTCAAAACACATCCAAATGACTAAAAATCAACTATAAATGGAAATAGGTCATTTCGGGCGGTAATTTGGGATATCAGGGACTAGGCAGAGCCGGACCAGGGGTTAGTGACGGTACACGGAGTGCGGTGTGAAGTGTGTAGTATCCCAACTGAAATTTCTTGAGTAATATTTACTTTTGCTTTTGAATTCATTTTATGTCATTCATTACTATATTCCTGGTGTGTTGTAATGGACGGACGTTGAGGCTCTCTCTTCGTGCCATTTCTGTGTGTACGTCCACTAGGCCATAGCACGTGTGCCATCTCGGTGAATAGGGCTACCCGAGAGTTGTGACGGGCACGTGTATGTGCGTCGTAGGTTCCATGCTAACCACCTAGCGGATCCAGATACTGGCCTTGGTTGAGTGCTACTCGTCGGCAGTAGTCTGTTGGGAGTCTAAAGTATGGCGCTAGTCTGACCCTAGGCTCTAGGAACACACACTTTGAGCTTTCACTATTACATATGCATGCAATGAGCACAGTTGTCTGTTTATATTTCCGCACGTTTATTTAATATTTTTTAAAATTCCAGTATTTACTTTCTGTATTGCTCACTTAATTCCTTGGGAATACTCACTTTGGACTCGTCATCTGTCTTTTTGTGATGGCTTAAGTGCAGATCCTAGTACGAGCCGGCGCAAGGGCAAGCTACCTGAATACTTGTGATTCAGAGACATTTAACCAGACTTGTACGTTTGTATTATACATATTTTGTTTTATTTTGGGATTTGGGAATTGTGAGATATCTCAGGACTCTATATTGTTGATATTTTGATACATTGAGGTACATTATTGATCTATGATGATAATGAGTTTTCCACACTAGGTATCAAAGTTAAATGCATGACTTAATTGTTTCGTATTTTATTTTTCATGATAAAGGACTTCCTCTGTGGTTTATTTGAGATTAACATGATATTATAGGCAAATGATTTGAGTTCGTTAACAATTTAAACAATAAATTGTTGTTATTTGAAGTTAATTATGATAAAAATGGTGGATGAGATGACATGTGGGACACAACTGGCGCTGGTAAGCCAGGTTGTGAGCTCGCATTGGCCCCCTTGACGGTCCATTTGGAAAATGGGCTGTTACAACCTGCTTGGGCTAGCAACGATCAATATGCCTTTGTAGGCCTCAAAAACAATTTTAGTATGAATTTTCAATCAATACATGGTACAATTTACTTAGTAAGCCAATTACTTAGAAATCAACAACAAATTCGCTTAAGTGGTAAGAGACTTGGTTTTCTTAAGTAAGGTCTTGAGTTCAAGTCTTATGAATAAAAAAGATTGAGTTGAAAGAGCTGCCCTCTGTATGGGGCTTAAGAGTGACCAAGCGTGGATTAGTAAGTGCAGTTTGCGCGTAAACCAAAAAACCATTTTTTTTTTTTTTTTTTTTGGGTCAGAGCAAAAAAAAAAAAAAAACCAATTACTTAGAAATGCAACACATTTGAGCTTCATGGGCCAAAAGTTGGCAGAGCCCAATAGCGCTCACAAACATAAGGCCCAATAGGAAGTTCTTCCTTCTTTTTTTTTTTTTTTTTTTATCAAAATATGTGTTATGATTTATGAACCAAATCAGTAGTTTTTCATAGTTTTGGATCAGTCGATCTGTTTAGATTTCTTGTGTTTTTTAATACAATCCATTGCTTCATACATCCATGTTGATCTCACATTTGCTTTCATTGCAATTTCAATGCAATTCCTCTCAATTTAGTTGTGCCCATCAAGTGTTTGATGAAATGCCCGAATGTGTTGCAGAACTCACCAAACATCGAATCAGGTGAGTTGGGAAAGCTTGGATTCTTATTTACTCATGACATTAATCAACATACGGTATTTACATAATCTCTAATGGAGTTTTCTTCCAATACCCAGATTTCTAGTTACATACATCATACATGAAACTTATTGATATGTTTAGAATTCATTGTTGCATATACACATATGATTAGTAAACATTTGTAGACAATTATATGTATGTATACACATCTTGATATGCATTTGCAGCTCTGCCCATTTGTTAAATTAGTCTTCTTTTGATTCTGACTAGTAGGCCATGTTCCATGTGAAGGATTACGGAGTTTTTAGGCACCACAGGATGACCCTCTACTGGTTCAAAGCAATAATTGTAGATTAGCGTTGCCACGGCCATTTTCATCTGAGTGAAAGCCACTTCCTTTCCTAGGCAAATCCTTGGACCTGCATTAAATGCCATGAACTTATATGGCGGTTCGTATTTGATACGCCCGTCTCTGGATATCCATCTCTCGGGCTTGAATTGTAAGCAGTCTTTTCCCCATATCTCTTCCATTCTTCCCATTGCATATAGAGAAATTAAGATTCTAGATTTAGGATGCATTGTGTGGCCACTTGGAAGGATGTCTTGCTCTATAGGGGCCTTGTGTTCGAATGGCACGGGTGGAAAGAGTCGCAGGCACTCGCATAAGGCTCCGTGAAGATAAACAAGCCCATTAAGTTGCTTAATGTCGAAGACTACTGGTTTATCGTGTTGTGTAGTTTGATTCTTCTTTGGTGAAATTGCTTTTAGTTCTTCAATTAACTTGGTTTCTGCTGATGGGTTTTTCGAGAGAAGCCAGAAGAACCATGTAAGAGCCGAACTAACCGTGTCCCTCCCTGCAAACATGTAGTTTACCATGGTGTCCCTCAAGAACTTATCCGACTTATTCAATCCCTTCATTTCTTCTTCTTCAGTCGATAGATATGAGGTTAAAAGATCCATTCCCTCATCGTCTCCTTCCTTAACTTTCTCTGATCTTCTTAGCTGTTGTCGTTTTTCAAACACACATTGACCAATGAAATCATCCAGAGTCCTCCAAGCTTCAGTCAGTTTCTTTTCAATTCCGACACCCATGATCCTCTGTAGCTTCCAAACAAACTTAGGAATCACATGTCGATGAAATATTGCGTGTAGAACATCGTCCAACGCTTCTGCAATAGGAACTTTTGGCATGTCTGCTGCTAGGCAAGTAGGATCAGTACCAGTTAAGAAAATGCAAGTATTATCAAACATGAATCTTTTAAACACATCTTGCAAATCAAGAGGTCCCTGCGTATCCATGTACTCATCAAGAACAGGAAACAAACCATGCTCCACCTTCTGCCGAAAGGTGTTTATCAAGAACCGAAGAAACTTGGGGTGGTTAATCAAGGCATTGCCAATTCTCCTCTGTGTCCTCCACTGGTCCATGTCTGAATTGAAAATCCCATCTCCCAGAACATCGAAAATCTCCTTGAACTCAGGTCCTTTAGGAAAATTAGAGAAATTAGTGCTGACCATGTACCTCACATTGGCAGGATCAGCTGTGCCGAGGAAGTCGATGCAGCCAAACCAAGGTCCTCGAAACGGAAAATGAAGCCTATTTCGAGATACCAGCTGAGTTGTCCAGTCATGGACACGGTGGATGTTGAGAAGCATTGAGGGGAGCATTCCTACCACTGGCCAATTGATTGGGAGGGTATTGTACTTCCAACAACGAAGGTAAAGAAGGAAGAAGATGCACCCGGCAGCCATCACTAACTCCGGCCATGCTAACATCACCATTATCTTGACCTTTAACTGCTGTTAATTGGTGCTTGAGAGAGAGAGAGAGAGAGAGAGAGAGAGCAAAGCAGGCCAATTAAGCTTGATGAATAGGTCTTGCTCTTGCTGTCAACTGCCTCCATTATTGTTAATGTAGAAACAGATAACATATATTGATTGCCTGTTCTGTTCATCTTTTGTAAGAGAAGTGTTAGAACGACGACAACATGTCACATCACAAGACACATTGGCTCACAAGAGTCATTCATTTGCACCTCGGAATGTGGACATATATAGATCTTGATACATAACACGTGGATCGAGGTTGTATGGAAGGCTCTTGAGAGCCAATGTGTCTTGTGGTGTGACGTTGTTGTTGTCATTCTAGTAATGCATGTATCATCAAATATTGTTTTTATTTTTCTTCTTCACTTTTTGTGGTTGGATAACTTTTAATTGCAGTCTTCCGAATCAAAAAGATTTTTTTTTCTTTTTTTTTTTCCTCTAAATTGAGGACATGATATGAAAGTTGAGCACTTCTCATAAAATGAGTGGTAGATTTTTGGTCGAATTTGTTCGGTGCACATTTGTGAGAAAACTACACTTCACCGTCCACATGACCAAGATGTTTATGTATACTAGTACAAGTGTCACACATGGAGATAGAAACTACACATCTTGTCTAAAGAATTTATTTCAAACTAAAAATCTTGTCTAAAGAATTTCGAATTTTACTTCTCGTCTCAATTTTATCTCATCGAGTTTTTGGAAGGAGATTTATGCTAATATGGTGATAAAAAAAATACAAAAGTAACAACACTTGACTTAATTTAAATTTTGGGAAATGTCCAGTCCAAACAATATAAACTACACTATATATAGTACACCTTCTCAAATATACATAGATGAAATGAGAATTAATATTCATGATGTAACATCATCATTTATTGTAATTCCCTTAATATAACTCAGAATTGTCTACTACTTTCGATGAAAACACTTCCAACCTCTTCAGATGCCGAGGCCTTTCAGTGAATAAGTTTCAGTCATTTTGGGGTAGCTGGTGGATCTTGCACTAGCTATTGTTGTGATTGCAAATCCTTCAAGAACATACAAGATAAAACTAGTCAATAATAAGCCAAAATTCATGGCTATACAATGTTTTATTAACCAAGATCAATTCATATGTACTACCTTTCACTTCAGAGCTTGGGACAGTTCCAGCTAACATATTATTGGATACATTCCTGAAATAAAGACAAATAAATCAAACAACTCAATTAAACATAAAACCCACCTCTTACTGATGTAAATTGATTCAATCAAATCAACATTCTCAATGATATATATGTGAACTCACATGACTACTTGTTCCCATGTAATCTCCTGTGATATTAGGCCATCCAATCAATTTATTACTCCACATATGAAGGATTAATTTAGTTATAACGTAAATATTTGCGTGCACAAAAGAAGAGATATTGTTGAGAGACTTGCAGAAACCTCAAGGAATTGAGGTTGCCAAGAGAAGAAGGGATGGGCCCTGATAGCTTATTGTTTTGAAGACCCAAGCTCACCAAGTTGCTCACTTTCCCTAGCTCATATGGAATGTTTCCCTCTAATTTGTTACCATATATTTCCTTGCCAAATTGGTTCACATTTTAGTGAATCCTAACACATGAGATTAATTAGTGATGGGACTAACACATGGGTTTAGATAGTTTAGTCTCATTTGTGTATCTTGTTTGGTTGAGAGTTTTAAGGTTGGGATTAAATGAGGTTGTACATGTACATTTACCAAAGTACCCTTTAGATAAATAAGACCAAAACCCTCCATTTCACACATTTCTCATCTCTAAGGAACCTTGAGGATAGAAGCTTCTCCTTCTAACTTTAGCTGTGCTAGGATCTCCCGCTGGCATGGGGCAGGCGAAGAGAAGTTAGGGGATGAAATACCCGCAGCCATGCTTGCAGCATCTAGAAGACCTCCATCGTACTTAAGCTCGATGCAGTCAAAGGGGTTCGATGTGATAACAAATCCATAATCAAGTAAGAAGAAATCGTTACTCAAACAACCATAATTGAGTGTTATTGAATCATTTTGGTTGATCTGTTTCTCTGCCACGACCTGTAGCGACATTTGAGCCAAGGAAAATTAATTAAATACTGGAAGTAAATGCAAATGAATGAACTGATCATAAATTTAGAAGGTAAAATGGTAGTGACGAAAGTTAGGAACATGCCTTAACCAAAAACTTTGAGGTTTGAGTGTCTTGCTCCTGCACAATTTCAGCATTTTGATGGAAGCTGTGGTTGCAAATATCGATAAGAGGAAGCATCATAGGAATATAAGTTTTGGTCCCATCTGGAAGTTTTTCGCCATGTAAACGGAAGGCCCTTGATGAGACTGCTGACATTGCCCAACCGTGGGAAGATGTGTCTCCAGGTCGCGAAATCTCCAGGCGAGACGAAGAAGAAGAGCAAAACAGGGAGGGAGGTATGAGAGATTTGTTGTTTGTGATTTGGTTAATGTGAGGGGTAAAGTGGTAATCTCCTCTTTCACTTACAATGGATTAGCTAATCCCACCAAAAATGGTGGTATTGTTTAATCCACTACCATGCCTCTTAACTAATCCGTTGGCCTAGTTAATCCTCCAAGCAAACACCCATTTTAAAAATGTTAAAATTTGGTGTCAATGGATTAACTAGTCCAAGAGATGCGGGAGAGGCAGAGAGAGATGCGGTGAGGCAGAGAGAGAGCCGAGGCAAATCGGGCTAATCCCACGAACCAAACAGGCCATTAGAAGTACCTACAAGCATTGCAATTTTGTCAAATTTGCTAGTGCCGAAAGAATAGGTCCTGACAAGCCAGCATTTCCGAGGTCCCTTAATTTGCAAAACGTGGAAAAAAGTCAATACATAAAAGGATAATAGATTTAGCTATGGTGCTAAAATTAGTGTTGTCCGCTCAAAACTAGTTTACAATAATCTAAATTTGCTAGTGAAAGCCAGCATTTCCGAGGTCCCTTAATTTGAAAAATACATAAAAGGATAATAGATTTAGCTATGGTGCTAAAATTAGTGTTGTCCGCTCAAAACTAGTTTGCAATAATCTAGCTGAAAGCTGAAAATCTAGTATACGCAACTTAAATCCGAAAAAAACTTGTGCAAGCAAGGAGGGGAAGATCGTTACACTCGGACAACAACGTTATCAAGGTTGCATGTCACATGAAACCAAAGAAACACAGAGTCAAAGTCGTCTATTAAAGACAATTCAAATTTCTGCATGTAGTAGTTGAGGCAAACCTAGATTAAGTCTGAATCATTTTTCTTTTTCTTTTTTTGTTATCCGTAGATGTGCAGGCGAGCCTAACTATTCTCACGAGACCATAATGCAATCAGCCTTGAGTGTACCCCAGTAGCCCTAGCAATCTTACCACATCGGGAAATTGAAACCGAGGTCATACACTCAACTCACACAACCCCGCCTTCACTCTTACCGTTGTGGAATCAAATTTAATTCATGGGAGAAGTTTCAAAAATGAAATGCATTACCCAAGACTGACAATGAATAACAACAACCAAGTCTCAATCTCGAATTCGTTGAGGTGGACTACACATATTGAATGTTTCCACTGCGTAGTTGAGAATGCGCTTTCAACTGATCTAGTGGACAGAATTTGCTGATAAAACTCATGTACAGTGCCAGAACAAGGAGCTCAAATTTTTGAACCATCTGAGAACAACCTTGCCATCCATTCAACCGTTTGGATCGCATTTCTGTGCATTCATACACAATACTACTATTCGAAAGACCAATAATCAAGTACTGCTTTTGTAAACTAGTATTATGGGGGACTTCAACTTTATAACAGAGAATTGGATACATGAAGAATTAGCAACTAGCTAGACAGTCTTTCATCATTACATGACATGGCCATTTTTAAAGCAACCAAACTGTCTATTATGTAAAGAATACAACAAGAGAGACACTGTGGAGTGTATATAATCAAGATGATGCCTTATTTTCTTTTGCGAGGTAACAGAAAGGCGATCTTCAGATATAAATAATGTTCCCCAAACTCATGGCCGAACCTAAACCTTCAATGAGAATAATTAGAATTTAAATGTGGGGATTTCAGCATCGAGGCCATGTATGGCTTGGTAAAATAACCTGGAAGGAAGACTCCGGTATGGATCTTCTTCTCTCTTCTCCTTTAAGTAGGCAATGCACCTCTCAACCTCAGACTTCACTTCCATATATAACTTTTTGGCTTGATCTCGATCTTTTAGTTCCTCTTTCCGGCCTTCACGAGAAAACACGCGTAAAAAGAACTCATTATTCCACAAAACAAATTTGAGGTATCAAATAAAACTATCCCCTCTACATAAAGACCACAAAGTTTTGAAGAAAAGGCAATGAAGAAGATGAGACCATTTGCACAGCTCTTCTTTTCCCGATGAGAAACAAATCTATTATTAATGATAATGAGAAAATTTGAGGGATCGAACCCCTGGAGAACACACAACACAAAAAAGATTGGACTGATCCACTCCTTGCACTAGTATTTCAAGAAGGCAACGCTTCATGAAGGATGCAAGATGGATCTCAATGTGGCGGGAAGAAAAAAAAATCTTAAGACTTACAAGTAACTCAACCTGTAACCAAGGTTGATATTGATGCAGAGACACAGCAAGAAGGGTCATGCGCATAAAACAAGATTCCGAACTAAAATTTACTTGTGTCTTCTTTTTGCTTATTCTTTTTTAAGTTCCAAGTTTCCAATGGGCAGAAAGTTTCATTTCAAAACGATAATTTAGTGTAAGATCATTCACTCTTAGAAATCATTGACTCTTTTTAGGAGAGGATTCTTTCTTGATAATTAGTATTAGATTTTAACGAGTTGACTATCTTCATTTTGCTACAATGGCGAATTTACAAAATAAATTTTTGACCAGGCCAATTTCAAAGGGGTTGTAGGATTATATCATTGAAGGCTATTAAACTAATCACTTCCGATGCCCATGTTCTATAAATGCTTACTTAATCTGAAAAATAAGGTTGACAGTTCTGTAGTTCCAACTCTCAATTTGATACATCAAGTGTTTAATAGAAGTTTCACTTAATGAGTCTAAGCATTCTAATTCCTTACCTGCCGTATCGAAAGTCCTTCCAAACAAAAAGTAGAAACGGCCCGGAAGTTTGGGGAGTAATCCTGGCATGTGAAGGTCTTCTTTTGCAACTTCTCCATTAATGTCAGTTCTTTAATGATTAAAAAAAAATGCAACGATAAACAAAAAATTTAAAATAAGATCAATGAAAAAGAGTTAAAACACAGATACTACTAAATGATACTAGAAACCTTAAGTACACATAAATTAGCAATGAAGAGCTGCTAAACGATATAAATAAAAATACCTCAACCTTCTAGCACGCCCGTCATTTATACTTTCAAGTCGTGCCTTAAAGAAAGGAATCTTTACAAGATCATCATAATCAAGTGCTACCTGAGATTGATGACATTTCATCAGTATCCCGTTAGGTACAGAATGAATCATTAGATGGCAAACGTAAGCTGCATAGTGAAAGTGGGATATTCGTTTACAGATATCAAGAAATGTAGATAAACTTGGACACTAATTCTTTAGTACATTAAAACTAAAACCAAAATATCGATATCTTGTTGCCCACTGTCAAATAGTATATACGGCACATAATGTACAAAATAAAAGAAGTAACTTGAAGTCTGAACTCACATCTAACAAGTCATCTTCCCCAACAACACCAAATGGAACGATTTTAGCCCCAAATCTTGCAGCCATACGCACAAATTCTGGCTGTATAGGCCAAAACAACTTGTATTCTTCTCCCTATGGAATTAGATGTTTACAATAACTCTACAAGGAAAAAATACATATTTCCATAGAGGCTAAATGAATTAGTGGATGACATCAAGTAATAATTTACCCTTTAAAGAACATAATTTATTACTAAGCATAGGTTTGAGGGATAATCTCCCATAATTACTAATTTTTATTTTTTTTAAAAAAAAAAATTCAACAGATGAAATCTACTATTAGCGATTAGATTTTTTTAAAATAAGTTGGCAAGTTAATAACTCCAAACACTATATTGCTAAGGAGGAAGGAGCGTAATAAAAAAGGAAATCATAAAAATGAAAAATAAACATTTTCTTACTTGAAGTGGTCCAGCTTAAAGTGAGGAGGAAAAGAAGAGAGGGAAAGATAGAGAGTTCGAATATTCGATCTCTAGGCTTAATACTTATAAAACAAAAACAAAAACAAAAATGTTACCTTCTGATGAAGTGCCTCACGTGCGCCACCAGGGTACAATAGGACATGAGATTTTGTGGACATGAGTTTATAGAAGTTGGATGCTGAAACAGGAACAGCACCCATAAGTCTGCACACGTCAAATCTTGAATACTCAATTATGGAACGTTCCCATGACTTTTCAAACAACGAAGGATGAGCTATCCCCCGCAGCAAAATATTTTTTTCAAGGAGGAATTTTCCGAAGAGGGGAACCAACTCCAATCCTAGAAGCATGTGATAACCAACAAACAAAATTGGTCCACCACAAGGAATCCCTTCAAGACTCCGTACAATTCTTTTATTTTCTAAAGTTGACAGCATTACAGGGCTGGTAGCAACATTGATCCATCTGCAAGCCGTAAAAGGGCTGAGGAGATGAGATAATATTTGATATGATTCTCCATGAGTTAACTGTAATCAATAGAAGTAATTAAGTAGCTAAAAGGCGCACATGGAATGCACAAGACTTTAAGTAGAATATGAGGTGATAAATATGGTCTAACATAAAGTGTAATTTCAGGGAGAAATCATGCAAGTTATCTGAAATATACTAATCAATTTCCACCTCTAAGACTTACAACAGTTGAAGCCATAGTTATTAAGAGTTGTAGTATCAACATAATCAAAGAAAAACAAATATGCAGAACCAATTTAAGAAAAGTATAGGCAGCATAGAGAAATAGAGTATTTTTTAGAGGAAACGAGTTATATTGAATTCACATCATTAATAAATGGGGATAATGTTATTGCTAGCAGAGTGCACATGCTAGTACAACAAACACATGAAGATGCAATAAGAAGATAGATGAAATTCACATTTTTCCATTGAATTCATTATGTGCTCCCCTTTCAATACATATAGAGTGCTATGAATGCTAGATTGCTTGCACAAAAACTTTGCGTGATTTTAAACCATGAAGCACACTTTTAGGTCTCGGCAGAGTTCAATCGCATAAATGTCTTACATCCAATTAGAATAATGATCATGAATCATGATCACTTATTATTGAGCATTTGAGGTAAAAAGTGTTAATCCTCCGAGATAAAATACACATTCATAGGAACTCATTCTTAGCTTCCCAAATAATGTGAAATATGGCGTATATAGACATCTAACAGGCCATCGATATCTATGGTTAGGGAGAAGATCTATGGTTTCTGCATTTATGCATAGGTAACAAGCTAAGCAATTTCCTCAATTACTCATTTATAATTGCCATAGAAACAGACCAGTCCAATATTAGCCTCAATAATCAAATACCTGTATGATTTCAACAACATTGCAAACTCGGATGGTATTGGTCTAATAAAGTCTGAAACATAATCGACACTCCTTCTACGACGGTAAAAACCAGCACCTCTAATAATAGTTACCAAATCAACGCCATCTTCCTGGTCCATGTCAAAAAGAAGAATTAAACATCAGATATCAGAATTTAAAAAAAAAAAAAAAAAAAAAAATTCATCTCCCAGTTGACAGAAAAAAGAGTAGCTAGGAAAATGGGATTTTTGCTCCAACAGAAGAACTTTAGCAATTCAATGGTTCATCTTGAAAATAAGCAAGAAATTCATACAGGAGCAGGAATTACAGATCAAATCTTTTCATTTGAGATAAACATACTAAATAGTTTGCAACTTACATACATGCAGAGTTGAACAGAACAAAAGAACTTAAACATACATAATTCCACAAGTCGCATTAAACTGAAAATATTAGTACACGTGTGCCCTGTACTACGAGAGGAAAGCAATTCTTCCTACCATGAAAAGGGTGTGTCCACTCTCATTGAAGTGGCGTATTTGGCATGACGTCAGCCTATCATAAAGCCTTTCAGCTTCCTCCTTACTTGGTAGCAACTTATCCTTTCCACTAAAAGATGAATACTAATATCAACACCATCATTCTGTAATAGAAAATAACAAATTTTGACATAACTTTCTATTTTACATAATTCAAAAAAAAATCCCCACTGTTCAACAATTCAATTAAGCAAGAGAAAGAAAGCAGTGGTACATTTAACAATCCAAAAAAATTAGATTTTGACTAGGCATAACAAAGTACAAAAAGATGGAGAGAAAAGTCAAGATATGATAAATCCTTCTAAAACCCTGAAGTCGAAAAAAAAAAGTATAAGATTAACAAGTCTTTTTTTTTTTGTAAAATCTCGAAGCAAGCCATGTAATAACATTCCTCCAAAGAAATCAGGAAAAACATATGGTATTGAAATGCCAATAAACAGCCTTCAGTTCATAAGTTTAGATTGAAGTTTGTTCATTAAATGGTATCAAAAGTGTATTAATTTAAGGTTTGTAGTCTGCCGAGGATAATAAACAACTTGAAACAATAGGGACAAGTCTAGGCTTTTCTGAGGGGGTGAAACTACGATAAATTAACAGAAATAATCAAGAGCAAATATGATACAGGAGAATAGCTAGAATTCATTTCATATTGGGAAAAGAAGTGAACCTCAAATTCATTTCATATTGGGGAAAGAACTTTAAGCTGGTTTTGCCATTTGTTTTTAGTTGTATCCATAAAAAAACTGATTTGAAGAAGGGACCATCAACCAACACCAAATTTCTTATTTTTTATTATTTTCATTGAGTATTCTTCTATGCCTTCCTTAATCCTTGTAAACACATTGAGGTAAATAGAAGGATTTACAAGGATGAAGGAAACAGGATATTATTTCTCATTTTTCAAAAAAAGATCTATTCCAATTATTTTTGGAGAACCATAAACTAAATTGTATGTTCATCCGAGAAACAATTTGATTAGTTTAAAACTCCTACATAAACAGTTTCGTGACACTGATTGCCTTTCTAGATCATCCATCTAAATGTGAAAACTTGAACAAAAAAAAAACAAGTCCAGTTTTATATTTCTTGAACCATACACGTATCAACCTTTTGTAATTGCAATCAGCTGATTCAAAGTGATAATATTTAATACCTAGCTAGGACCAAAGTTTCAGCTTTAACAGCATGCAGACGAGAATTGGCATGGGAAGATGCTGATTTTAGCATTTGCAGCTTCCAAAGAATTGATTCTTTGGGTAAAATATCTAGCAAGACCTGCAATTGAAAAACAAAATAACCGCACAACGTGAGAGAAAATGTCATAGCAAAAGTACTACTTTGCAGATGGTACGATTTGACAAACCGGGTCGATTACAAGTAACCCCAACTAATTTGGAATTGAGGCTTTGTTGTTGTTGTTGTTGTTGTTGTTGGTAGGTTATAAGTAAACTAGAAAGGTATCAGATGTATGGCAGGCATGTCAAGTGTCAACCTAGCACTAATGGAAGAAAATATTAATGTGTGCCTAATAGTTTACGTGACATGTTACCAGGAAAGGCAAGTTCAGTCCAGATGCATTTATTACTAGTAATAAATCTTACAGGAAGAGAGTTGAAGATTGAAGCTAGATTCTTTAGAAGGTCTCCAACTGCTTCTTCAAGAGGAAGCTCTTTCTCCATGCTTGCCATCATCATCCTCAAAGGGTCACCTATAATAAGCATTTGGATCACTCACTTCGCAATGACCTTATCATTACATTGAAATGTAGTTAATTATAAAACCTTATCAAAAAGAAAAAAGAAACCCGCTTCTTCAAGAGAAAGTTCCAAATGCACCTATGAAAGCAACCACTCTGATAGTATCAAAACTGAAAACTTTGCCTGATTATACAACCTTATCCCAAACCACATTGAGTCTTAGCCAAGAAATTTATCATTCCATAAAATTTTCAGACGATTCCAAAAATAAGTTTTGCAAGGAGCATTGAGGCCAAACCTGTCATAAAACCAAGGATGTAAGCCAAACCATGATTAAATTGAGTAGGCAGGGCGCCCAAAAAAGGCATCGCTGGGTTCAATCGTGACTTGTCGAATGAGGTAGCTGCAAAAAGAAAGACCTTAAATGTTGAAAATGTCTTGATTTTTTCTAGCTTTTAGGATTAAGTTGTTTGTTGAATTTTAAATTTAAATAAGATATCCAAAGCTAAGATTTAAAATTAGGTTAGCAATCAATGAAAATTGCTCATCTTTCACATTATTCTTCTCAAATCCAACAATAAATGATGTATGGAATCATGATTGTATCAAAAAACGATTTAGTGTCATTCTAATTAATTGCATCTTTTAAGCAAAAAAAAAAAAAAAAGATTAGATCCATGTGGAAACCTCGTGAATAAGCAAACTTAGAACAATTTTAACCATTTCATGAACATGGAAAAATATTTAGGGACTAGAATATATAATATTTGTTAAAGACGTCGACCACCCTCATGAGCATTAGTACATACATCCAAAGAATTCTCAAGTCCATCAAAGAGTAAAAATTTTAAGATAGACAACCAACAACTCAACGACACGCCAAACAATTGATAAACACACCTGGGTTAGCCAATATTAACATAAGGTCAATATCAGGATTACGTGCTGCGACGGCAAGTGCAAGACATCCTCCAAGAGACTCTCCAATAAGATAAATAGGACTATTTGGCGAATGTGAATACTCCAACTTGATTGTATTTTCGACCAATAGCACCAGATCTACATACGAATGGGAAAAAGAAAAGAATTTTAGCAACCATATGCAATGTACCATTCACCAATGTCTCTCTAATAAAAAGAAAAGAAGAGGAACCTTTAAATGGTGTTCGATCCGCAACTGGAATGTGCAAGCACCATATATCAAAAAACCTAGACTCAAGGAAATTCATTGGTAAATCATTTTAAATTAATAAGGTGAGAGATATATCGCACTAAATCGAGCGCAATGGAAGAGCTTGATCCGTGTAGCCAACCCCAATTAATTTGAGGCCAGAACATTAGTTTTGCAAAATAGCGAGTCCACATTCTCAATTAACTAATCAATCACTATCGTTATCGCTATGTCTATCTTAGTATTAACAAAACCAATGAACAGAAATGAAATCTCAGCTATGTTCATGTTAGTGAGACTTACTTCCCAAGTCTCTGATGATGCGAAACCAGGCCAAGCCCGACGCCATCCAACCCTGCTTTTCAAACCAAATCATGGAGAAATTTAAACCTAAATCAAACTTCTCAAACTTAAAAAGCTTAAAAGCACAAACGAACAAACAGGCCTCAAAAGCTTAAAAAGCACAAACGAGCGAATGATATACCAGGCAAGTAGAGGAGCAGAGGAGAGCTCTCCCATCGAGCTCCGCACTCCAAAGGCGAGAACCAGCGAGGCGGTCCACCGTCCGATCTGATCAGCTCCTTCGACCTTTCCAAGTAATCCTTCACGCTCAGCCGTTCGATCTTCGAGTCGTCCCAATCCTTCGGCGCCTTTTGAGGATTAGTAGAGACGACCGTTGTTGACGTCCGACCTGAAACCTGATCCACTGCTCTGATCCTCCTAGGGATCCGCGACTCCGAGCCACGCCGAGAACACTGAGACAGATTCAGAGTCGCGAGCGTTGAAGGTCCGGCGATCGCCATTAGAGATCAGACGAAGAGTTCTCAAAAATCAATCAAACAGAAAAAGAGCACACGAGAGAGAGAGAGAGAGAGTGTGAGCGAGTGAGAAATCAAGAGCAGTGTTGGAAATGTGATGTGAGCGAGTGTTCGCGCGGGAGAAGCAAATATTGTGTGAGGAGCGTGCGTGCGTGCGTGCGTGCGTGCGTGCACGACTCTCTCTAAACTAAAACGGACACGAAAGTGTGGTAAGAAAATGCAGATGTTGTTTGTCTTAAAAATGGAGGAGAGTGGGGGATGTTGGACTTACTATTTTGAAAGGGAATTGATAGAGTAACGCACTTTAGACACCAATTTTAAGCACCGACCCAGTTGGATATCGTGCAATACACGCAAGATGCGTGTGTGCGCATCTCGTGGCGAAATGCTCGGCATTCCATTGGGTTGGTGTCTAAAGTCGGTACCCCAACACAAATGCCTATGGACACTACGGTTTCTCTCTTAATCCAACTGTAATTTCGGGTCTGCGTAGATGAAATCAAATGGAATGTTTGGGCCTAAGATAAATTTTACATGTAGTTGAAGTAAACCTAGATGTCTCAATTTATTAATATTCGGACGAACCTGGAGTAGTCAAATAGTTCGAATATCGAGTGGCTTAAACCAAAAAAAAAAAAAAAAAAAAAAAAAATCAATTTAACTAATGGGAGAAGTTTCCAAAATGAAATGCAAAGAGTAACAACAACAAAGTCTCAATCTTGAATTAATTGAGGTGGACTACATGAATCGAATGCCACGTGCGTCGAATGTTTCAAATACTACTTTTCAAAAGACCAATAATCAAGTACTACTTTTGTAAACTAGTATTATAGGGGAGTTTTAACTTTATAACAGAGAATTGCATACATTATTTGGATGAGTGGAGAATTAGGAACTACAGAGACTTTCATCATTTCATGAGATGGCCACTCTTTCGAGCAACCAAACTGTTTATTATGTAAATAATACAACAAGAGAGACACTGTGGAGTGTATATAATTAAGATGATGCCTTATTTTCTTTTGCGAGGTAACAGAAAGGCGATCTTCAGATATAAATAATGTTCCCCAAACTCATGGCCGAACCTAAACCTTCAATGAGAATAATTAGAATTTAAATGTGGGGATTTCAGCATCGAGGCCATGTATGGCTTGGTAAAATAACCTGGAAGGAAGACTCCGGTATGGATCTTCTTCTCTCTTCTCCTTTAAGTAGGCAATGCACCTCTCAACCTCAGACTTCACTTCTATATATAACTTTTTGGCTTGATCTCGATCCTTTAGTTCCTCTTTCCGGCCTTCACGAGAAACATGCGTAAAAAGAACTTATTATTCCACAAAACAAATTTGAGGTATCAAATAAAACTATCCCCTCTACATAAAGACCACAAAGTTTTGAAGAAAAGGCAATGAAGAAGATGAGACCATTTGCACAGCTCTTCTTTTCCTGACATAATGAGGAAATTAGAGGGAACGAAATCTTAGAGAACGCGCAGCTCACAAAAATTGGATTCATCCACTCCTTGCACACATCTTGCTAGTATTTCTGGAAGGCAACGCTTCAC
Organism: Stephania cephalantha; assembly: GCA_039657325.1. Classification (NCBI taxonomy): domain Eukaryota; kingdom Viridiplantae; phylum Streptophyta; class Magnoliopsida; order Ranunculales; family Menispermaceae; genus Stephania; species Stephania cephalantha. The sequence continues at coordinate 55,619,732 of CM077573.1, forward strand.
GACACATGCCAGATGGATCTAAATGTAGCGAGATAAAAAGAAAATACTAGACTTATAAGTAACTCAACCTATTACCAAGGTTGATATTGATGCAGAGATGCATCAAGAAGGGCCATGTACTCGTGTGCATAAAACAAAGATTCCGAACTAAAATTTACTTGCGTCTTCTTTTTGTTTATTCTTTTTTTAAGTTCCAAGTTTTCAAGGGCAGAAAGTTTCGTTTCAGGACAATCATTTAGTGTAAGATCATTCACTTTTAGAAATCATTGACTCTTTTTAGGAGAGGATTCTTCCTTCATAACTCATAAGTATAAGATTTTAACTAGTTGACTATCTTCATTCTGCTCCAACAACGACTTCACATATTAAATTCTGAACTAAAATCTTTGGATGTCCATGTTCAATAAATGCTTGATCTGAAAAATAAGGTTGTACCAAATTATAGGGAATAATAAGAGGCTAACAGACCTATGTGGATACCAGTTCTGTAGTTCCAAGTTCCGACGCTCCATTTGACACATCAAGTGTTTAATAGAAGTTTTACTTTTTTTTGGATAGGAATAGAAGTTTTACTTGATGAAAGCATTCCAATTCCTTACCTGCAGTATCGAAATTCCTTCCAAACAAAAAGTAGAATCGACCCGGAAATTTGGGGAGTAATCCTGGCATGTGAAGGTCTTCTTTTGCAACTTCTCCATTAATGTCAGTTCTGTAATAAAATGCAAGGATAAACAAAAAATTGAAAAAAAAAAAAAAGATCAAAGAAAAGAGTTAAAACAGACATACTGCCAAATGATACTAGAAACCTTAAGTACACATGAATCAGGAGTTAAAATGAAAAGCTACTAAACAATATAAATAAAAATACCTCAGCCTTCTAGCACGCCCGTCATTCATACTTTCAATTTGTGCCTTAAAGAAAGGAATCTTTACAAGATCATCATAATCAAGTGCTACCTGAGATTAATGACATGTCGTCAGTTTCCCATTAGGTAAAGAATGAATCATTAGATGGCAAACGTAAGCTGCTTAGTCAAAGTTGGATGCATATTCCTTTAAATCAGGATATCAAGAAAATGTAGATAAACTTCGATACTTAATCTTTAGTACTTTAAAACTAAAACCAAACTAGCGACACCTGGTTGCCCACTGTCAGATAGTATATATGGCACATAACGTACAGAGTAAAAGAAGTAACTTGAAGTCTGAACTCACATCTAACAAGTCATCTTCCCCAACAACACCAAATGGAACGATTTTGGCCCCAAATCTTGCAGCCATACGCACAAATTCTGGCTGCAGAGGCCAAAACAACTTGTATTCTTCTCCCTGTGGAATTAAATGTTTACTACAAGTCTACAAGTAAAAAATACATATTTCCATAGAGGCTAAATGAATTAGTGGATGACATCAAGTAATAAGTTACCCTTTGAAGAGCATAATTTATTAATAAGCATAGGTTTGAGGGATAATCTCCTACAGTTACTATTTTTTTTAAAAAAAAAGAGGTCGACAGATGAAATGTGTTGTCCGCGATTAGAATGTTTACAATAAGTTGGCAAGTTAATAACTCAAAACACTATGATTGCTGAGGAGGAAGGAGCGTAATAAAAAAGGAAACTATAAAAAATGAAAAAAAAAAAAACATTTCTTACTTGAAGTGGTCCAGCTTACAGTGAGGAGGAAAAGAAGAGAGGGAAAGAACGAGGGTTTGAATATTCGATCTCTAGGCTTAATACGCATAAAACAAACACAAAAATGTTACCTTCCGATGAAGTGCCTCACGTACGCCACCGGGGTACAATAGGACATGAGATTTTGCGGACATAAGTTTATAGAAGTTGGATGCAGAAACTGGAACAGCGCCCATGAGTCTGTACACGTCAAATCCTGAATACTCAAGTATGGTACGTTCCCATGTCTTTTCAAACAACAATGGATGAGCTACCCCTCTCAGCAAAATATTCTTTTCAAGGAGGAATTTTCTGAAAAGGGGACCCAACTCCAATCCTAGTAGCATGTGATAACCAACAAACAAAACAGGTCCACTACAAGGAATCCCTTCAAGACTCCTGACAATTCTTCCATTTTCTAAAGTTGACAACATTACAGGGTTAGCAGCGACATCGACCCATCTGCAAGCCGTAATAGGGTTGAGGAAATGAGATAATATTTGATATGATCCTCCATGAGTTATCAAGTAATCGATAAAAGCAATTGACTAAAAGGTACACATGGAATGCACAAGACTAAGTAGAATATGAGGTGATAATGGTCTAACATAATTCAAGGAGAAATCACGCAAGTTATCTGAAATATACTAATCGATTTCCACCTCAAAGACTTAGTACAAGTGAAGCTATAATTAATAAGAATTAGAGTAAGGCTAAACCAAAAAAGAACATACAGATCCAATTTAAGAGAAGTCAGGGCAGCATAGAAAAGTAAAGTTTTTTTAGAGGAAACGAGTATTAAAGGCACATCATTATTAAATGCGGATAATATTATGACTAGCAGAATGCAAAGGCTGGTACAATGAACACACAAGAAGCAGTAAAAAGATGGATGCAGTTCACATTTTTCCATTGAACTCATTATGTGACCCTCTTTCAAAACATATAGAGTGCTATGAATGCTAGGCTGCTAGCACAAAAACCTTTGCGTGGTTTTAAACGATGAAGCACACTTTTAGGTCTCGGCCGATTTCAGTCGCATAAATGTCTTGCATCCAACTAGAATAATGATCATGAATCATGATCACTTATGGTTATGATTGAGCATTTGAGGTAAAAATGGTTAATCCTCCGAGATAAAACACAAATCCATAGGAACTCATTCTTAGCTTCCCAATAATGTGAAAGATGGCATATATAGACTTCGAACAGGTCATCGATATCTAGGGTTAGGGGAGAGAACAGGTTATTGTTCCAGCATTTATGCATAGGTAACAAGCTGATCAATTTCCTCAATTACTCATTTATAACTACCGTAGAAACAGATCAGCCAAATTTTAGTCTCAATAATCAAATACCTGTATGATTTCGACAGCGTTTCAAACTCAGAAGGTGTTGGTCTAATAAAATCTGAAACATAATCGACGCTCCTTCTACGACGGTAAAAACCAGCACCTCTAATGATAGTTAGCAAATCAATGCCATCTTCCTGGTCCATGTCAAAAAGAGGAATCAAACATCATAGAGAGACATACTTATAAAATAGGAATTCATCTCTCAGTCTACATAAAATAGAGTTGCGAGGAAAATGCGATTTTCGCTCCAACAGAATTTTCACAATTCAATGGTTCATCTTGAAAAAAAAAGCAAGAAATTCATACAGGTGCTGGATTACAGACGAAATATTTTCATTTGAGATAAACTTACTAAATACTAGGTGCATGCAGAATTGAAAAGAACAAAAGAACTTAAACTTACATAATTCCTTTAGTCCCATAAAAATGAAAATATTAGTAATCATATGGCCATTACTACGAGAAGAAAGGAATTCTTCCTACCATGAAAAGGGTGTGTCCACTCTCATTGAAAAGGCGAATTTGGCATGATGCCAGCCGATCATAAAGCCTTTCAGCTTCCTCCTTACTTGGTAGCAACTGATCCTTTCCACTAAAAGATGAATACTAATATCAACCCCATCATTCTGTAAAAGAAAATAACAAATTTTGACATAACTTTCTATCGTACATAATTCTAATAAAAAAAATTCCCCATTGTTCAACAACTCAATTAAACACGAGAAAGGAAACAACGGTATCATTTAACAATCAAAAAACATTTATCTTTGTTTTATCCATTGATTCCATTTCATAAAGAGCGACAAAGTACAAAAAGATAATGGAGAGAAAAATAAAGAAAAGACAAATCCTTCTAAAATCCAGAAGTTGGAAAAAAAAATCAAGATTAATAAGTCTTTTTTTTTTTTTGCAAAAACTCGGAGCAAGACACAAAATAACATCCCTCCAAAGAAATCAAGAAAAACATATGTTTAGAATGCCAATAAACCACCTTCAATTCATAAGTTTAGATTGATGTTTGTTCATTAAATGGTATCAAACAAGTATTAGTTTAAGGTTCATAACCTGCTACGCGTGATAAACAACTTGAAACAATAAGGACAAGTCTAGCCTCTTCTGAGGGGTGAAACTATGTTAAATTACCAGCAATAACCAAGAGCAAAAATGATGCGGGAGAATAGCAGTTCCAGAATTCATTTCATATTGGGGAAAAAGGCGAACATAACTTTAAGCTGGTTTTGACATTACTTTTTAGTTGTATCCATCAAAAAACTGACTTGAAGAAGGGAAGCATCAACCAACACCAATTTCTTATTTTTATTTTCCTGAAGTATTTGTAATTGCGTTCCTTATAAACACATCGAGGTGATTAGAAGTATTTCTAAGAATGAAAGAATGAAGGAAACGGTATATTTTTTTCTCAAGTTTTAAAAAAGATCTATTCCAATAATTTTTGAAGAACCATAAACTGCGAATTTTATGCCTGGCCAAGAAAAAATTTGATTAGTTTTAAACTTCTACATAAACAATTTTGTGACACTGATTGCCTTTCTAGATCATCCATCTAAATGCGAGAAAACCTTGAACAAAAAAGAATCCAGTTTCATATTTCCTCAGATTTTGAACCATACATGCATCAACCTTTTACAATTGCAATCAGCTGATTCAAAGTGATAATATTTAATACCTAGCTAGGACCAAGGTTTCAGCTTTAACAGCATGCAGACGAGAATTGGCATAGGAAGATGCTGATTTTAGCATTTGCAGCTTCCAAAGAACTGATTCTTTGGGTAAAATATCTAGCAAGACCTGCAATTGAAAAACAAAATAACCTCACAACGTGAGAGAAAATGCCATAGCAAAGTAATATTTTGCAGACAGTGCGATTTGAAAAACCAGGTCGATTACAAGTAACCTCAACTAATTTGGAATTGAGGCTTTGTTGTTGTTGTTGTTTTTGTGTTGGTCGGTTATAACTTATAAGTAAACTAGAAAGGTATCAGATGTATGGCAGGCATGTCAAATGTCAACCCTGCACTAATGGAAGAACATATTAATGTGTGCCTGATAGTATATATGACATGTTAACAGGAAAGGCAAGTTCAGTTCAGATGCATTTATTACTAGTAATAAATCTTACTGGAAGGGAGTTGAAGATTGCAGCTAGATTCTTTACAAGGTCTCCAACTGCTTCTTCAAGAGGAAGCTCTTTCTCCATGCTTGCCATCATCATCCTCAAAGGGTCACCTATAATAAGCATTTGGATCACTCACTTCGCAATGACCTTATCATTACATTGAAATGCGGTTAATTATAAAACCTTATCAAAAAAGAAAAAAGAAAGCCCGCTTCTCCAAGAGAAAGTTCCGAATTGACCTATGAAAGTAACCCCTATGATAGTATCAAAACAGAAAACTTTGCCTAATCATACAACCTTATCCCAATCAACGTTGAGCCTTAACCAACAAATTCATCATCCTATAAAATTCAGACGATTCCAAAAATAAATTTTGCAAGGAGCATTGAGGCCAAACCTGTCATAAAACCAAGGATGTAAGGCAAACCATGATTAAATTGCATAGGCAGAGCACTCAAAAATGGTATTGCTGGGTTCAATCGTGACTTGTTGAACGAGGTAGCTGCAAAAAAGAAAGATTTTGTTCATAAACGTTGAAAATGTCTTTGATGTTTTCTAGATTTTAAGATTAAGTTATTTGTTGAATCTTAAATTTAAATAACATATCTAGAGCAAAGACTTAGAATTAGGCTAGTAAGTTTATAAATAGAGCATTACAATCAATGAAAATGGTTTGTCTTTCGCATTCTTCTTCTCAAATCCAACGATAAATAATAAGCATGAAATCATGATTATATCAAAAATTGATTTAGTATCATTCTAATTAATTGCATCTTTTATGCGCAAAATTATACCATGTGGAAAAATCATGAATAAGCAAACTTAGGACAATTTTAAACACTTCATGAACATGGAAAAATATTTAGGGACTGGAATAATCTGTAGTAAAGCCATTGATCATCTCATGAGCTTTGATACATACACCCAAGGAATTTTGCATAGCGTCAAAATTTTCAGATAGATAACCAACAAGTCAACAACACACCACATAAGTGACAAAACACACCTGGGTTAGCCAATATTAACATAAGGTCAATATCAGGATTACGTGCTGCGACGGCAAGTGCAAGACATCCTCCAAGAGACTCTCCAATAAGATAAATAGGTCTATTTGGCGAATGTGAATACTCCAACTTGATTGTATTTTCGACTAATAGCACCAGATCTACATACGAATGGGAAAAAGAAAAGAATTTTAGCAACCATATGTAATGTACCATTCACCAATGTCTCTCTAATAAAAAGAAAAGAAGAGGAGCCAAAAGAGTAACCTTTAAATGGTGTTCGATCCGCAACTGGAATGTGCAAGCACCATATATCAAAAAACCTAGATTCAAGGAAATTCATTGGTAAATCATTTTAAATAAATGAGGTGACAGACATATTGCACTAAATCGAGTGCAATTGAAGAGTTTGATCCATGTAGCCGACCCCAATTAATTTGAAGCCACGACATTAGTTTTGCAAAATCGCGACTCCATATTCTCAGTTAACTAATCAATCACTATCGTTATCGCTACGTCTATCGTAATATTAACAAAACCAATGAACAGAAATGAAATCTCAGCTATGTTCATCTTAGTGAGACTTACTTCCCGAGTCTCTGGTGATGCGAAACCAGACCAAGCCCGACACCATCCAACCCTGCGTTTCAAACCAAATCATGGAGAAATTGAAGATCAAAAAGTTGAACAGAAGGAAGAATCGATTGAACCAACAAGGAAAAGCTGATTTTCGTACTGAACGCGCGAATCGAATTCGATTTATCAGTCATGATTTGGATTTGTCGCTTAAAAGCCAAAAAGACAATCAACACAAACAAACAAACAGGCCTTCAAAGCTTAAAAAGCACAAACGAGCGAATGATATACCAGGCAAGTAGAGGAGCAGAGGAGAGCTCTCCCACCGAGCTCCGCACTCCAAAGGCGAGAACCAGCGAGGCGGTCCGCCGTCCGATCTGATCAGCTCCTTCGACCTTTCCAAGTAATCCTTCACGCTCAGCCGTTCGATCTTCGAGTCGTCCCAACCCTTCGGCGCCGCTTCTACATTCAAACCACCACCACCGCTTAATCTTTGAGGATCAGTAGAGACGACTGTTGCTCTCTGTGCCGAAACTTGATCTACTGCTCTGATCCTCCTAGGGATCCGCGACACCGAGTCCCGAAGAGAACACTGAGACAGATTCGGAATCGCGAGAGTTGCAGGTCCAGCGATCGCCATTGGAGATCAGACGAAGAGCTCTCAAAAAATCAAATCAAACAGAAACAGAGACAGAGACAGAGACGCAACGGAACACACAAAATGGCAGTGTTGGAAATGTGAGCGAGTGTTCGCGCGGGCAAAGCAAGTATTGCATGTGTGACGAAAGTGCGTGCACCACTCTCTTAAACTATCTGGAACGGACACACAAGTTGCTTGCCTTCAAAAATGGATGGTGGGGGATGTCGGACTTTCTAATTTGAAAATGTGGTCACGTGCGTGACAAATTATTGGGGTCTCAAATAGTGAGTATTTATTAGGAACTAGTGGACATCCCGCGATTTGTACGCAGGTTAGATAAATTATCAAAATTCTATTTGAAACTAAATTAAAAGTATATTATATACTTTAAAAATAAAAAATATAATAAAAAATAAAGCATCTACATAAATCTATCACGTGTAATAAAAATCACTTGAAGTAGTAAAATAAAAATTTTAACATCATCGTGTCATATGTCAATTCATGAGATCTCATCACATGTTACGTGTCGCGTTGTGAGACATTATCACATAAATAGTTCCTTAATATATATATATATAAGATTTGTTACATTTGGAGTTTTATGGAGCTAGTTTCTGTAACTCAAGAAATACACGCATAAACGAAGTGCACTTATCAATGTCTATCTGATGCACCTCGAGATGCATGTACATAAAAAATTAAGAGTTGTCTAAAAAGTATGTGTTGTTCGTGCATATCGTTCTTGAGTTACAAAAGTATTTTCCTTGTTTTATATATTATACTCTAGTTTTATTAATTTTTTAAGATGTTTCGCCAATATATATATATATATATATATATATATATATATATTTATGCTGTAGTAGGATGGTGTATGTTTTATGTGGAATAATGAAAGGCAAATTTTGGATGCACTGTATTTTTAAAAAATTAGAGTCGATCAGTCTAATTATATATTGTGGTGTCCCAATCAATTTAAGTATTAGAATTGATTAGTTGAGATTGAAAAGACTACTTAATTACTAGTATTAATTAATCTCATTGATTTGAACGAGTCAAGTCAACACAGATTTCATTGGATTTTTGTGTAATTTAACTAGTCTCCTGCGGTCCACCTTCTCTGCTTAAGCTTGACACTGACTGATTAAGACCTTTGTTGATTTTTTTATTTTATTTTTGATATAAACCACTCACATCCGGACTACTCTACTAGTCCGAATCCACTTCGAGCCACAACTCTACTACTTACTCGACAAGCCATGCGTATAAGTGGGGAGAAAATTTTAATGTTGATATTTTTATTCTCATAACTAGAACTAGAGTCACCAATTAAAGAATAACAACTTACTCCACGTTGTGCCCACCAGCAGTTGGTGACCTTTGTTTATTTGTTAAGCAACCACAGTTACCACACCAGTTTGGCAGAAAGACATTGGACCTGTTTATCTTTGGAATTGATAGCTCAGCCCAAATGAGAATCTGTTTATTTTGGAATCGATAGCCCAACCCAAGAAAGGGCCTGTTTATTATGGAGTTGATAGCCCAGCCCAAAAAACTATGGGCCCACGAAGCTTGCCATACAACACATAGTAGTGGTCCTCGTGAATCACATTGCATGATTGGTGGTCTGCACCGGCTACCGGCGACCACTGACATGCTACAATCCAACCATTGGCTCTGATTGTGGGTTTTACTCTATGAAGACTCAGTATTATTTAAAGGGAGATCTACACTTTTGTGAGACTATACATCTCCAACACATTCAATGGAATAATAAAAAAAAAAAAAAATTGCATGTGCTGTATATTTCTTGCATGTGTTTTGGACAGCTCAAATGAAGACGAGTTGATGTGCGTGTGGGAAAGTAGAAGGCAGTCCATGAAAAAGAACAAAAGTGGAAGTTAACAACAAGTCGTACGCAATTTCTGATTAATGCATTATGCATAAGCTCACACACGACACTACTACACTAGATTGATTGGGGAAGAATATATATATATGGATGTTTGTTACATATAACGCACCATTCACTGCATTGATAAGATATATAAGCGAACACGCATTTTATAAATCTGTACACTTGCGTTTCAGTTCACCCAATCTTTGGGTACGCAGCACTATTTCACACATGTGCATCGAACAGATAACGATAAATGCTGTGTCGTTTGTGCGTCGCTTTCTTGGATTATATTAGCAGGGTGTCCATAACTTATTACTCTGCATGTTTTGTTCGTTATTTACAGGCTTAAATGCAAAGCAAAAGCTGAAGAAAACGCATCCTTCAAGACAAGTACTCTTGAGAATCACTTTGATTATATATTGGATCATTTATGCATGGAAACTTGTGATTGCTACTCTCTAAGACTCTAATCCCACAACTTCGAAAAACAGAAACAATCTCAGTTCTTTATTACAGGCCTATGAGTGTAGGACAAGGTGAATCCAAGTGTCGACCGAGACGGGCACCACAACAGCAGAGCTTAAAGTACTGAACCATTTAAATTATACTTGGTTTTCCAAACCCTCCATGTATGAGTGTGACTCTTGTCTTCCCAAGATCAACATTAATTAATGCGCATCAAACGGCCCGCATTTACTCCCAATCAATCCCCCAACAAAACACTCAATTTATGCAATCAAGACTTCTCCTATAAATACCCATATTATACATTAGTCGCCCCTGTTAGTTGCCCTGTTTTCAGCGACTCTGTTTAATTTTGTGTTTACAAATTACAAGTCCTTCTTGACATGGCGACCATGGCAGGTAAAGCAGAGCAAAACCCACTACTGAAAACACAGACACGACTCCTCGTAGGCCATGCAGCGCTGAGAGCGCTTGGCATCGCAGCTGCATTGATCGCAATTGGGCTGATGAGCACTGGAAAGCAAGCAGTGGAGCTTCTGGGGTTCCAACTTGTCGCCAAATATAGCTACTCTCCAATACTCAGGTACAACTGATCAACTTCCAAAATGAAAACCAAAATCACCCAACCAGGCCGGACCTCGGATTTCAACCACCCCTAGAGTACTAGACCAAGGGGCCTAGGCATTACTTTGAGGACGGACTAATTTAAGCATTTTTATTTTGTAATTTCACTATTGACAAACTATATTATATATATATATATATATAAATATAAAAAATGTCACATGCAAGTTGCCTTGGGCCGTACAACGCACGAGTTCCTTGAATGATGCTCCACCCTTCATTAAGAGGAGGGTCGTGGTAAGATGGCTCGAGTTCCTCCTCGCTTTAACCATAAGTTTTGAGTTAGAGATCAATAATGCTTGCATACTTTACATGCAATAAGTTGTATTTGGCTACAGCCCACGACAGCTTCCCTTAACCAAGAGTTTGAGTTAGAGACTAGTAATGTAGGACTTTAAAACTCTTGACTAGAAGTTATTGGTGCCCTTATTAAAAAAAAAAATCACCCCAAATTGACAAATTTGCTCCTTCAATTTGTGCTCTAAAAACCCCTCAAATAATGTTACAGGTACTTTGTGATCGTAAGCACCATTGCATGTGGCCTCTCTGCTCTCTCTCTTGGTTGCTTCTTGTACTCCGTGAGATCAATCAATCCGGGTAGAAAGAACTACTTCACCATTTTTGTATTGATCTGGTGAGTTATACTGATCGATCGATCAGTTGGGTTTTGAGTCATTTAAACATTGGTTTGATTTTTTGTAACTATTTTTGGGCAGGTTGTGGTGGGTTTAGCGCTGACGGGGAGCTCAGCAGCGACTGCGATGGGGTACGTGGGTCGTTATGGTGACAGTCACGCTGGGTGGATGCCTATTTGCGGCACTTTCGGGAGGTTTTGCGACAGAATGACCGTCTCGGTTGCGTTTTCGTTTTTTGCGGCGGTTGTGTACATGGCTCTTGCTGTTTGGTCTGCGTGGATTGCAAGCGAAGCCCACCTCTACAACAACACTATTTACTAAACCATGAATGCATGATCAAGAGAAAGGGAGAAGAAAAAGTCTGTGTGTTGCGTGTCGTTTCGTGCTTTCTTCATTTCATCATGAAATGTAAAATAGATGAAAGGATGAATGATATATGGTTACTACAATTCGTATAAAAATAAGATTGAATTAATAACAACATATATACAAATCTCACAAAAAAAAATAATAAAAATGACACTTTACCTAAAAAGTTGGTTAGCATCGATATTATACAAAACTTAACCACCTTTAGAGGCGTTGGGTTTTACTCCAAATACCTCCATATTATTTAGGGAGAGATAATTATTTAAGTACCACTTTTGTAATAAGTCACACTTAACTGATGTGGGATAAATATTTGCGATTTCTCAATAAGAAGCTTCACCGCATACTATGCAAAATAATAAGCAGATCTAAAAATGACACTATGCACGAAAAAGTTCCGTTGTCGGGACTCAAACTCGGTCTCTCGGGTGAGAGCCGCGTATCCAAACCATCTAGACTACAACGGATCACATCATACGCTTTATACTCTTGTTTATTTCTAAAATCAAGAAAGTAAAGAAGAACCTGTATTGTAACCAACACTGTTGCTTCGAGGGGCAAATGCTTGGTTTTTTTAAGCAAAGTCTCGATTTCAAGTCTTGTGTATGGAGCCAATTGAGTTGGGTGGACCACCTTTTATTTTGGGGACTAACAACGTTCAAACATGGATTAGTCAGCACGATTGACCATAGTAATTATTGTTTAATAATTGCTTTTCAGGAATACATCATCTAAGGAGATGATGACGCCATTTTGTTAAGCTGATCAAAGGTTGTTGGTTTTTTTATATTTTCGGACAAGAGCCATAATTGAATTGTCTTCTCCTGTTTAAATATACTTTGTCCAGAAGCACTATATAAGGAGATCGATGAGCCATTTTTTGTTGAAGTCTGACATGGATGGATGTTCATTAATTCTGTTCACTTGTAAGCACAGGCACGACATGGACTTATTAATTTTGCTGACCAGTCCAAGCTTTCTATGCACTCCAGCACAGAGAGTCAGATGGACATGTATTAACAAGTACTCCAAGCTTCATTGTGTTGATCATGGAAACAAATTAATGCTTTGTCAATGTAAGAAAGACCATTTCATGTCTTCATTAACATACCATGTAGCAACTGCTCTTTTACAAAATGTTGAAATAGATTAATATTACATGATCTTCTGTTGAATATGTAAAGTGAGGGATGCACATTCTTCAACATCCAACATACAAGTTTAATTAACAACTTCAGTGGCAGTAGGGGAAACTATAATTATAAATAGTCAGTCATGTTCATTAATGGCGCATTCGCAACATGAAATGCCGGTTGAGATATGTATCACTCATTCTCCGGTTCATCTACGGAATCGTTTAAGTGCTCCTTGAGAGTCTGGAGTTGGGCTTCCCATTTTTCGTCGTTCCATGCCGGATCCATTTCGGGCAGGACGTAGTCATCAGCTCTAAGGGACAAGGAGAAATCAGGAAGATCAGGCAAGGCCTGGAGAGCCCTGCATTATCAATGTTGAGCTCAGCACTTAAAATCAATACTAAAAGTTATAATAAAAGAGATATAAACTGTATGAACTATGTGATTCAATAGACGGGTCCTCCTTACTTCTCTTGCGCCAAAAGGTAACCATACATCTGCGACTTTTTGGACGCGACATCTGGGATTTTTTGGTATAAATGCTTCATCACACCCCACACTGGAGGAGACCTAATGAGAAAAAGAGCCAAAACATCATTTGAAAAACATGCCTACAGGATGAAGGATGCTACTATAGAAGCCTGAAAAGTTTAGGGAAAACTGAATATAACCTGGTTACAGGACTTGCAACACAAAAACTTAAATTCGCTTTCTTGCTATCGGTGAGAAGTTCGTCTGCAGCAAGGAAACAACAAACAGCAGTAATGTGGCATGATGGCTCTTTACCCTTGTCGAGGATTAAACCGTGGTAGAAGTATGCTGCCGCCTAGAGATGTAATGAAATGACAACGATCAGTAATGTAAAGTTTATCAAATGTATCTTATAAAAAATTATTTTGTGGAGACAAAGTGCAGTGTGTTTAGGGAGTAAAGCATTGCAAATAACCTTTGCTTCCAGATACTTCCATTTAAGGAACAAAAGTTGTTTCTTTCCTTGTGCGTTATTCATATCGCATTTTGACAGGAAGTAATGAGCCTAATAACAAAAATATGACGAAGTTACTCAGAGCAACAACTATTAAGTGTTCATAGAAAGTAAGAAGTAATTACAAAAAGCTAAACAGTATCATGAATATAATAAAAGAAACCAGAAAACAGAAGTAAGATCATTGATACAAATATAGGTTTCAAAAGCCTCGTGACAGTGCAAAACATTTCATTTTCCTCTAGTGTACAGTAAGATTCAAGAAAGATGGAAATCATTGAACTTGAATCCTATGGCCGAAGTGGCTACTAAAATGAAATCGCAAGCTGTTTTACAAGTTGATGAGTTGGACCATATCCCATCGATTAACATTGAAGCCACAAAAACATCCTGCAAGAACTTGATCTGGAAACAATATACTTCTTGTACAACACCTTTCGCTTGAATCTCAAGAATGCAGTAGTTGTTTTGTGAGAATTCAATGAATTTGCACCCCTACTCCTAGTCTATCCATTTTTAGAATTACCGTCAAGAATAATGGATTTCCTTGACAAAAAGAACGTAAAAGAAAGTTACTATAATAAGACTCAAATGGAAAATGATCTAGCACATTAAAGATTGACGAGAGAATAACCGACCAAGTGGATGGCTCATTGGTTTTGTATGGGGTTACTTGAGTAAGAGGTTGGGAGTTCGAGCCTCACAATAGGCAAGGTGTCATTTCTTTCTTATCAAAAAAAAAAAAATTGACGAGAGAACATTACATTTGTTTAACAGAAAACTGAAGCCTGGTGAAGAATAGTAACTAACCTGAGCAAAGTACTTCAATTGTTCGCAAGCCAACCTACGCTTTACAGATAACGTGGCCTTTTGGTTTTCAACTGCCAAGCCAAGCTGCATTTCCGTTCCCTGCATTTGTAAAGTGATCAACATCGACAAAGATAAAACAATGATCAGTATATACAAAGTTGCCTCAGGATGTCAAAAAATTAGATCAATCAACCAATAAGAACTATACGGAAAACTAATTAATGATCTGCGTCAAGTGCCACCACATTCATTAGTCAGCTAATAGTAGCAGGAACCGGAGATTGTTTAATGAATAGATTTGTGAACATTACATTCCAGAAAATCTCTGAGGTTGTACATTGCGATTTCAAACATTCTTTGTCAATAGTAACGACATCTATGGTAGATGGCAGTTCAATGACCTGATAAACTATTTCCATCAACGTCAATAATCAATTTTAATGGATCTTTTAGTTTAGATTATTCTCGGGTTAAGTTGGGATTGATGATAACATCCTTACAATTTGAAAATTCCTTCTTTCCATACTCATTTTTTTGAGAGAACTTAAAAGAAACAAGTACCTGACCCAATACTTGGAAGGAAACAGCTCCCAAAAATTCCTCCTGTAAATCGGTCGGCAACTTCGCCCTACAAACATAGCTTCAAATTAAATCCACGACAAAATGATAGAAAAGTAAACGAGCAACTGTAGAAACATACTTAATATCTGGAGGCATCTGAACTAGTATGCATTGAACGCAGAAGTCTAAGTATCCAGATGCCTTTATCAATAAATCAATAGCATCCTTCTTGCAATCTAGTAATGAATAATATTACGATAAGCAATCCGACAAACAAATCTCTTTCTGTTATATGAATTCAATTTATACATAAGTATCTTAAGAAAATGAAGAAATACCCTCTGATACAGTCCTCTCCGCGACATCTAAGCCGTCCTTTGGAATAAGCAGTGAATTGGCCTCCGACATCGATAAAATAGCCATCATGTTAACAACAGATAGCAATTCAAACCAAGAGCTTGCTATACAAATTTCCTGATCAAACAATCAAATCTAACTATAAGACAATCAAAGTAGACTACAAATTAAGCGAAAAACAAAAGACGAAAATGGAAGAATGTCGCCCTTACTTGCCGCCCATCTTGCAAATTCTTCCACTTGAAATCCACTGTTTGATCTAGACTGAATTCTGTAATCAATCAATAGTACTAAATAAATATCTACAATGCAAGCAATCCAAATCGAAGCAACGCAACGCTGCGCAACACAAAGCTTAAGCTGTATTGCAAACCTTTGTTAACCAGCCCAATTAGGACTGGCAAGTACTCCTCCAAAGCTCTTTGTAGTTCATTGAAAGCAAGCCCACCTACAAAACCAGCTCAATTTCAGTACAAAGTAAGTTAACACATGCATCATTCAATTCACAATAAAAGAAACTAGGCAATAACACATCCAACTCATCAAAAGTATTACCAGTATCCTCTGCAAGGATCATAATCTGAGACCGGAGCCCCGACAGCCTATCGACGAGATGGCGCGGCAAAAGCCCTCTAAGAGCTCTCTGGAGATTAGTCTCTCCAGGAAGGCTCAAAGAAGAAACAAAAACCACAACTTCTGGGATGTTCAACTTCCTCTTCTTGTTCTTCTTCTTCCCCACATTGTACATCTTGTTGGGCATTGAAGAAGTGCACCCCATTTCCCTCCACACCAAAACCCCTCAACCAGAGCATCCTACATCAAATCCCCATCACAACCCAGTAAAAAAAAAAAAAACCACAAAACATGATCAAAACAGAGTAAAACAGAGGAAAACAGGGGAGTTAAGATTTAAGACAGTAATAAGGGAAAAGTGGGGGTGAAATCAAAAGGGTATTGCTAAAAAATCTACCCAGTTAAGAAAATCGAAAGAGAATGACAATCTCACTGGTTTTGGTTGTGTAAGTAGTAATTGAGGAGGCACTTGGACCGAGGAGGACTCACATGGCGATGATGGCGGCTTTGGTTGGGAGAGAAGATTAATATTCGATTCGATTTCATCTCCATTGATCGATCGATCGATCGCTCAGCGACGATTCAGGACCAAATTCTTCTTCACTCACTGAATCTGAATCAGTTGCTGGAATTTTGTGCTTCCTTTTCGTAACCACGAAGCTTCCCACCTTTCTATGTTTTAGCGACGATTATTGAGGCCGCACGAGGTCTCGAACCGGGTTTTTTTTAATTGCGATTTGCGAGCGGTCCGGCCGGTTCGAGACTTGGTTTGACTTTTGGTGCGCCGATCCCAAACGGGTACATGCATGGTTCGATGGACCGGTCTCCAAGTTCAGAATGAGCCCATGTTGACAGCTGTCGCGTGTTTCCTGCTTGTTCCGATTAATGCACCTTTGAACACTACACTGTCAATTTTTTTTTACAATAAATCTTTTTTGACTCATAAGTCTGGACTTTTTAAAATTTTTGTAAATATTCAAAAAGTATCAAATAAATTTTACAAGTTATTATGGTTGCTTTATTAATTGCTTGAAGATGTATTTAAAATTAAAAAATGTTTTGAGTCCGGACCCACGAGTCCAAATAGCACTACCTTTTTTTTTATATGGAGGCGGTCGTCTCAATTCATTTTTTTTTCATTTCATTTATGGAACTCAAACTTGAGACAATCAAGTTAATTTTTTTAGCACTTGAACGAAATAATTGTTGGTGTCAATTATATTCCCTCATTTCAAAAATATAAATCATTTTAGCTAAAGTTTTATTTCAAAAAACCAAAGTCGTTTTTATGAATTCAAGAGAGTGTTTATATGTATTAAACCTATTTCAACCTTTAATTGATCGAGTATTTACACTTTTTTAGGTAATTATTAAAGTATTTTGCGTTTTTATATATGTTAATGATAAAAATGTAATTTAAGCTCATCATAATAAAATAATTTTTAAAATTACTTTAATTAATATGCTTCGTTTAAAACGACTTATAATTTTGAATGGAGGAAGTACTATATGTTATTCAATTATGTGGACTGCTTATCTGTATAATAAATGATTCGCACAGCTCAAGCAAGTGTGATCTAATTTTCTTATATCTTAATTTGTTTATGGGATTCAATGGCACATACTAGTATTTAATTTATACACGCCAGAGAGAAGTTATAAGATTAGTGGGTACTTAATTAGTTGCTTTAAGACGTGTTCATAAAGAGTTTAAAATTAGTTCTAACAGTTCATACATATATATCTTGATGTTAATAACTTAGTACTATGCAAATTAAGAATCTAGATATCACATTAATTGCGTAGCAAACGTATGAATCATAAGTAAAGTGTGCTGCTATAAATTGCATAAAGCATGTGATTTAAGGCCCATTTGATCACAACACGGACTAATTATTAATTAACTAGTCCATGTATGTATTATATATATATATATAGAGCTTTTGAGAGAGCTATAGAGAGAGAGAGACGTGGAATCGAATCCCTGATGACTTTGTCACTTTGGACGCCTCTTGCATTTGCAAATGTATACATAGGGATGTAGAATCAAATTGTATGGGCATTGATGTTGACACATAACAATATAATGGTCATTGACTAACTGTACGTACCTCATCGATCCATGCATTCATCATGTGCACATGCATCTCCTGCTATGTAAATAAGAATCCTGGATACATGCATGTTGCAATGGTAAACATGTCATTCATGCCATGCATGGCAGACATGCCCACCATTAATAATACCAGTGAGGTCAGCCATACCTCTTATTCCTTTATGCTTGTATAGTTGTATACATATATATGCTATGGCGATAAAAAAAAAAAAAAAGGCTTCAATTCGATGAAGGAGAAGTTTGGTATATATCTATAAAATCCTTGACATTTGAAGGGGCTGACAATTGACATATGCATTTGCATACTTTCAAAAGAAAAGAAGTCAAAACTTTAATTCGAAAGGGAATAACAATTACTTGTTAACAGCAACGGATCAGGGATGATTGACTTCACCTAGTGTGGGCATGCATGTGATTGATTTGGTACTTAATGTTATTGGGTATCGAACAATTATTTTCCACATAAAAAAGTGTCCAAAAAAAGGGATTGAATTAGCATGATTAATTAGTTGTTTTTTTTTGGTGAACATTAGCATGCACGATTAGAGATCATTATAGGTTTTAGGGTTCTAGCAAAAAATTATAGCAAGATTCAAGAGACCGCAATAACTTTGCAGCAAAAAGTTAGCAAATTAAAGGATCGATGTCACGAAAATATTTTCCATAGTTATATACATAAGAAATCAATTATCTTAATTATATATATTACCCCTCAAACGTATATATAGTTGCAGGAGACTCCAATCTTAAATTTCATCAATAGGTGACCACATATATATATATATATCAAATCATTGATAGACCACTAATTAGTCTATAATAATAACTAGCAAGTTACTATATACATGATATTTCTCTCAAAAGATTTACAACACATATTAAGTAATTAAGGGTAATTAAATTCATATATATGTGCTATAATTCATGACTTCATCCATATATATATATATATATATATATATATATATATATATATATATACTATTTATCATAAAGTGCTCCGCACATGTTTGGAGAATTTTTTTTATTAAGATTAGCTAAATAAATGTTAAAATAAATAAAAATAAATCAATCAATTATCCATACAACATGAAAATTATTAATTGATTTTTTGAAAAACTTTTATAGTTCAACTAATACCAAGCGAAAGACACGCTATATCTAGTACATCCATTTGAAAAAATAAATAACAATCCACAAAATATGAAGTTAAAATAATATTTACAAGTTTGGACAAACATTATAATATAAGATTAAAATAAATATACTTCATAAATGTAATATTTACAAATTGTTTTCCTTTAGTAATTGTTCGGACATGGATAACACAATTAGTTTATTGAAATGAGTTGCAACAAAGTTGAGAGGCAAATTGCTTTTATACTAAATTGAGCATGCAACTTATTGCTAAAAATATTGAATTCTGCATAGCATTCAAGCATATCTTAGCACGTTCAAAATCAACTTATATATTACATAATAATGTTTTCAGCTGGATCATAAAAAAAATTAAAAGGTAAAAACAAAGAGGGAAAACAATTGGTCCTTTGTAATAATTTATATGAAGCAAAAAGAAAGCTTCATTGCTTTCAATGCATTTGATCTATATTCCTGTTGTTTGTCCTCAACTTAACAAACACGACTCTAAAATGAACAAAGAAAGATACCAACAACCGGTTGACCCAAGTGGTAAGAGACTTGGTCCCCTTAAGTAAGGTTTAGAGCTCGAGTCTTGTGAATGAAAAAAAAGGGGTTGAGATGGCCGCCCCGTATGAGACCCGATCATGCCCAAACGTGGATTAGTCGGTGCGGTTAGCGTCAGACACTACGTGGAAAACTAAAAAAAAAAAAACAAACACTTAATTACATTAACTTTTATTTAATTTCAAATAACTTACTCGATATAGCATAGCAATAGTATTTTCTTACGTGTTTTATTTTGTTATGCAGAGGTAAAGAAATGTGTGTATTCATTTGTCCTGCAAAGATAAAACAATGTTAGGTATTAGCTGTGTGTAGTAAAATGAGTGCAAATTTTTATAGTGTAATGCTAGCAAAGAGGCTTGGTCACCAACATCCTATATATAAGACATTTTTTTCACTTAAATACATGAGTCTTCTCTTGCTTCACCTCCAGTTTTACAAGGAATCTTGCAATAACACACAAACACACTCTCTAACTTATTTTATTTTATTTTTTGAGTTGACATATATTATTGATGCTCCTTATCCAAGGAGCATCAATTTCATCCATGTATTGAACACTCTCATCTCTTGAGAAATCTTATGTAATCAATCAATTTCACAATAATTCAGCAATAAAAACAAAAATAAAAGAATGAGCAAATCTATATATATATATATATATATATTAAGGAAAGGGTCACGGAGTGCCACATGGCTTCCTCTCAACCTTCCTACTCGCCATGTCATCATTGTAATGCCACGTCATCAACTCAACTCTAATGGAAATAAAAAAAGACCTTGGGGGTGTACATGTGGCATTTTCCATATAATAAGTCATTTCAAACCTACTATATATTGTAATATCATATAGGGGTGTCCAATAGTTTTCACTTTTCACCCATAAGGTTGACATTCATATCCTACATTAGTTAGTATCATCACTTACTCAAACGCAAAATAGTTAGATAATAAGTAAATACTATTCTATGTACCGCACACAATTGCATAATCTAAGATGGTGAGTAACAAAAAGTAATTGTAATGTAATGATTTTTGTTTCTAATTCATGAACAAGAGACCAAGACTTTTAACAGGAAATTAAAGTAATAATTTGAACATGCTTATTATATATTCATTGAGGCATTTCATCAAACAGTTGATGTGTAACGTTTGTTTGTGATTCAGATGTGCATATTTCTGTGTATGATGAACATAACAGTGCTGGTGACATGTATGCAAAACTTCAGAAAAAACAGGGGACCCATTTCAGGGATCCTCAAAGGCTATGTAGGTCTCACCATCGCCATCTTCACAGACCTCTACTCCGCACTCTTCCGCGAAATCCCCGAGACCACCACTGCCTTTGCCCAGGACGTAACCGAGAGCCATTACTTCAACATCTTCAACACATTGGTTGTTATAATAGCTCTCTACATGCTCGTATTTAACATGACTGGCGATAATTGCCGCACCCTCTCCATCGCGCGCGTTATCACGGCCGCACCCTCTCCATCGCGTGCTCAATTGATCTTTTAGTCTTGTTGAGTATTCCATTAGACATCTCTTTGTACTCTGCTATGCAAATTACTACTTAACCAGAGACATAGAACACCAAATTCAAGATTTAGATGAGAAGCTAGATATTAAGTCAGAGATTTTTGGATTTGTGGATGGAGTTGTGTGGAATATGAAGAATTCCCATTGTGCTAAAATTCGGATGAGAAGCTAGAGTTGAATTTAGATTAGGAGTTAAACGCAGCTAGGTTTAATTGGAGTAAAAATGCACCTACGACAATGGTAAAACCGGTACTTCCTCGCGGTCAACATTCACACTTTTAATATTATATATATATATATTTCCATTGTTTTTCATGAGCTTTTAATGACTTTATTTATTTATTTGCATATAATTAAATCAATATAACTGTTTTTCAAAAAAACTCAATATCACTGAATAGTCTGAATTAAATAAATAAGCTGGATAAGTTTCTCAATTAATTCTGCTGGAATTTATATATCAGTTCTTATCAATTAAGGAACTTAATTTTGTTATTTGGGAGCAAGAGGGAAGAGAATATATTCCATGGGCCAGAAAATATTGGGAGGTCTGTGTAAATTAAAAGTTATATGCGTGTGTGGATATATATGAGGGGAATTAATGATCAATCAATCAATAGATGCTGGAGTACTATATGGCATACATGTATATGTGGCGATTCAAAGTGTTAATTTCTTTGTCGGGTTGAGTACAGCAGTCGTGGCTATAAATAAGAGGCTCCACCGCCAAGCATAATTGGCATCCACAATCCACATACATGCATGCATTGTGAGGAATAAGAGATCAGGTCTTACATGAAGATAAGAACTCACTTTGTTTGGTAGCCAAGGATGACTTGCCTATTTCATCCTCTTCATCAAGGAAGCATTGATGAATTTAACATATCGAAGCCTTCATACATGTGGTTTGTATAGGCAAGTTCCTTGGCTAGGCAGACTGGTTCTTGTTTCTCATGTTAGACTTTTTTCTCTCTTTGATTTTCTAAATCCTAAGAGTGCTGCTTCGACTGCATACATTTTTGTAGGGACTCCAAATAGAGGTACGTATATATGCATGCATAACTGGCCTAGCTAGCTACTTTAATTTCAAAGTTTGAGTGCAATTATCATGCATGAGTGAGTGATATATATGCTAGCTAGGGAGACACTATATATATATATATATTGTCTTAGGAAAATATTATAGAATGACCACAACTATGTCGCATTGCATAAAACGGCTCACAAGAGCCTTCAATGCAGCCTCGACACGCGTGTCATGCACTCAGATCTGTGTATGCCCGCATCTCGAGGCGCACATGGACAGCTCCAGTGAACCAATGTGTATTTGGTATGACATACCGTTGCCATTCTAGCACTTCTCATATGTCTTTTATATATATGGAATAAATATTGATTAAGGGCAAGACTTGCACGTGAATCAACTCATGAATGAAAGAGCTCGAAAAGCTAAACTTTAGCATCAATGAAATAGTATCCACTGATTTAGTATGTGCTCACCTCTTTATTATGTTAGATTTCAAAACTTTACATACAAGAGTTTGAATTTGTGGTTTGATTTTATATAAATACATGTTTTTCTAGTAAAATAGAAAGAAAACAAAAAAAAAACGCCAAGTTTGAGGACGGTAGTAATGATTTTGAAAGTGAATCTCTAGGGAAGGTTACTCTGTAACATGACTTCGTAATGTATATGCACATATCCAACTTGGGCTTAGACAGAGATGTTGAAACATTTGGGCCTAATGTCTCGAACTCTCACATTTAAAGCCCAACATGCACACGCACTGCTTGTATATATGCAACTTGGGCTTAAAGTGATTCACAAATCACAATCAAGCACGGTAAAACAAAATTACCTTTCCCCAGATTCACCAGCAAATCCAATTTGGTCACTTTCACTACCAGGACAGCTATATATATATATATATACTGGTCACTTGGTCAGATTCGCCATTTGTTGCATATGTTATATTTGCATCAAAATCATACATTTCACATTTCACTCACAATCCCCATCGCCCCCCATGCTTGTATATAGATCAATACACCATGATCAATTTAATTACCACGCACTATACATATATATATATATGTGTGTGTGTGTGTGTTCATACATATATATGGACACCAATATATATTCGATCATCGTCGCCTTTTACTGCATACATATATGTATACATAATCATCATCCTATCACTCTATATTGTACTTTTTTGTATGATAGTGTTGGATAGTGAAGAGGCATTGTATACATGTCGCCTTTGTTGGCCATGGAAAGTGTGGAAAAGGACCAACCTAAAAGGGGGGAGAGATTCTCTGAGACCCAGAAAGCGAACAGACAAGAGGGGCAATTGGTTGCCGTGTAATTGTCAGTAAATTAATTAATCTGAGACTCCCTTCTTTTTCACTTCTAACCACACTCCTAGCTAGTAAAACTTCAAAAGTTACATGTCATTACTACAATTTCACTGAGTTTAAGCTCACTATAGCGCGCGAGAAACAATAGTAAATTAAGTAAATGGGAATTGGCATAGAGCATGTTTATTTTCACATTTGGGATTCTTAATTTTTGGCATACTTTACAATTACACATATATCATATGTCCAACTTTTTCATTTGTTTCATAATTATTATTAGACATGTTCATTAGTCAGACTTGAGACGAACAATTCCTAATTAAGCAGGCTTGATTTTTCAAACTTCTGTCGAGGCCCAACTCCATATGCTGCATGTCTTAGGCAAACCTAACTAAATAAGCTTGTTTTTTCTTAAAAAAACAAATATATTCAAATAAAATTAAATTGCAGTGGTTATGGTTCTAATTAAGCTAATTTTGGATAAAAGTCGTTCTTTCGTCAAAAAAATAAAATAAAATGAAAGAAACGTTAAGATTTCTTAGTTCATAAAAGCCTATAAGGTCTCATTCTAACCAATCATTGCTTGCTCTTCTAACTTTTCAAGACAATCTCTTGTAGAATAGTCATGAGTAATCTTGAACACGACACAAATTAATAATGAATAATAATAATGGAAAATGATTAAATGACACACTTTGAACGCACACTTGGGCGCACTCTTTGTTTTTTAGCTATTTATGGTGTTTTGTCACATGTGGGTCTCATGCCTTGGAGACAAGAAAGAGTCATAAATGACTAAAAAACAAAGTATGCGCCCAAAGTATGTCATTTTATCATTCTTCAATAATAATCGTTATATATAGTTATCAGGTCGACCCAATGTCATGGGGTATATATACAGACCAGGGTTGAACCAAGAAATGAAAGGTGAGGGTAGAAGAGATAAGTGGTTGGCCTGGTTCGAAGGTCCAATATATGTCTGACATGACAGTCCTGCTGGATTCCCTTACAACATGGAAAGAAAGAGAGAGATGAACAATAAAAAAGGGTGGAGGAGGAGACAGCACAAAGTTCATTACATAGTGTAACAACCCTAGTGAAGACAATTGTGATTTGTGTGTGTGTGTGTGTGAAAATCTAATGTGGAGCGGGAATTGTCACGAGAAAGCAAACCATACATACATACATACATGTGACTGCATGAGCTATAGCTAGCTAGCACAAGTAAGTAGTTTTGAATTAGAGAATCTTCACTGTTCAATACACAGCCTCCTATGGTCCCAGTACACATTTTGTGTCACATAACATTCTTGGAATTTCATGATCAATCACACATTCACATATTATTACTACCCTTACTAGTCTCATCCCAATCTTCCATGACAACAACTAATTCATCATCAA
The DNA here is from genome assembly GCA_039657325.1 of Stephania cephalantha. NCBI lineage: Eukaryota > Viridiplantae > Streptophyta > Magnoliopsida > Ranunculales > Menispermaceae > Stephania > Stephania cephalantha. The sequence goes on from CM077573.1 coordinate 55,644,656, forward strand.
ACATGACCACCATATCTGCCTTGGAACGCTCTCTCCAAAACTGCTCTCTAAGTAGATCATCCACTAGTAGCAATGGCAGTGGCAGCACTAGGAACATCGATGGCCTTGATCATCATCATCATCATCATCAACACCAAAGCAACTCCACCGCGATTACTAATCGCGACGCCGCCTTGGAGCTCAACTCAGAGATTTCTCTTCCTTATCAGTGGGAGCAATGTCTTGATTTAGAGGTATGTACATTTATTATTGCCCAAACATATATATATATAAAAAGTATCATTTTTTTTTTTTTTTTTTGTACATAGTCATTGTACCATATATAGTCATAGATACATGTGTGAATTAATTTGTTATGTTTTGGCAGACAGGGGAGATATACTATGTGAACTGGGAGACTGGGATGAAGGAGAGAGAGGACCCGCGAAGGGTCGAGAGCTTTGAAGAGAATTATTACTTGGTGGACGGCGAAGATTTCATCAATAACTACTCGTATAGCAGCGATGAATCGTCGTCGGTTTCATCTCCATCGCCGTCGTCTTCTAGGGATATAGAGGACAGTTGTGGGGAGGCTGCAGGGGAGCATATACTTATAGTTGCGGGTTGCAAGAGTTGTCTCATGTATTTCATGCTGCCCAAATGGGTGCTTGTGTGCCCAAAATGCAGTGGCTTCATTCTTCACTTTGATAGGTTCAAAAGTGATTCCTCATCACTATGATCTTCTCTTGTGTTTCCTATTTTGATTTGGTTAATTGTGTGTGTGGTGAATTGATTAAGAGATTCTCCATTTTATTAGTGCACATTGTTTGTTCAAATGTGAAATCACTTGAATTGGACTCATCTTATTAATTACTTTGGTTTTCTTTTTTATGCACTTAATTCTTGTAGCATTTCATCATTGCAATTGAAGTTCATGTCCAAGAACTGCCAGTTAGAGCATCTTTAATGGAATATTGATTGGATGTCAATGTGTGCCACTTATGACTAAATAGACATTAGAGTGAAAAAAACCTCTCAAATGGAATGTGCGTTTTGAATGTCAAGCTGACGTGGATAAACATTGTTTATTTTGAATGTCTACTTTTAAACTTCAATGTGCATTCAAACAACATCATCTCCGCGTTGTTGATGTTGCATCAATCCATGCCTACAATTAATCCACATTTAATTAATTACCATTGGAGATGCTCTAATACTAGATTCTGCATAGTTTTATGATGCGTATGTGTTGGACTAGATAGTCGCCTATATAGTTCATTGATACAAAATCAATTAGTATATGTTTAACAATGCACAGCAATGCATGTACATGGCTTCATTTTCAGTGCTGGTTGGGTTGTAAACTTGGAACTTGTAAGGTTCGAAAGGTCAATGTACGTCATCGGCCAGTCCACTGGCCCCAACTTTTATTCACATCGTCAGTATGAAAATAAAAAACGAATATTTTTGGCAGCTTTTCTAGATTTTTGTGAATTTCTACTGTTCAAGAAGACTGGTTGTAAAGATAAAGATAAAAAAGAGTAGTTATATTTGATGAGGATTTTTTTTTCTGTTTTTTTTATGTGTTTTTTCTTATGTGGTTTAAAAAAAATTAAGCATGTATTATCTTTTTTTAGAAATATACAAATATGTTTTTTTTTTTTAACATACTTAGCGCCTATGCACCACAAGTAGGATTAAGCGAGAGCATCAAACGCAAGTTTTGGGACGATATGGATGGATTTATGCAAAGTATATCATTAGATGAAAAAGTTTTTATTGGAGGAGATTTAAATGGGCATGTCGGGGCAAGTAACGATAGGTTTGAGAGAGTTCATGGAGGTTTTGGTTACTTTAATAGAAATGAAGAAGGAGAATCAATCTTAGAATTTGCTTCAAAGATACGATCTTCTCTTAGCAAATACTAGTTTTAAGAAGAGGAGTCACATATAATTACTTTTAGTAGTGGTCATAACAAGAGTCAAATAGATTTTCTTTTAACAAGAAAAATAGATAGAAAAATATGTAGAGATCGCAAAGTAATACACTGCGAAGCACTTACGACCCAACATAAGTTAGTAGTACTTGATATTAAGCTAACACGACGACATAATATAAATAAAAGAGTTAGCGACCCTAGAATAAAGTGGTGGAACCTAAAACATAGTAAACAAGTAGAGTTTAGAGAAAAACTACTAAAGGAAAATATTTGGAATCTTGACTTAGATGCTAATACAATGTGGCTAGAAGTGAGTAGTTGCATAAGGAGAGTGGGATCAAACGTATTAGGTATATCTAAAGGCTTGGGACCACCAAAGAAGGAAACATGGTGGTGGAATGAGGATGTCCAACGAGCAATTAAGACTAAAAGAGAGATGTATAGGAAAATACCTAAGTGTCAAGATGAAGATGTGTACAATCAATATAGAGAAGCTAGAAAACAAGCTAAAAAAGTAGTTAGTCAAGCTAAAACAAATTTCATGGAAGATCTATATACAAGGTTAGGTAATAGAGATGGCGAAAAATATATATATAGGCTAGCCAAACTAAGAGATAAACGAAACAAGACCTAAGTCATGTGAGGTGTATTAAGGACGAAAATCAAAATGTTTTAACGCGCGAGGAGGATATTAAGGAGAGATGGAGAAGTTACTTCGATAGTTTATTTAATGATGGTCAAGTTGATACCATAATAGATGAAAACCCACACCAAGAAAGAAATGTCAACTATACACGCAATATTAGAATTGTAGAAGTTAAAGAGGCATTGAAAAGAATGAAAATAGGGAAAGCATGTGGCCCGGATGAAATACCCATAGAGGTTTGGAAATGCTTAGGAGAAATTGGATTGACTTGGTTAACAAAACTTTTCAATAAAATTTTAAAATCAAAACGGATGCCAATGGATTGGAGAAGAAGCACGCTTGTGCCAATCTTCAAAAACAAAGGAGACATTCAAAGTTGCTCAAACTATCGGGGAATTAAACTTATGAGTCACACTATGAAACTTTGGGAGAGGATAATTGACAATAGGCTAAGGAGAGAAACAACAATATCGAGAACCAATTTGGTTTCATGCCTGGAGGTCAACTATGGAGGCGATTTTCCTTGTAAGACGATTGTTAGAAAAATATAGAGAAAAGAAAAAAGATGCGCATATGGTATTCGTAGATTTAGAAAAAGCATATGATAGGGTCCCTAGAGATGTTCTTTGGTGGGTTCTAGAAAGAAAAAAGTGCATGCTAGATACATAGACACTATTAAGGATACGTATGATGAAGTAGTAACGAGTATAAAGACATTTGGAGGAGCTACAAAAGAATTTCCCATTACGATAGGACTACATCAAGGATCGGCTTCTAAGCCCATATCTATTTACTTTAGTTATAGATGAACTAACTAGACATATTCAAGAGGATATACCATGGTGTATGCTATTTGCGAGATGATATTGTCTTAGTGGATGAAACTAAAGATGGAGTGAATAGGAAATTAGAACTCGGAGGAATACATTAGAATCTAAAGGCTTTAAGTTGAGTAGGACAAAAACCGAATACATGCACTTTGTGAGTTTAGAAACACTAGACATCGAGATGACGGAGTGGTAAAATTAGGGGAAATAGAAGTTCCTAAGGTAAACCACTTTAGGTATCTAGGATCAATCATACAAAATGATGGTAACATTGAGAATGATGTCACACATAGAATTCAAGTTTGGATGGAAGAAATGGCGGAGTGCAACAGGGGTGATTTGTGATCGAAATGTTCCTACTAAGTTAAAAGGAAAATTTTATAGGACCGCAATTAGGCCAGCTATGCTCTATGGAAGTGAATGTTGGGCGGTAAAGCAACAACAATTACATAAAATGAACGTAGCGAAATGAGGATGCTTAGGTGGATGTGTGGTAAAACTCGTAAAGATAGAATAAGAAATATAGAAATTCAAAAACAAGTAGGAGTAGCACCAATTGATACAAAGATTAGGAAGAGGCGGTTGCGGTGGTTTGGTCACCTGCAAAGACGACCTACAAATGCCCCAACTAGAAAACTTGACTCAATAGAAACTCGTAGAAATTCGACGAGGTAGGGGCGGACTCAAAGTTAACATGGGATGCATTAATTAGGAGGGATTTGAATGGTTTGGAAAGCTCACCATCAGTTGCACTTAATCGAGCCTTAATTTTTATTGATTAGATAATTTATAAAAATTGATACCAATTAATAAATAAAAAAAGAATTTAAATAAAATAGAGTTTTAGTGTTGAAATAAAGTTTAGATCGGAATAGTAATAAAGCTTGATGTAACAAAACTGTGAAAAAAAAAAATATAATTTCGTAGTTGAAGATGCACTAAGAAAGATTTTTTAGAATTATTATATAAAGTTGAATATCTAACTAATTAAGAAACGCTTCCTTCCTCAAATTACGGAGCATTGACTTGACATTAAACCTATTAATTATACTTCAATAATAAATCAGAAAATATATCTAAGAATGACAGGCACACATGCATCTTAAAATACACTTCAAGATGCATGCCCGCTAAGACGAATAAGGTTTTTTAAGTGAAGTTAGTAAATCATTTTGGACGTGTAAATAATGTACGAGAGAGTGAGGACGACGAATGAAGAAGAAATGTTGGAGAAAAAGCTAGCTGTGTATTTTTGTATGACAGAAGGAATCTGAGCAGAGAATCAACAGAGAGGTGGGTACAGAACACAACAGCTAAAAAGCAACCCATGAGAGAGAGAGAGAGAGAGAGAGAGAGAGAGAGATGGATAAAGCTTCCGCGCTTCCTTCCTTTACCTCACCAGGCTGCTCTCGATCTTTGTGCTCTCTCAACGGATCATTATTGAATTGCAAAGGCAAAGGAGTGGCCAAGCTTAGGTCCTGATGGGTCTCTATTACAATTTGCTATAACCGGATTTTCTCCTCCAATTAAGACACTACAACCGACAACTGGTAGCCATGCCCCTATGCGCCAATGCTCTCATCAAAATTCCTTTTTTTTTTTTTACGTGTACATTGATTCGCTTCCCCGGCTTTTAATCAAAGACTAAGGAATAGGAGAAATATAAGGCGATGCCTCTTACTGTAGCCATGACTATAATAAAATCACTCCTCTTTTCTTTTGTGCAGGAAAATTAATTATAGCTTTATTTAAGATAAATATAAATCTACATGGCTTCTATATATTCACCTCAATTCTTGTATTTTAAGAAATAATTAATTTTCATCTTATTTTTTAGTACACTTGTTGTGTGTATACTACGTACATATTTGACAACTTTGTGATGATTAGTTCCAGTTGCTTTTGCTTGTTCAACTAGCCATTTTGGTCGTAATTGTGTTACGTGAGTACATGTAAGTCCGAGAGGTGATCACACCAAGAGTCATCTGAAGCAGTTTCTGATCCATGATCCATGGGATATATAACCCTTTTTTTTTTTTTTTCTCACGTAGCGTATGGTGCTGACCACATCGACTAATCCAGGCAGGTCCCATATAAAGACTGCCTTACCAACCCAATTTTGTCCTTTCATTAGATTCGAACTCGAGCCCTCACGTGGGCCTAAGAATATAATCCCTTCTAATACACATCTATCAATCGTTCCTATAAGGACTCTTGTTACAGCAGCCTGGCCCATCTCAATAAATGGGCCTTTCACATCTCTCTAAGCCTAGTGGGCCGCTATTGGGCCTCATTCAGCTAAACTTTGAAATTGATTTGGGCCCAGCCCATTGAGGCCCGCCTCGCCAAGTCCTTCAACGACACACGCACACATAGACATGGACACCACAGCCTTCGCGGCGTCGCGACTCGCGAGTCCGCCATTAACGAACGAAGAGCTCTGCTTTTGCGAGCGAACGCAATGACAGTACTGCACAGGCACAGTTAGTCCACCATCAACACAGCTTCAATGCTCAAATACCTACTCCCTCCAATCAGGGCACTCTCTCTAACACTCCCACTTCGCCCGCTCCATCACCATCTCAGCTTCTCCACTTCTTCCTCGATCGACGACCTCCAACGGATTAACGTGGACGATCTCATCAAGTCCTATTGCAACTCGGGCATGATTGAAAAGGCGCAATCTTTACTCACTCGCTCGCTCGAATCCGCCCACACCAAGCCCTCTGTTCTCTCTTGCAATCTCGTCCTGTCTTCACTGAACAAAGCTCGTCGATTTCAATCGACATTGTCATTGTACGAAGTGATTTCGAAGTCTGGGGTTTGCCCGGATTTGATCACTCTCAATGTGATCATCAATTGTTACTGCGAAAGTTTTCAAATTGATCGCGCCCGCCAAGTGTTTGATGAAATTCCGCTTCGAGGGTTCGAGCCTTCTGTTGTCAGTTTTAATACTTTGATTAAGGGTTTGTGTAGGGGAGATAGGATTGGGGAGGCAATTGAAGTGGTTGCCCGAATGCGGGCGCCGAACGATCGGACTTATACGATTGTAATCGATTCACTTTGTAGCTCATTGAGGTCTGAAGATGGTTTGAGATTACTTGGAGAAATGCTGGAATTAGGATTGAGTCCGACGGGGACTACTTATAACGCTGTTTTAGCTGGATTGTGTAAAGAGGGTAGGATTCGAGCCGGAAAAACGCTTTTTTGTCACATGGGTAAGGCGGGTTTTCGACCGAATGTGCTAACTTATACTGCTCTTATTGATGGATTGTGTAGGGAGGGATCATTGGGTGATGCAAAAAAGATGTTTGTGGAAATGTCGGAGTTTGGTTTCTCCCCAAATGTGGTAACATACACGGCATTGATTCGTGGATTGTGCGATGGTGGGCATTGGCATGATGCCATGGAGATGTTTAACACTTTGTTGAATTGTGGGAACAGACCGAATGTTGTTACGTACACCTCACTCGTGGAAGGGCTTTGTAAAAATGGGCGCTTACAAGACGCACTGGAACTCCTAGACTTGATGAATAAACATGGGTTAGAACCTAATGAGTTCACCTACAACACACTATTTGATGGTTTCTTTAATGCAGGGGAGTTTAATAAAGCTTTGGATCTCTTTCGGCTCATGGAAGAGAGAGGGCTTGGAAACAATATTGTTACTTACAATATATTAATACGTGGGCTTTGCAAATTCGGAAAGCTGGAGGAATCCACTAAAATTTTTGGTGATCTTGTACAAAAAGGTTTAAATCCTGATGCTACCACTTACAATATTTTGATGGATGGATTATGCAAAAGCGGGAGGGTCGAGGCTGCTCAAGAGCTGCTGCAGGATATGAAAGTTCAAGGTCTCAAACCAAATATAGTAACGTATAATACGTTGCTCCATGGTTTAGTTGAAGCAGGAGATCTAGATGGGGCTGTGAATCTGCTCGAGGTGATGATCAGTCTAAAAAGGATAAATGTTGATGTCATTACTTGTACGACCATCATTGATGGTTTTTGTAAAGCTGGGAGGTTCCAAAATGTGGAAAACTTTCTCGACTGGATGAATGAAAATGGAGTTGAAGCTGATTCGGTGACCTATTTTTGTATCATGGAGGGTTACTGCAAGATGGGATGGCTGACAGAGGCGAAAATGTTCTTGTGTAAGATTTTTAAAGCAGGTCTTCACTCTGATCTGGACATCTTCAATGCCATTTTCCAAAAATATATCCAGGAAGGTGAGATGCAGGAGCAATTTAAATTGCTTCATGGTAATGTTGCCGAACTCACTCCTGTGAGGGACCTTCATCCTATTTTTCTTGAGAAAGTTGTGAAGTTTGGTCTGCTTGAGAAATTCTTCATTTTTTCGCTTCCAGATAGCTTAGTGAGGCAATCGAAATATGGGCAATGCTCTTAGGCAGTTTGATTGTTCGGTCAAAATAATTTGCTGTGGTGGAGTCGTGGCTGATAAAACTTGTGTTTCATTCATCCTTAGGTACGTTTCTTGATCTTCTCTTTTAAATACGACAATAAGTTCTGATGCTCTTGTGCTTCTAGTTAGAAAATGTTAGGGAGAATCTAAAGTATGAAAACCCATTTTCAGGGATGTTATGATGCGGATCGGAACTAACAGACAAGCATCATGTGAGCAATGCAGCTCAGCCTAGCAAAATTCTTTGCACGGATGTCCATCATTTGCTTAAATTGCTTGGTGATGATATCTTCTCTCTTTGCATCGATCTTATAATTGCATTTCACCAATTCCATTAAATAGCATTTTGTTCATGCTACACGTATCCAATTCTTATTGTTTACCGCATTACGCATCATGCATCACGCTTCAGTTTATTCTGCTGCTGCATTTTATGTTTGTTTGTTTCTTAATTGTGACTTTAGTGCAACAGTTTATATGATAAACAACTGAAAAGTATGACTAGTTTCTTTCAAATGCTGAAAGATTGAGAAGTTTTGGCGCATTACATTAGATTGCATCATTGCATGGTACAGTAAATTTTATTCATTCGTTCTTGCGCCTTATCATGAAAGACGTAACCCTGTTTGGAATGGTTGCTGGTAAGTACTTTTGGTCATCGATAGGAAAATATAATTGGTTTGGCATGCGTAATGGTACTTCTTGATTGCATATACCATCCGTTTATCGTATATGACCTGCTTATTTCGTCCCAGTAATATATTGGAAATGAGCATGGCTTGCCAGATTTTACAACTGCTAGATCTTATTTCTTGCACATTTTAATCGTTCTAAATTTAGTGTATGCGTCACAGACATTCATTGGATTTGGAGGACCGTTTTTTGGATCATTTCCTGGATATTCGGTACCAAGGATATGATGGGTCTGATTGAAAAATAAGATACTGCTGTCTGGTCATCAAAGCGTTTTCACTGCGAGTTAATTAGGTGAGAAGGAATGGGTGTCTCTCTCTGCGCTTCGCGAAACCCATGCAAAGCTTAAATGCACCGAACCATTGGTCATAGACTCATAGGTTGTTGGCTCACCCATGGTGTTGTGTCTATCTATTGTTTGACTGGTGGTTTGAGGTGGGGGGTAGTGACACCTTGGGCTACTGCCAAAAACACATGTGAAGTTGGCTGCTATCAGTAACCACCTGTCAATGGAGTTGTGTCTTTCAAGCTCCCTTTTCATCTTCTTATGTTTGGTTTAGTATTTCCTTCACCAGCAAGTCTTCCCCTACTATATCTATTAGCTTCTGCCTTTCAATCTCTAACCCAACCTACCATCACAATTAATTGAAGATCATTGCTGAATACCACTTCTTTCTATCTCTCTCGGCCAACTTTGTTTTTGCGTAAGTTTGTGCTTGTATATCGTTCGAAGAAAATGAGTTATCAGGCGTATGAACAAGTTCGTGAAGGACCGTACCCTCCACCAGGCAAAGCTTCTTCTTACTATACCATTACATCAATTTATAAAATGTCGCTTTGGTTTCTGTTTGATTATTCTGGTCTGTACCCGACCTCTATTTCCTTTTATTTTCTTATAATTTATGTATATATGCAGGTTATGCAACTTATCCCCCGCCGCCGCCGCCACCAGGGTATGATTATGGGTACTCTCCTCAACCGCCTGTGGAGATTGTGGAACAAAATCAATCTGGTTGCCCCGACTTTCTCAAGGGCTGGTATGTGTTTTCTGATCCGCATCTTGTGTTTAATTAACGGATCATTTTCTCGTTAAAACATGATTATCAGCGTTACTGTTTTTTCAATTGTCTTTTCTCTGAACAAATTTGCAGCCTTGCGACGCTTTGTTGTTGCTGCGCTGTGGAGGAGTGCTGCAGCATCTGCTTTTAGCATTTTGTTGCCGATCCTCCCTCGTCTACTGTTACCTTATATAGTAAGGCCCCGGATTCTGATTTACATTTTTCACTGAATATGAATGCGACTGCTATTGGTTTGCAACCCGGTATCCTTTAATTATATTTGTGGTTAGGGATTTAACTTATGTGAGATCGAATAAATACGGTCGAATATGGAAGTGGTTTAGTCTGGTTTCTGTTTGGTGTTTGTAAGAGCTATTCGGGGTATGTGTATTGTTCATTTTATGTTGCAGAAACATTTACATTGATGGCTTTTGCATCTCCTTGAACAGCTTGTTGAATTTGATTTGGTAGTAACTACTAAATAGAATGCAAATACATATCATTCTTTCTTCTCTAATTATAAGGTAGAGTTATGCGGTTATAGCCGCAAAAGCATCATTAAATCCATGCTTTTCTAATTATATATAAGTGCATGGGCTTAGTTCATTTCATTTCATGACCAGTATCATCAGAAAATGTATCTCACTATTCCCGGGAGGTGAACGTTCATGAAGTAATCCTCCCAGTCGATTAACTTCGCATCAAAACAGAACGCTTTCGCCTCCTGTTCATCCCTCTTCATAGCCCTTTCCAGCTGCTCCAAGTTTGTGCCGTCGAATCTGTTAAAAAGAGAAACCTCATGTTCACATCTTTCTTCTAGAACTAGAAAATCTAGGTGTATATATGTGAAAGTTTTTGAGAAGCTGAAATGATATCATCAGATTCATCACTACCAACTGTAATTATGTTTCTGATTCCATTCAGTTTTGGGAACTTCACTTACATTCCCTTGAAGAATATGTAGGGTTTGTAAAGTTCCACAAAGCGCTGTACAAGGTTGATCCTTCGACCGAGATCAGTGCATGTCGGTCGAAGAAATTGGCATAGGACTGCATTCAACAATTGCAAACCCTGCACCGAAAACATGATAAACTAGAGTTAATACTGCTTCATAACTACCATATAGCTGGTGTTTGAAACTCTAGAACATCAATCCAAAGAACTAACCTTAAGTGGTAGCACATACTGCACAGCCATATGTCTGTTAAAGGAGGCAACTGAGTCGAACAGAATTGCTTTTGGAACTCTTACTTGCTTTCCATCCTTACCAGTCCATGGATTCCTTGAAAAATATTGAAATGCAACATCTCTGAATAGGCTCAACAAAGCAGGGTTTCTCAAGGAAGACCCTACTTGGTATATTATCTCAGATGCTTGGTTTGCTCTCGTGATCATCGCCACTATCATAGCGTTCGCCACCATGTCTCCTGGAACCTGTGCTCATATAATTTGATACATTTCGTTACTGTTCTTAATTAGTACCATATGCTATATATCATGTGTTGTACAGTAACTGCAAATGCTGTAATTCTCATGATCATATAATGTAATGTTGATTTACTTACCACATCCAAGATGGATTCAGATTCTCCCAAAAAGCATTTCAACCTGCCTTTCCCATAACCAACGGCCAAGCTATCAATGGTTCTATTTTTGCAAAAGAAAAAGTCGTAAAAAAGCCGAATGCGCGACAAAACGTTACATGCATCATCTTTGAATCTGTAAGTAAGATCATTGGGAGTTTTAGGAGATGGAAGTTGGAGCATATGTATGTTTACCTTGTACCTTCCATCCAACCAGGAAATGGGTCTTTGTAGGTGCTGGTGATGATGGTGGGGCGAACAATCACAAGTGGTAGATTGTATGCCTGCCTTAGCTTTCCTAGTAACATCTCACCCATTGCCTTTGTGAATACATATGTGTTTGGCCACCCATACAGCTTTGCTCTGCTCACAACAACAACAATAAAATCTCAGTCTCAAATTAATTGAGAAATTATACGTGTAAATATAGAACGACTTCAAAGTGAAAGATGTAAGTTTGGATCTGTTTCTAAATAATGTATCGAGGCCTTTTCGAGTAAAATTCACCCCATGCAACCGAGGTGGTTAAGTTGAGCAATCGATAGCTGCGCGGGCTGGCGGGCCGGCCCAACAACAATATCCAAGTTGATCGATGTTTTAACTGAACATGCTTAATTTGTACCCAGTGTCTTTTGACACAACTGGAAGCGGCTCGTTGTCCCTTAATTAGTGATTCGAGTTCGAGCCTTGGGAATGAAAACACCAATGTTAGGACTTGGGAGCTCCCTCTACTTATACTGTGCACGACTCGTAGAGAACCCGGAGTAATCGGATAGTTCAGATACTGGGTAGTTTAGACAACAACAACAACAACAACAACAACAACACAACAACAACAACAACAACAACATAGCCTCAGTCCCAAATTAACTGGGGTCGGCTACATGGTAGTTTAGACAAAAAAAAAAAAAAAAAAAAAAAAAAAAAAACATTCTTAATTTTTGGGCCAAACCTCTTGATGCCCAACTCTCTCATTGCAAGTGCCTCTGCTTCTTTTGTGACTGCCTGAGCATGGAGTTCACTCAGCGTTTCTTCCACAAGTTTCAGCTCCTCATCAATGTCTAAACCTGAGGTCCCATTCAGGGCCTCACCCATTTTAAAGGGTTTCTCCAATATCAGTCCAGACCTCTCTCCACAAACATAAGCTGAAATTACATAAAAACATGGCACCATCTTTTATTATGCTAATTGTACATGACAATTAACATCAATCAATGTTATAGTAACAAATTAATTCAATGATCACCTGTTGAGACGTGGAGAAACATGTTTAGTTTGACACATTCTTTGGCAAAATCCATAACATTCTTAGCTCCCAAAGTATTAGTATCCAGTGCTGCATCATATCTGTGAAATTCTAAACATAAATTACCGGTGTTTTCACAATAATGTTTTTAGTAACCATGAGTATTCATACACTTTTTCTGACTAGTCCCTCAGGTCTTGGAATCGCGGAAATAGATCACCAGTGGCCCGACGTTTGACTATCGTAAAGAATCAAAATCGAGGTCGGGCGCCTAACTCACACAACTCTGTCTTCGTCCTTACCACTAGGCTGCACCCGTACGGGTTGGTGTTGTCACAATATAGTTTATATATGTCACACTTGGCATTATAAAAAAAAAAAAAAAAAAAAAAAATCATTCCAAGATTAATTGGTTACCTTTCCTCAAACTTGGTATTTGCAGCTACATTGACAATAATGTCTACTTCACTCCAAATATGTTGCCTTAAATTGCAGTCATCAATTCCCAAGTGTTTCAAAGAGATGTCAGCAGCAATAGGTGTGATTTTCTCCAATATGAAGGGCTCAAACTCAGCTGGACCATATTTATCCCTTAAAACCCTGAATAACTCCTTCTCTAAAACCTGTAACATAGGCTCATCAAATGAACAAAATGTAACACTACTGAATATAACATGATGTCAAGCGATTGTTTTTTTATTCATCAAAACTCATTTTCTTTTATAGGAACGAGAATTTATTTAGGGAAATACATTGTTTCCTGGCATATTCATAAAAACTCATTTCAATCAAATAATTGAATAATATATATATAGAGTAGCTATACATTATGTGCAGTGTAATAATTACCTCAGTGTGAAAGCGTTGCATAGCTAACTTGGCATCTGAAGCCCTTAAGAGAAGAAAGAGCCTTTTCACGTTAGGCTGAACCCGTAGTAATTTCTCTACAAAGACTAAGAATCACAGGAAAAAAATATGGTCATCATGAATTAATTGATCATATCTAGTTAATTATGTATCAAATATATATACATGTGTCTTATAATAAATAAATAAAAAATTACTTTTTGCAAGAAAACCAGTAGACCCAGTAACGAGGATGCTTTTGTGCTCTAGGGACTCCACAATGCTCTCCATCAATGAAAAATGATGAGATCAAAAATCTCTGTTAAGCTAAGCATATATATATATATATATATATAAGGAGACTCTTGATGCATGAACATGCATGACTATATAAATCAAGCACGAAATTAAAGGAGATGGTTGGGTACACGAAATAGTTTGGCAATCTAAGGGGGTAAATTGTTGTTCCAGGCAATGTATTAATATTTCTGCTTTTACACTGGCGTTGGTTCACCAGCCGACACCAATCCCATGTGAGCTGTAAGAACTTGTCCACTTCAATTCCTCATTTAGACTCTTATAGGAAACCTTAATAGAATTAATTTAGAATGTTTTAGGTAGTACGTACAAGGTGGTCTCTCAAATTATTAGTTCTAATCAATTAATCCTGCTCAAATATCTTTTAATTATTTCAATTACAAACTCACCATATATATATATATTTAAGGGTGTACAAAAAACCAATTGATCCAAACCAACTCAAGTGATTTGGGTTGGATTAAAAACGCTATTGATTTGAGTTGGGCTATTCAAATTTGAGAACCGATGAGTTGGTAGAGTGTTTGGGTTATATAATTATAGACCCGATCAGACTAGCTTGAACCAACCATAATCATACTATGTATTCATCAAATATATTTAGATTTAGCTTACCTACATCAAGTGTTAATTTTTATTTCATAAAAAGTAATGTTACTTTTTCATTTATCTTTGAACTTTAATTAGCTTTATAAAATTTTAACTACCTTTAGTTAACTAGTTGATATTCATTTTTTTTTTTTTAGTTTCATCAAAAATATATAAATTTTTAGAAAGTAACCAAAATACCTACCTAATTTTGATAAGAGCATAATATATACCTAACTATGTGTTATATAATTATTGGCACGAGATCTATATAATTTTATATATCTTTTAATTTATAAGATAAACTACTATCCCTTTACCCTGTATATAACTCACAACTTTATATATAGACGAAACTTTATATATAAACGGTCACATGCCAAACCATATTGTACTACTGCGATTAATTAATAGATAGTTTTTTTTTTTTAATTTATAAGTTTAATTAATGCTTGCTTAATGAACAGTCCAATATTCTGCGCGTTTGGTAAGCTGTTCTTTTCCATGTTCAACATTTGCTGCATGAGACAAGCATATATGTAAATAGATATTGCCTTGTTCAATGTCGGAGTGCAAGCAATTAATAGAAGGGTTTGAGCCATTGTGCGTGTATTGGACTATTGATAAGTCGGTATTGATGATAATTCTAGTTGTATATTTAATATGTTTTTAAGTTCAAAAGTCCTTAATATATTGCATTAATAGCTCTTATTTGTAATTTACAAATTTATGGGGGTGCATGTTCGAAATGGAGGTCAAAAAGGATGTGAAGCAAATATTTTAGAGACCAGCAGCAAGTTTCATTAAAAAAGCGCATTGCACATATCTCGAGGCAAAATTAGTGATGTGAATAGAGACGATGGCGCTAGCAGGAGATGCATAGTTTACATGGATGCATGGAAGTTGTATAGTGGATGACGACAAATGAGTACCAAGTAATTAAAGAGGGCCGCTAAGGGCACCCCACCATTTAATGAAGGCACCTGTATGGGCACTAACCAATTTACACAGGCACCAAAAAATTAAACCCAAAATACCCAAAATACCCCTCTAACCAATTTACCTCTCACCAAAAACCCCCTCGTGCAAACCCTTGGGCACCCCACCACCCCCACCACCGTCCTCTTGCTTGACTTTCTTCATTTCTCGTGAACGAACCACCTAGCAATCCCGAATCTAAGTTGTATTCGTTCCTCTATGTCTCTCTCTCTGTTGTAGGACGTTTTTCGAGTTTGAAGACTCGAGTTTTGGTCGATTTCATATCCAAATTAGGGCTCGGTTCAAGTTTTTCGTTCACACATCGATAGTGTTGAAATCGATCATTTGAATGTGCGTTGGTAGTTTAATTAAGTTGCATTTGATAGAGTAGTTGTTATGTTTGTGTGGCGGTGCATTCAATGGTTCATTTATTGGGCGTTCGTGGTTCTCGGCCACACAGCCGAGATTTTGTTTACGGTCTCGGCCACGCAGCGAGATTTTGTTTACGGTCTCGCCAAGCATGACCGAGAATGTAAAATAGCCCTCGGTTGTCCATAACCGAGACTTTTATTGTCGTCTCGGTCACCACTTCACGAGAGTAAGTCGAAGTGTATAGTTTATGTCTGTCGGTGATGTCCAACCGAGAATGTAGAATAGCTCTTGGTTGTCCATTACCGAGACTGTTATTCGATTCTCGGTGGAAGGTGACCGAGAAGTGTGCATAACTCTCGGTCTGCGAGAGGCGAATCAATCGCGTCCGTGAAAAAACATCGAAAATTTGAGAAACCCTACGTTGACAAAAAACATTCCTTCAAACCATCATATGGTTATCAAACATTGTTACATCGTTGTCGGATGATGTCAATCCGCAAGAATCGATCAACGCTCGCCAAATGCAATGTCGCTTTAGGTTCAACTTGTGGTGGGGTGCCTTTTTTTTTGTCAAAATGGTTTGTAGGGTTTGAATCAATATATATACATGGGCAAAATAGTCTTTTCCATTTTGCAAATTTTTACAAAAAATTTTGGGTGCCTTCATTAAATGGTGGGGTGCCCTTAGCGGCCTTCTAATTAAATGATGGCGTGATTGCTGTGAAAGTGTGTTGGTGCGTAGTCGTGCATAAGATTTGCAAAGGTTTGATGTGCCATGTTGAAATGCCTACACGTGTCTAAGAAAAGCTGATAAAGTTAGCAACAACTCGTACAACTCTCTTGGCCTCATGACCCACCCGATCCACGTGCTTCATCGACAATCGACCTCAACGAAATGGAATATCATGGGAAGCAAGAAATCGAAATATTATAAAACAGTTTAGGGTTTATTGAATGGGGTAGTCGACTATTAGCGGCTATTCTTTTATACGTATTCTAAAACCGTGAGACACTAATTTTATGGTCTATGCAAGATTACGAGGAGGTTCGACCATTATTATACATGAATTTGTGAAATTTATTTATTTTAATTTCATTACTTTTCTTTGATGTTTTATTTCCTTTATATTGCATGATTAATTATAGTTAAACTTTGATTTAAACCTTGATTTATTGCTATTGAGTCGTACGCATCCGTCCTTACGCGAAAAAACCACACAAGTGGCTATTGACCATACCAATGATTCGACTCTTTTGGGATCAGTCAAGTACTTTAGGTAACTAGGCTAAATCGGACGTACTAGTGATCCACTTGTCTAGATATATTCACAAAGCTCAATGCAATCAACGCATTAAACCCAATTCGTGTGAGTCCAGGGTTGTGTGTTTCTTTAGGGAAGTAGTCATTGTCATACATTGACTATATATTGAGAATAAAAAAACTTGAGAAACTACGTACATTACTAGGTCTATAACTACACTAAGATACTTTTGATTTGCATACTTTACATAGATTGAAGACTAAATTCAACCTTTATTGAACTGATTTTAGTTGTTTTGACGTAGGTGTTTTTATTAATTGGTTTCAAAACTATTCTTCCCGTTAAATTTAATTCATTGCTATTTAGATCAATTAATTTAGTCATTCTCTCGAAACCTCCGTTTTTCTCTTTCTTTTAAACTTTATATAGGAAGAATAACAATTTATATGGGATCGACTATTTGCCAATATCTATAAAATAGTTTGTTTAAGAGTAATATATTTTATTGACGCGTTTGACGTGTGTCAATGGTCAAGAAAGCTAGGCAATCCAAACAATCAATTATTTTATACCAACTGCCTTAAAAGAACACAGATCACCGAGATTTGTGTCAAAACGTGAATGGAAGGCCACGATTTGATCGTTTCATTAAATGCTCGAATAGCTTAAGTAGATGGGCCTCTTTGAACTTTGGTCCTACTAAATTAGGGTTACAAGTGGGGCAAAACGGGGCGGGGATCGTAATTACCGTCTCAATCCTCGCGGGGCACGGGGCATGGATTTATTCTCAAAAATTCCCCACGGGGCGAACTTTGCCACCCCACGCCCCACCCCGCGGGGATCCTTGGGGGGCAGGGAATCCGCTCGGTGCCCCATCAATTTTGTAAAAAACATCTATATTGATCTTCATTCCTTGGCCATTAAGTACAATTTTTTTTAATTTTTTTAAGAAACTATTTCTCTCAAATTGAAGGATTAATGTGGATTTATTTTGTTGATTGAGTCACAAGTTATCATACTTAATTAAATATATAAGATTTCTAAAACTTGTATGGCAAATATATTTCAATGATGTTCTAAATATAATTTTATATATCTTTATGATATAACATATATTTATATATATTATAGAATTAATTTAATGGTAAATTTTTTTTATTGTTGGAGATCTTGAGTTTCATTCCATATATTACATATTTAAGTAAAAAAGTTTTATAATTTTTTTTGTAAAAGCATAAAAAATGGAGAATTTTATAGGGATGCGGGGCGGGAAATCCCCGCGAGGCGAGAACAATTACCATCCCCGCTTTGCCCCGCTCCGCGAGGAGCAAAAAGCGGGAAATCTTTGCCCCACCGGGGCGGGGCACCGCGAGGAACGGGGATTCCCCGCCCCACTTGCAACCCCATACTAAATATTGATATGGGCCTATCCTTGGGCTTGGACTGGCCTTTGCAGTTAGACAATACGAGCAATACATTAATGGGCCCACGGTCCATCATTTGAGACCATTGGCTCCTCCAGTCAATTTTTGAACAAAACAACAAAACAATGGAGTTTCGAAGAAGGACCCTCCTACTATATACAACCAAAAAATAGCATGCGCTTGTCAGCGTCTGTTCAATGTACCTCGAGATTCGGACTTGTTGAAAATCAAGGGCCGCTAATCGTGTATCTTTTATGTCTTGGGTTACAAAAACATTTTCCTTCAAAGAAATTCAAGTTTTCTATAAATAAGTAATTGAATAGAGTTTTCATTTTTTAAAAAAGGTAATTGAATAGATAAATGAAAATTAACACTCATCATTTGATCGATATACCTTCATTGTGCCTCGAATTACGAGTGTTGCATGCTTCGAGCTACATGAGGAAGTGCGTATGCTCAACGCCTCCCTCTTGTATAGTTGTAACTTAATTGTAAGCGATGGACTTTTCAAGAAATAAGTACTTTGACGTGCCATAATTAATGGTTATAGTTACAGAGTCGTCCATGCAAGCTATATTGTTAGTACATCTTGATTAATCAAATCCATCGATACTTTATTTTAGAAGTGAAGTACATTATTATCATTAATACAATAACAAAATGAAACTGAATGTGGAGTAGATAAAAGAGATCTAATTTAAGTCAGTATTGAATCCGTGACCGTCACAACAACCATGCATGCACGGATACGTGAGAGATTAAAGGGAGAGTACGTAGTAATGGAAATCACTGAGAACAATTAGTCTAGGTACAAGTTTGAGAAAACCACAACTATGGAATTTGTTATGTATGGATCTCAAATTAATGCAAGATTCAAGAATAATGAAGCAACACATTCAGCATTCACAGCTTAACGAATTGCCCAAAACAATATGAGATCTTGCAACATGAAAAACTTCACACACATATGCCGTACTTCAATGATGTAAACGTTATACATGACTCCACTTCCTCTAGGAAGCTAAAAATGATTACAATTATTATTCTTCAATTTTAGATTTACACTTATATGTATATTAATTCTTTCATTCTGTAGTCATTGTTAATCAACAAAAATTATACTTTTTTAAGGCACGTAAATTATACTTTGATCCTCACTTTCTCGATGTATACAATACAAGCTTAATGTGGTAAAAGATTAATTAAGTAGTTTTCGAGTTAAGCAAAAATGTTTTCGAAAAGTAATACAGTCTTTCATGATTAAAACGACTTCCTTTTTTTTATCAAAAATCAATTTCCTTTGAATCACGTTAAAGGCACCTCGGCCGTGCTTAAGGCACTCCAGTAATTAGATTTTTTGAACTTTCCTTAAAAACGACTCATATGCCCTTCACTTAAATATAAATATTGAGGTGTCTTTATATATAGCTGGGTAGTTTTAGCGCATTTATTTTCTTCTCATTCGTGAAAGACTAATAATTAATTTTGTCATTTTGTGAGTCTTCTTATGATAAATAACTTTTTTAAACCTCTCATGTTTTTGCAAATACAACAATGCAAAGTAAGATTAACACTCTTGATATTGGGCCAAAAAAACAAATTATAAACATTTATGTGACCATCAACTTTATTAGATCACGTAAAAGCACCAAAAAAAAAAAAAAAAAAAAAACTCAGTTTTGTAATTAAATTTCTTTGTTCATATATATAGAGGGTACGATGATCCGCAATCTTTCTGACCTTATTGTTCGTTGGTCTTCCAAGTGTTGGCAAAGACATGGTGATGGTGAGGTACGAAAGTTACCCATCAGAGTCAGAAATGCAGAGTACGTACCGCACAGAAAAGAAAGCGAGATGCTCTTTCGTTTTTTTTTTTTTGGGCTCTGCTGACACTAATTTTATTGAAGTGACAAAACAAACACCAATACAACACCTTTTTATCACAATCGCTCGTCATACAAGTTATTACTTGACCAGGTTTCACAAAAAAGTTACTACATGCCCATTGAATCCATTAAAATTCAAGTTCGGTTTTTGGCCCCCAATTACTTTTTTTTTTTTTGGGTAAATGTACACGAAATCGATATCTACAACACAAAGTCATAACAATGTGACCTTTGTTACATCAATATAACTCGTAACTTAAATTTTTTGACCAATAAATTGAATGATTCATTGGTTTGGTGTGATGTTACTTGGGTAAAAGGTCGGGGCCCTCACAGTAGGTAAGTTGTGGCTTTTTTCTTATTTAAAAAAAGAAGAAGAAAACTTACATTTTTTTGAGATTTTAATTTTTCAGCGACAAAACTCAGGTAAGTTTGCACTCGTATCATTGAGTTATATGATAGTAGATCTAGAAAATCAATAACTAACTTTGATGTACAAAAAAACCCTTAAATGGAATGACATATTTCCTAATGTTGTATAATTGAAGTACATGCAAGACCCAAATGAATTTGATGCTGGAAGAACAGTTAGTTATGTTAGAGTTAAATTTAGGGCACCCAGAAGGAGAAGTCTAGAAATTTATAGGTTTAGGATCTTTAGTGCATTAAGGAGATAGAGATGTGTGGGTTTAGTCCCATATCGATTAAATATGCCTTCATAAAAAAATACATAAATGATTATCTCTTTCTTAATAGCACTGAAGCTTTTTTATGTAAGACTTTACACCAAAAGAGTTGAAAGTGGTTAAGTTGAGGTAATATCAATGTTGGAAGTTCCTGCCGGGTGCAGGAGAATTTTAACGGAAAGAAAGAATGAATTTGACTAGTCAAACATGTTAAAATTTTAGTTAAATAAGATTGTAGCTAGCTAGCTAGCTAGCTAGCAATTGAATTAAATTCACTTCATTTGAAGCCCCTCTCACTATTTCTATATCAAGTCATTGTCTGGTGAGCTTTATAAGAAGCAAGTCTGCAGTTCTATGATACCACACTACCCAGTACCCACCACCACCATCATCATCTCCTTGAATGCTATTTCCACCTATCTCTTACTCTATCTTTCTCTGCTTCTCTTCTCAGCTCTCCTTATCAGGCTCATCTTTTTAGCTAATTTGGAGCACTGAAATGGCAGCCTTTTCATACCAACAACACCACCACATTACTAGTACTAGTACTCCTATACTTGACTCATCTGTTTTTCTTCCAAACTACAATACCAATATTGACAATAAGACTTCAACATTGATGGAGGAAGAGTCAGGGGACCTCAACAACTTCTCCTCTTGTTTCCCTTATTATGCCAATGTTGTTGATGATGATCATGATCTTAATTGCCTTGGTAATGAGAGCACACCCAGTTCCAATTGTGTGAGTAGTGATCATCAGCATAGGCAGAACAACAAGCAAGCTGACTCTTCATCCATGGTGACTGATCTTGAGTGCAGCACTGATAAGGGTAATTCTGTCCCTATCGACAAAAAGAGGAGGAGCAGTTACAGAGATGGTTCTTGTTCAACTTCTGCTCAATCCAAGGTAAGTAGTTAATGTCTATATTTTTTTCAACTATTCCCACGAGAGTCAGTTGGACGCCGCTCCAACATATTTGGAGTTAGATGACAGAATTCAATCATATGACTAAGTTAATGTCTATATGATCGATCTCTCCACATTTGTGTTAATTTAATTTCTATGGTAAACTCGAAATCTTGATTAGGACTCGAACAACACCCGCGAAGAGAAGAAACCGAAGAAACGCGGGCGGGGATTGAAAGATGTGGAGGAGAAGGTTGGCAAGGCTGAGAAGAAAAGCAAGAGGAAGAGCAGCAATGAACAACCGCCGCCGACCGGGTATGTTCATGTTAGAGCAAGGAGAGGTGAAGCAACAGATAGTCACAGCCTTGCAGAAAGGGTACACTCTACAACACTACACTAATCCAATTCAATTCAAGTTTCATCAACCTTTTATATATATATCTTTGGTACTAGTAAATGATTAAACATATATATGTAGAATTCTCGATTTGGCTCATGCTTAATTTTCAAAATGGGATTTCAGGTGAGAAGAGAGAAAATCAGTAAAAGATTGAAAATGTTGCAAGGTCTTGTCCCTGGCTGTGAAAAGGTAATTAATTAATTAAGACTAATTCATTAAGATCTCTCAAAATTATTTCGGTTTTATTAATTTGTCATGACTTAATTATGTGTGACAAGAACTTAAATACTAATTTTTTCATGTGTTGCTATGTGACATATGTATAGGTGGCAAGTAAGGCCCTCATGTTGGATGAGATAATCAACTATGTCCAGTCCCTACAACATCAAGTTGAGGTAATTACTAACAACTGCTACATTTTAATTGTCTACCTTTCATCCTTGTCAAACATAACTAATTCATCATATTTGAACTTCAGTTCCTCTCTATGAAGCTTGCTTCCTTAACCCCCTTGTTCTGCGATCTCGAACCGAGTTTCAATGACTTAATCGTCAAACCGGAGGTATATATATATATATATATATATATATAACTAATCAAACAAGTACTAGTCCAATACTTAATTAATCAAGTTCATCGATTTCCTTACCGCATTAACTTAATTAATTCATTTTCGCTGCAGAAAATAACATGCTTGGAATCGCCACTGTCATCGCTGCAACAAAGCATTCCAACCTACACCGACAATTCTTCGCTTCCAGATGGATCAATTTCTCTCCTACTCCAACAAGGGCAGATGCCAAGTCCCTTCTCTCATCAGGTAATGATCAAAAAAAAAAAAAAAAGTGTGAAATGTGTGGACCATTAGTTAATTAATGTAATGTAATGTAGTACCCATATGTTGAAATTGAACAATTAATTTGTCACTTTCAGGACAATGGAATGGTGTCATGGTGCTTGGAGGATCAAAGGCAAAGGCTTGTCAATCAATGTGGCTTCACCAACTTGTGTTCTCTCCAATGAATTAAAGCAACACAAATTTCTCTGCTCTCTATATGATCTTATGATAGTCGACAGAGAAAGTAATGCAAGAAGAGGACCACAATATTGAGCAGTTGAAGCTAGTTTCAAAAAGTTCATCAAAAGATTGAATTTTAGAGATTTTGTTGATCAAGTGAAAGGAAATAAAAGACATCAAAAAAGCGCGTCTATGTGTCAATCACCGTCCAAACAAAAGAAAATATCTCGAAATTCGCATGCCCATGTAATTTTGACTTATGTGTAGGTGTAATCTATCAGATCAATTGGTTTAGATCTAGTGCTCAAATTAAGTTGTACTTGGAGAGTCATATTATGTATGTAACAATTAATATGATATATATAGTCACATCGAGTTTAGGGTTCCTTTCACTTTATTAAATTGAGTTTATCTATTGAATTATTTTTTTAATTATTAATTAGTTGTCATCTCAAACATAAAAGACTCGAACTTATAATCTTTAGAGGCTCAAGTTTACAATTAGGTAGTAGTCTCAATTACTACCAGTGCTGAGGCAAAAATCATAAAAAAAAAAACTCAATATCAAATATAGTTTAGTTTCATCGAGTTTTTTTTAAAAAAATTGTCTTTTTGAGGGTTTATCTTTGTCATGAAGTTTTTCTCTAAACTTTATCTTTTCGAGGGTTAATCTTTGTTACGAAATGTATATATGTTAATTATATCATCAAATTTGAAGGCGTTTAACTAATTAATACTCCGAAAGGCCCAATGAGGAAAGGGATGTTCCATACCTATATTCTTTGCTATGAAATCCTCGTCTAGACATTGGACTTTATTTTCCACAAATCCACATCAAGATGAATTTTTGATTAATGCTAGCTATATATGTATTCTTCTTAATTCAATTTTTTTTTGAATTCTTCTTAATTTAAAATTAATACAACAAGGTCGTGAGAATTGATAAGTTTAATGAAATATAAAAACTGAAATGGCACTCCAAATATTAGCTAGATATTGATAAGCTATACATTAATTAGGACAAGGCAAATCCAATTAGGAAATACTAAAAAGGGCAACACACAGCATTGACGATAATATATAAGTAGATCATGACTAATACAATTATACAAATTAAACTATTAAAGTCAGGCGGGAAAAGAAATGAAAAAACGTATTATCTTTCACAAGCTTTACCTTCTTATCTATGAAAGTTTTGTTGTTTGTCGTTACTACGTGAAGCCCATGATTAATTAATTCACGAGGCTTAAGGCAAAATTTGAACAAATTAGTTCATCTAGAGTAGTTCTTATCAAATCTATAACTAGAAATTTTTGAAAATATGAAATCAGTTTTAGACGCCTCTTTTCATGGTTAAAAAATACATTGATAATCAACTTCAAACAATTAAGACAAAGTGTAAAGAAACAAACATGAAAAACGATGGGCGCGCATGATATATATATATATATAATTACATCATTTCCATGTCACGCCTTACACAGCCTTATCTATACACGTAAATGCATAATATTGACATGCATGATTATTCCTATTTAATTACAATTATAATTTATTAAAAATATATATTTTGCTTGTAACAAAGAAAAAGATATTTGCAAGAAATTCGACCAATAATAAATTAGCTAGTTAAATATTTATTCAGTTACATAGTGCTAGTCTTGTTTAATCAATCTATGTAATTACTCAAATATGCGAGTCATGATATTTTTAGTGAGATGAACGATGCATATTCACTAAAACATTTTTGACCTTTAATAGAGGTTTTAAAACCCCTATTAAATAGAGTGTTATTAAATGTCATGTGAAATGTGTTATGTTTTAATTTTTAATACATGTATTACATAGAGGTTTTTTAAAACTCATATTAATTAGATGTTATTTAATAACACCCCCTTTTAATAGGGATTTAAAAACCTCTATTAAATATCGAAATTGTTCTAGTGACTTAATGGTTGAAGAGAAATAATGATTTAATCAAAAACCTAAAACCTAGCTAGCCTCTTAGAAATTTTGTACTGTCCAGTCTCATCTCATGACCATCTTAACATATTAATCCACATACATTGCATTACATGTGTACATATAACATTATAGCAACATTTGGCTAGCCGATCATTATTTCATAAAACATGTATGGAAGGCACGTCTGCTCTCTAGAACCAACTTAGAAATCTTTCTTTGCTGGACTTATTGCTTTTCTTTATATATCATGATCGACTACTTTATATCTTTAACTGTTGAAGCAGTGCTGCTCTAGCTAGCTACTTTGTTTAAAAGGGCAACCAAAGTGCACATATGATACTGTACCTTTTATTGATGAGGCTCGATCGTCCTCATAGACTACATTAATGATATTGTACCTACACTACTCGCCCAGCTTCCACTTGTCCACTTCACAGTGTTCCTCATGATAATTTGCCAAATATGCACATAAAGTGAATAAATATTAATGAATGTAGCAGTCGCTGATGAGTTGAACGGCTTAAATGATCGAGTTCAAAACTGTATGAAACTAAAAAACCAATGTTGAAAAAGCTTTATACTCTTAAGCAAGCCGACCCAATTCGAACCTAAAGTTATAGGTTAAATTCGAATACCAAATACATTAATGAATTTGATTTAAATTTATGATGAACTTGGGCTTATATGAGGTTGCAAGTCGAATCATATAATTTTTTTAAGCAGAACTTTTATAGCATGAGGTGTATATAATATATGGCTCCTGTGGAGTAGTCGGGGGACGTGGTTGTCTGTAGGGTTAAAAAAGTCAAGAAGAGCAGTTACGGGAGAATTAAATGAAGCGTAGGGCCATCTGAGACTGAGAAGCGGCAGAGAAACAAATAAATGGTTTGCATTAATGTGGAGATGAGGAGAGGTGTCGTTGGTTCGGCTACTCCAAAATGAACATGTACAATCATGGCCTCCAAAATAATAAATATTACGAAAACGATGGAATTTGGTATCACCTGACATGCATTCAATGATTTTCGAAGACATTTTCGTCCTCTCCGCAGCATATATATATATTTTTGGACATGTTTTTAATTAGCAAATAATATTTATTATATATTCAAGTTTGATTTGATGTAGCTGCATTTAATTAAGGTGCTTTATAAAGTACTCCACTACTGTCTATCATTATATATATAATATATATATATATTGCAAGTGACTTAAAGTTTGATGAACTGATTAATATATATTGACGTGTTATAGTTGCGTTCGATACTGTAAATTTTGATTTCAAGGGCCTTAAAGTTTCGTAATTTAACTGATTAATACTAGTTTTATATTGCAAAATCAATAAAATAACTATGAAAGCTAATTTAAAAATATATATATGCAAGAAGCAGACAATAAAGAATTTGTTTCTTTGTAAGGCTGAGACACTTTGCATGGATTGCCGCGTGGACGGTGTATTTTGTTGAGTTTATTTCTCATGGTTTGTCTAACTAGCTAGTACCAGTACTCTTACATTTAATATTTTGTTTTGTGGTTCAATGTATACTTCCGAGAAAGGTTTGAATCATCTACGTACAATTCCATGGAGGCCGTGTATTTCATCAAATTAGAATGAGCAACTCGTGCTTGTAAGCTTCCTTATTCAGAGTAAGTATTTTTAGACAAAGTACACATTACGCACAATTGAATTTTTTTTTTTTGTTGTTGTTGTTGTTAATCCAATTTAATTTATGATATAGCGCATCATGTGCATTAAAGCAAGGAGAAAGAAAAAGTTTGATCACCCATATGTAATCTACCCCAGTTAATTCGCAATGGAAGCTTTGCTGTTGTTGTAGTTTTTTTTTATACTATATATGTATAGCGTTTATGATAAGATTAGTTTAGACTATTTCACATAAAATACGTATCACCACTGAACATCGGTATGCAACTATGCATGCTTGGTTTGTTGTTGTAACTTATTTTATTTTATTTTTGATAGGAGCAACACTTTATTTAATATAACCATAAAATATTAATTTATAAAGTTATAAACGATCAATGTGTTTCTCTTAAATAAAGTCGAAAAAATCTCATACCAATGTAGTAGCAGAAAAAACCGTCGTCCTTAATAGTGAACAAATATGCTCTCCATTAATAATTCAAGCCAATTTGCAAACTTGGACTATCGCGATAGTCTATCGTGGTGCCGTATTCATACCAAATCAACTTAGTTGCAACTTATTTTATGATAAGTTGGTCAATTTCTTTCAATATTTTTGCAGCGATCAACCATTGGGACGCTGACAAGTCATCAATTAATTCGCTTCTGAGAAAGGTTGAGAACTGACCAATCATCTCTTTGGGTATTTTCTCGTTTTCCTTATGTGGAAATATGTATTAATTATTTATTTTTCTTATTTCCAAAAGTAGAAAATGACTTAACAGAAAGTCTGCCTGTTCTTTTTGTGTTAGAATGAGAGGTAAGAATTCATTAAAAATACGACGCGCGTAACAAAATCTTCCCACATAGTTTATTTCTTAAGCACCCCAGAAGTAGCATGTATAGATCAAGAAAAATAATTGGTCTCGTTTGGTTTGTTTTTGTCAATTTACAGTGCGAGTTGAGATAACTCAATGAAGTTAACTTACAGTGTAAGTTTATATTTTATGTTTGGTTGAACTTTAAACTTGCAAGGAAGTTACAAATTTTTAAAAACAGTAAAATGTGAAAATTGACATTAATGCCCTTCAAACATATTTTTAAAATAGAAAAGATGATTTATGAGGGACTTGAAAAAAAAATGATTTGTGAGGGGTATTTTTGTCTATTGAACTCCTGAGAGATATCTCTCTATGGGGGAGAGCTGTAAGTTGGGAGATATCTCACCTACATACCAAACAAGGCCAAAGTGTTAATTCATTTCCTTATCTTGTAAGTACATTATGTATAAATAATCTGCAAAATAATCTATCAATCATGGTTATAACACAAAAATGCCATAGATAACCTTAATTAGTTGTGGATTAATTACTTGTACCGATATTCCCTATACACTTTAATTCCAATTGCACTACTCAACAAAAAGCATTAATTCCTTGAGTCAGATATTGGAACCACCTCCAACTTCGCCCTTCAGTAAGTGATGTCTTGTCTATCGCGTTAAAAATCTTTTGGCTAAAGCCCACATCAGTTAAATGGCCGCACCTCATCTTGTAACAATTTAAGATTTAGAATTGGTACTCATTTACTTTGAAAATATTGGTGTACATTTCACAATAGCAACATAACTTCTAATACAACTAATTAGTATTTGGGTTCATGAAATAAAAAATAAAAAAATTAGTACTTGGGTTCTTCATCAACTTAATTCTTTTCTTTAATTCACATCAACAATAATTAAACAAGAATGATGGAAAAATTAGTCAGGGTTGATTGTCTGCGTCGACCAGCTTCACTAGGGAACACACATGCATGATTTTAATGAAGAGATCTTCAAGATATATAATTGTTTGTATTTGAGGATGAGTGACGTTCAAACGACCCATCATTTGGACACTAAAATTAAAGTTGCATCACAGTTCACAAATGAGTTTTATTTGGCACATTGTTATATCGATAGCCATGGCATCGGCCAGATAATAGTTTACTAGAAAATGTGAAAATTCTAATAAAAAATTCTTAACTTGGGCGAGATTGAATAGGGCGCGGGGTAGGCCTTAAAAGCCCGAGTCCGTCCGATTAGGCCTGAGCCGCCCAGTGAACAAGGCTAATAGAGCTTTGAGAAGTACAAATTGATTAAATAAAAGGGAGGGCGCGTGCTTTGTTTGATTAGCTATGTCTCCTGTTCATAGAACCAAGATTGGGGAGGGAGAGAAGGTGACATTGAGTTAACAGATGGTGGGGTTGGTGTTGCTGTCTACTTCCTTCCCTTATAGCTAAGAACAAGCTGTCCTCAAATTACACTAGCTGGCTTGTCGACATGATAAATGTATTTTTTTTTTTTCTACTTGTCAATATTTTTTGATTGTCTGAGAATTTATTTCTATTGACTTTATTATAAACTTCATCAACATCATATATTAATGTAGAGATAGAATAAGATAATGATAAGTTATGGGTGGGCAGCATAATTGAAAAGTACATATAGATATATAGATCAATATTATTTCACCAAAAAAAAACAAAGATAAATCAATAAAGAAAAGGAATCAATTCATCCACATAGAAAGCATTTTTAGTTCAATAATGCGCCCAGGTGATCTCCTAGTTTGATTCAAAAATGCGCACCAACCCTAATCAGATCATCATAATCATGGGTGTCCGGATCTTTTTCCGCCTCTCCTTACAAATTGAATAATCTTAAAAGAGCCGACCAAGCACCTCAACTCTTTAACATGAGAAAAAACAACATAATTCAAGTTGGATGATGGCCGCGAAATTAAACTTTATAGTTTTACCTTAAGTTTTAGCTCATGCATTTTGACATGGCCCAGCAAAAAATTCAACCCAGACATTATAAGTTAATGAGAGAATAAATCAAGAAGAAGCCTTGCTTGTGAGTTTTGGAGTAAGGGAGTACACTTGGGCAAAAATCATTGTGGGCATGGTCCACAATGTCTTGGCTAAGTCGGATATTAATAGATAAGCATGTAATGTAATGTATACATATCATTGGTTGTATGTCACAAGATGTATAAACACAAGTGGAGGCACGTCACCTGGCTTGTTTCACTGCTTGTAGGGATCCAACAAGGTAGCACTGTAGTACGCGATCAATGCCCTGTGAGAGTTGATAGACTCAATACCATCCACAGTCCCTGACAATTGATGAGTGTGATCCCCAACTTACATACAACCGTGAAACTCCCACATTAATTATGGGCCATTCTTTTTAATCTCATTAGTTTCTTGTTTAAAACAAACAATTATCAACTTTTTTTTTCACCATAAAATATATAGGGTATGTTGGAGATGTGTGAACTGGAAAAATTTAGTTCTACGTCAGTTAAATATGACTTAAAGTGTGGATGTCTCCCCAAATAGTATTGAGGTTTTTTGAGTTAAAATCTCATACCTATTAATTGAAGGTGGCTAAGTTGAAGATAGTATCAGTACTAACGAAAATCCACGGGCTCACAGGAGGAAAATTAACATGGTATGTGGACTATTAAAGAGACCGCTAAAAATTTCAACGTATTATCAAAGTTGAACCAAACTTCGATTTATTTTATTTTTTTTGGTTTTTGATCGTGTGATATGTAGCACCAACTGCACTAACTAATCCACGCTTCGGGAACCAAAGTTTGATTAGTAGAGATAAGAACAAGGAACATGTTACCTAGGAAAGAAAAGAGAGAGCAATCTGTATCAACTCAAAAGCAAATCCAACTCATATAGGCCAAAACCCAACTTGAAATTAATATGACCATATATGCGAGTGGCATATTAATGGACTTCTGATTAAAGTTTATAATAGAGAATCTTAAGACGTTTACAGAATTTCTCTTTGTATCAAATCATTAATTTGTGAATTGATATTGCTTCACTGTCACACACTTCATTAATGATAAAAGAGTGAGAGAGACCAAGACCAAGAAGAGGAAGACACACTGTTAAATGGATACTTAATTCGTCAAGTGCAACATCTTTCAGTTAATCAATTCACTTTCACAACTTGTTTGCCAGCAAACAAACCACTAAATATTTCTCGATGTTTATACACCCTGATAGACCTGCTTTGTACTTTCTCTGCTAGAAATGAAGGAAAAGTTTAACAGTGTTTTTCAAGGCGGCCAAATGTACGATAGCGCATTTTGAAAAGGCGCTATCTCGTAGAAATTGCCGCCACGTCACCGCCACCTCACCAATCGGATTCGCCGATTCACGCACGCAGCCGCTGGGCTGCTGTCATTGTCCGCGACCTCCTGCGAGCGTTCTTCTTGTTGCTGCGTGCATTGCCATTGTCGTCACTGCTGAAGCCGCTGATCAAGCGTGCGTCCTCGGCCCCCGTCGGTCTCCTCGCCGTTGGCCGTCAATCGTCGTCGTCGTAGTTGAGCGATCTCGACTTAAAAAAAAAAAAAAAACCAATTTTGAATATATATACATTGGTTATAAAATAGAAACCAATTTTGAATATAATATATATACATTGGTTCCAACTTTCAACTCTTTTCTAAACTAACTAACATTAACTAACCTAACTCAAACTAAACTAACTAACTAACTAACTAACTAACTAACGTAAACTAACTAACCTTAACTAACCAAACCAAACCAAACTAAACTAAATAACTAACTAACCTTAACTAAACTAAATAACTAACTAACTAACTTAACCAAACTAAACTAACTAACAAACTAACCAAAGTAAACTAAACTAATTAACCTTAACTAACTTAACCAAACTAAACTAACTAACAAACTAAACTAACTAACCTTAACTAACTAACTTTAACTAACCTTAACTAAACAAACTAAACTAAACTAAACTAACTAACCTTAACTAACCTAACCAAACTAAACTAACTAACTAACTAACTAACTAAACTAAACTAAACTAACTAACCTTAACTAACCTAACCTAACCAAACTAAACTAACTAACTAACTAACCTTAACTAAACTAAACTAACTTCCTAACTAACTTAACTAACTAACTAACTAACTAACTAACTAACCAAAGTAAACTAAAATAACTAACATTAACTAACCATAACTAAACAAACTAAACTAAATTAACTAACATTAACTAACCTAACCAAACTAAACTAACTAACTAACTAACTAACTAACTAACTAACTAAACTAACTAACCTTAACTAACCTAACCAAACCAAACTAAACTAACTAACTAACTAACCTTAACTAAACTAAACTAACTAACCTTAACTAACCTAACCAAACCAAACTAAACTAAGTAACTAAGTAACCTTAACTAAACTAACTAACTAACACAACCAAACTAAACTAACTAACAAACTAAACTGACTAACCTTAACTAACCTAACCACCTAAACAATACAAACTAAGTAAACTAAAATGACTAACTTAACTAACTAAACAAACAACCAAAAAAAGTAAATCATTACCCAAATAATGAGTCATAACCCGACCTAACCTAAGTCAACTAACAAACGTAACCTAACTAACTATACTAACCTAAAATTGCCCAACAACATGAACTGAAGTAAACTAATCAAAAGTAGCACGTGTGATGCATACCTAACTTTGTTTCCTGACATCTAGTATTTTGTGTTGAAGTTCAATGAAGACAAGATAATTCTCACACAAACAACAAAAAATAAACTAACTTAATTGCAAACTAAACATACTAACTAAATGGAACTAACCAAACTAAACTAACTAACCTTAACTAACCTTAACTAACCTAACCACCTAAACAATACAAACTAAGTAAACTAAAATAACTAACTTAACTAGGTAAACAAACAACCAAGAAACGATTAACTAAACTACCAAACGAAACTAAACAAACAACCAAGTAGCTCGATAATTACTTGTTAACAACCTAACCTAACGTAACTATGTGAACTAAACTCGACTAACCTAACCTAACCTAACTATGTAAACTAAATTAACTAAACTACACTAAGGAACATACCCTAACTCAACTACACTAAACTAAATTAACCTCAACACCTAAACTAAACTAACTTAACTAACTAAGCTAATTAACCTAACCAAACTAAACTAATATAACCTAACCACCTACACCTAACTAACTAAGCTAACCACTTAAGTTAAATTAAACATATAATCTAAATTAACTTAACAAACTAAACTAACTATTGAAGAGTAATCACGAGATACGACATGAAAACATGAGAAATAAATTTTTTCAATGAGAAGGTTGTATGTATACACGTACTCCGTGAACCCAATATATAAGTTATCTACAAATCCCTCCATGACATCAAGAAAACTCATCATGCGGTATATTCTCGCGGTTACGTTGACGTTGTTGCTCGGTGATGCAAACCGACGTACTTTTTGTCCGTTGGACGATGTGTTTGTACATCTGGTTGAGGTTGGTGAGGTAGGCTGGTCTTGCATTGAATCACGTCGAGTAGATTGATGCGTTTCCTCTGGTGCTTCACTCGACTCACCTCACTGCGATGCTCCCAAAAATAGGAGGTGGAACCATCCCAAAATATTGGCTTCTGTATGGGGTTGGGGGAAATGAACATGAGGTCATGGCGGCATGGTCAACAAGTTCATGAATGAGGATCTCCACTATATGGCATATTGTAATTATAAGGAGTAGGAGTATATGGACTAGGCATGTATTGAGGCAGTGACGGATACATTTGATGATGAGGCATTCCATGGACCACATATGAAGACGACGACCCAGGTGCGTAAGGATCAAACTGGTAAGGAGGAAGATTCACGCTCGGCGGCCTGGGTACAAACATTTGAGGTTCTGGTTGGGGTGTGGACGATGCAGGAATGTACCCATGAGAAGAATGAGTTGGTGGGGATGATCGTTGGCTACTCTCGCCATCGCTCTGTTTCTACTCACTCTCGAACGAGATGTACGTGTCTTGGAGGAGAACGTCTGCTACTCTCTCTGCGGCAATCTCGCTCCGAGTAGATGGACGTGGTTGATTAGGACGTCCGGTGCGTTCCCGCACAGCCTCTCTGTCGTGTTCGTCTTCTTCTCACCTCTATGTTTGGTTCGCCCCGATCGTTTTCTTCATCTTCCTGTTCAATATTCTCATTTATGTCTTGTTTGACGTCATTTCCGTCATGCGAAAGATTAGACCGTTGCCTTTCATCTTCGTCTAAAATTTTAATCCCTTCATCAAGCGTCTAAGACCTTGCTCGTACTCATCCTCGATAAACACTCGCCTCGCCGATGCACCAAGTTACGCCGATATACAAAATATAAGAGGTCAAAGCACGCAATATAAGATATTGGATGTTCGAGGAAAAAAAGAGTTAGGAGATTACCGAGTAGTCACGTAACGCGCCGTCGTGTCCAATGAATCTCCTAGTGATCGAGCGATACCACGTCATGTAGTCTTCATGATCGTGGCCTTCATTAAGCGTGGTGTCCCCACGATTCTCCCACATGTGTATGTAGCTTGCGTGAAAAGTCACCCAATTTTCATGATGATGTCCACGCAATTCGAGCCGGTGCGGTTGGGCGTCGTAAGCATAATTAGGTGGCACCACTTGTACCATGCCGAATTGTCTCATAACCCTTTCGGTCGATGCCACTCCACAAAGCGGAAACAATAATGGGACACGTCGAAAGCCAACTCCCGTGACCATTTGTACGTAAATCGGGAAGAGACCCCATGAGTTCGATATATGGTTGCCATACCACATCATCCTCATGCCTTTGCGAGTCGAGTGCATCACGATAAGCCGATACGACGTGCGTCACATTTTGTGAAACCGAAAATGCATCGAGCCATCTCGCGGAGAAAACAATAAGTTAAGATAAATGAAATTGGACAAGAATTTTTATCAAATTAATGACAAATCGACTTTAATACGTGTCTCGGTGGAACGTCCATAAGCATATTTTGGCCATCCACCGTTCGCGGTTGAGCTCTAGAAACACGTAGGCGCCGCGGTGCTATGAATGTAAATCGTCCAATGCCCACGGTTGTACAAGAATTGACGCGCCAAAGAACCTCATGTGCCCTGCGCGAGATCCGCGACACAACTCCCCGTACAAATAAGCCAAACATGCACTCCCCAACTATATTGTCCAAACTACTTGGAAATCCTCCAAAGAATGGTAGGAACATCAAATGTACGAATCGATTGGACTTGTCGGCGAAAAGACAACCACCGATGAGTTGTAGTATGTACGATTGAACGTAACGTTGACGTAATCCTCATCGCTATCATCATCTATTGCTTTGGTACGTTACGCTCAATCCAATCGACCTTAAGTTTACACCCAACGACGTCATCTCCACCAGGAGTTCGTCCAAGTAGCCTCTCGCGGACATCGGCATAGTCTCGCATCCGTCGTTCTCGTCACGTAGCATACCTTCGATAGGTAATCCAAGTGTACTCGCACGTCTTGAAGTGTAATGGTGCACTCCCACAATGTATGTGAAATGTATGCGTCTCGGGCGCCATCTCTCTACAAGCGCATATAATCAAAGCCCAATCAAGTCTCGAAAAATGATACCCGAGATATCCCATAGAACCCAATGGAACGAAGATATGAGATCATCCTAGAATGATACTTGCATCGTTCGATCAACGACCCCACGTCTTCGACGTACGCGCATTGTTTCGTACACCTTGTAATTGATAATGTATTAATGTATGTTTTTGATACATTATTGATGTAAATTTGACGTATTGATGTAAA
Organism: Stephania cephalantha; assembly: GCA_039657325.1. Lineage (NCBI taxonomy): Eukaryota > Viridiplantae > Streptophyta > Magnoliopsida > Ranunculales > Menispermaceae > Stephania > Stephania cephalantha. The sequence continues at coordinate 55,680,048 of CM077573.1, forward strand.
ACAGGTTACCTCGCCCCTCCAGGTTCGCGTTGATCTGTGTGTAGATTGGAGTTGCAATAGTGATGGATCTAAAGGTCCCGGATCCATTGCGGACAACTACAAAGAATGTTAGAAAAAGAAAATGAGTGTTGTACGAAACCAAACGATAAGTATTTAATAAATGTTCACACAAAAACACACGACGAAAATGCTCATAAGCAACATATGTACGAACTTAAGTTACTTCACACAATATACAAAATCGACTATAGGTTCTCATTGGATGGTTGAGGTCTCATTGGACAATTTTTTTTTATGTCCCTCTAAACGACAAATACCACACCTGGTTCTTCCTAGTTGGGACTCGTTCACGGTCTTTATTTGGACATGTTGTTCTTTTATGTCATTCTTGATGACAAATCCCACATCGCAAAGGTCTTTGGACATTAGGAAGATCCATCTCGGTAGGTCTTCGCGATCCTTAGTCTCCTCGCCACGTCTACACCTGGGTCGGGTATGATTTTCGTCCCAAAAGTCGGCCAATACTTCTCATCCGGGATAGCCTTGAATTTGTAGGAGTAGCATTGTGCGTACACATCTATCCTATAGTATGGCTCGATGAACTACGCGTAGCTCACTCGAATAAACGCACATGCTTTGCCAACACGTGTGAGCAAGGGAAACCAAACGATCGCCATTTATTACAACCGCACACCCGGTCCTTTAAGATGACGACTTGTGTGTTGTTGCCTTTATGCATGCGATCTCCATGTCTTTCAAGATGCACTTCGAACTCACCAATGTCTCGATTGATCAACGTGACGTGATGCCTCCTCGCGGATTTCTCATATTTCGTGAGTGCCTTCATGACATATTTTGTGTACGCTTGTCCGTCCGAGATTGCCTCATTGATTTTCTCGGTTGCGTTGATCGTGGTACGTCACCAATCTGTAGTATATCATCTCGAGTCAACGCCGTAATTGGCAAGAATCGAGCACCCTTCAAGACTCGTTAAAACACTCGCATTTGCCGATGAAACTCTAGTAAGTACTATTGGTTCGTCGCATATTTATTGTATTTGAGTGCAAAGAATAAATTGTATTTCGTACTTACCAACACCATTAAATTCATCCATCCGTATCGCATGCCTCCGTCGTGCGATTGGGTCCAAAGTTCTTTGGGGATGGCATTGACATATTGCGTGCATTGAGGCGTTCGTGAAGATAAGTATGTGAAACGCTCCATGCACGCAATAAATTTTCGTTCTTGATGTTGAACAATTGCTCGACCAAAGAGTAATTTCAAGGGGTCATTTTTGAAGTGTGTGCCGAAATTACTAAGCAAGTGTCGCAAGCAATAACGGTGGTACCCTTTAGGGGGACAAAAGTCGTTGATTGGGGTGTTGACCGCTCCAAAATGCCAGGGTGACGATCGTAAATAACGCAAATCTCTTCTCTATATGTCACGTTTGCGCAACATCCGCAAAAACCACCCACACGAATCGCTTGATTCGGTTTCTACAACGGCAAATGCAACTGGTAATATGTGTCCATTTCCATCAACATATATCGCAATCATGAGCTTCCCACCGTATTTACCATATAGGAATGTAGCGTCAATCTGAAGCGAGAGGCCCGCAAAACTTGAAAGCATGTATTGAAGCTTCAAATGCGAAAAACGCACGACGAAATTGTGGAGACGCGTACTTATTTCATCATCATGTCATTGTCTGTGTGATCACTCGATTCTTGTCCCCGAACTCTTACTCCTCACGATCGCCAACCATCTTGGTAATTGAGCGTACGACTCATCTCAATCTCTAAAAGCCCATGCAATTGCTTTCCTCTTGGCATCCCACATTCGCTTGTAGCCGACTTCGTGTCCGTAATTTTTCTTAATTATTTCTATTAATGCTTTAATCGTGATACCTTGATCGGTCTTGTGACGCTTTGGATCTCTCGCGTCATCATGTTGGCATCAAGTTGGGCATGACCGCGTTGTACGTTGGGATTAATACATGTGTGTGGTACGTCTAACCGTGTTATCTCCCATAATAGTGTTTTCTTTCGAAACCATGCGCGAAGACGCCACATACACCCGTGTTGTGGAAATCGCACTTAATCGCCCACGAAGTTGTAGTCGATTCCATCACATGGTATTGACAATGTCTATTAACATGTCACACTTTAACGGCATGTTGTAAGTCGTTTTTATTGTCAAAACACATCCCTATTTCCAAATCGAAGTTAGGGATGTCCCCTCAAGTTTGCTTATGGAAATGTTGGGTCGCAGCTTGAATTAGCCACCTCCCAATCGATTTCGTTATATCCCGTATTGGTTGGTGAACTTCATCATCACTAGCTTCCTCCAACATAATCTCTTCATCGATAGCAAATTGCTCATCATCTTCGACATTCTCCGCACCCGAGGATCATATCTTGGATCATCCGTGCAAACGTTAACGTCATCCCAAACGCAACCGATGGAGCTTCTTCGTTGTGATGCGTTTCCTCATCGATTTCGTTATTTTCGTCGGCGTTATCGCCATCGTCATTATAGGCATTATTATCTTCATGTAATGGAGCGACGAACCCCTCTTGCACGACCTCGGTTGGTGGGGATTGCATATGCACCTTTCCATCATTAAGGTTGCGTCTGGCGTGCTTGGTACGTTCGTTAAGAACTTGCGAATGAATCGTACGATTTTGAATTGAGTCGATTGACTCAAATGTTAAATAGATATCAACCGTTGCGCTTTTGGTAAATTGACCACCGTCTCCCACATCAAGTCGAAGTGTGTCGCATCATTCAACAACACAGAACGAAATAATGCGAGCCTCCTGGAGAGCCATCATGTGGCAATAAGTCACATGAACTATAGTATCCGTTGATGAGATAGGGAACGCGTTACAAACGTCATCAATCATTTCATGACCACTCAACCTAAACTTAACCCACAACACTACTCGATGGGGGAGAGTACGCGATGCCATCGACCCCATTAACAATGGAGCCGTACGCATAGAATAGAAAATGAATGTTTCTTTGTGACATGACCTACATAAGTTTGCGAACTTGGATGTAAAGATGTTACGTACAAATGTACAAATTTGTTAAGGTAAATAGTTGACAATCATGTAGTGATAAAGCGCAATCGAACTTTCTCGATGTAGAAGATCGCAATAATAGCGCAACTACTAGAGCATACTCACTCTTTCGCACTTACATTTTCTCGTGTAATAACGTTCAATAAATAAACATATCAACAGCTTCTTCATAAACAAAATACATATGTCCATATATATCATGCAAACCATAACCTAACCTAAATAAATTATTATGAAAATACTAAATTAATGAACTTACTTGTTTCCTCCGCTTTTCCTCTTCAACGTAATATTCTGCAATAACATTGTAATTTCGTTAGTTTAGAACACAAAGAGTATAATAAATCGCTATAAGAAAACTAAACTAATCAAATAAAAGTAAACATTTACCCAAATAATGAGTCGAACCCGACCTAACCTCGCCAACTAACAAACCTAACCTAACTAACAAGATTTACCTCAAATTGCCAAACAACGAATCAAGTAAACTAATCACGCTTAACTAACCCAAATAATAAATGAAAACTAACCTCAATTAACTTAACTAACTAAGTTAGCATAATCTAACATAAAATAACCAATTACCCGAGAATAACAAAGATGATATATTTATGATAGAGTTGGACTATATGTCCTCAATAATGTTTTGAAAACGTAGATAGAAAATAAGACAATTTTCTTTATATATATATATATATATATATATATATATATATATATATATATATATAAGCTCGCTTATCGCATTAACCAAATAAATTCTTCAAGCCTAATTAATGAGCAAGACTAACCTAAAATTGCCCAACAACGACCTTAAGTACATTAATCACGCTTAATCGACCCAAGTAACCGTAGCAAACATGTACCCAAATAATAAATGAAAACTAACCTCAAGTAAGTTAATTAACTAACGTAACATAATCTAAAATAAATTAACCAAACTATGTGAACCAAACGTAACCTAAAATAACCTAATAAAACGTAAACATATAAAAAAAAAACAAAAAAAAACCAAAAAATTGTAGATGTGTTCATGAAACTTAAGTGGATCGCAACGAATTCAAAGTCTAAATGAGCTTAGTCTACTATATATATGGTTTCATAAATTTTGAGGCTTTCCTTAACATAAAATAGAACATATATGTTTGTGCGCTTTTGTGTATTGGAGGTAGGTGCATCATGGGGGAATCATGCGTTGAATAAGGGATGCATATGGTTGTAGTGTTAAACCGGCGTCTCTCTATTACTTTCGGATCATATAATAATTCTAGCTTCTTATTAGCACGCATGCGCTTAGGTGTAATTGCGATTCAATATTGATTTGCTTAACAACACCCGTGTCACTATATATTAACAACCTAAACAACATAAACTATACTAACCTAAACAAATTTGACAAACATATATTGCAACATTGTCATAACTAAACAAACTACATTAACTAAACTAACTTACCTAAACTAACCTAAATATCTCAACTACCTAAACTAAACTAACCAAACTAATACATAAACTTAAACTAACTTAAACAAACTAACTAAAATAACTTAAACAAACTTAATTACCTAAACAAACTACCTTAAGTAAACCAACTAACCTAAAGACCAAAAATAACGTAACTTAATTGACTAACCTAACTAAACAAACTAACTAAACTAAACTAACCAAACTAAACTAACTAACCTTAACAAACATAAATACTTGTACTAAACTAAACTAAACTAAACAAACTTAACTAACTAAACATACTTAACTAACTAAACTAACCACCAATACCTAAACTAAACATCTAACATAAACTAACTAAACTAACTTAAACAAACTTAATTAACTAAACATACTTCCTCCTTCGGTAAATTTACTAAAATACCTTAAACAAACTTAATTAACTAAACTAACTTAAACAAACTCACTAAATTAAACTTAACTAACTTAAACAAACTTAATTAACTAACTAAACTAACTTAAACAAACTTAATTAACTTAAACTAACTTAAACTAACTTAAACAAACTTACTAATCTAACCACTTAATTTAACCACTTACATATAACATAAACTAACTTAACAAACAAAACTAACTACCACAACTTACTAAGCTACACTAACCTCCACCGTTCTCTCTCTCGCTACGTTTGGACCTCCTCCGTGCCGCCGTCGGCCTCCTTCCTCCGCCTCCGCCGCCGGCCTCCTTCCTCCTCTCGTCGCTCCTTCCTCCGCTCGCTGATGATGGGTCCTTCGCCGCCGCTACTCACTCCACGTACCACAAAGTAGTTGTTTTGAGTCCGATGCGCCCACAACCTTCTTTCTCCTCCTTCTCCGCCGCTATGCACGTATGTGACTTCTCCGCCGCGTCTGCTTTGAGTCCTGTCTCTCTCTCCACCTTGCTCCTCCTCGTCCCCTCCTTATATAGCCGCTTGGTGGGTCTTTTTGGTCACGTGATTGTAATCCCGTGACCCCTACCTCCCTACCTCGTATCCCTACCGAAACCGACGCAGAGAATATTCTCTCGCGTCGATTTCGGAAGAAGATAATGGGGTGCGCCGATAGCGCATTCGAGAAGGCGCCATCGCCGCACCCCCCCCCACACCCAAAAGTGTCCACGTGGACAGAGCAATAAGCAATAGCGCCTTCTGGAGAATGCGCTATTGCTTTTGTACCTCCACGTGGATCCACGTGGACCGGGGGTGATTCCTCGATGTCCACGTGGACACCAATAGCGCCTTCTCCGAAAGCGCTATTGGTGCCACGTCCACGTCCTCAGTTGCCACATCGCAATAACACCTATTCACTAGGCGTTATTGCTTAGTGTGGGGAAAAAATTTAAACCATATCCTGCTTTGTACTTTCTCTGCTAGAAATGAAGGAAAAGTTTAACAGTGTTTTTCAACTCTTTTCCTACACTATCATTCTACACTCAGACTCAGTTACTCATTTGTTTCCTGGATGTCTAGTATTTTGTGTGATGTGCACAATACAAGATAATACTTCCCTGAATAACTTCTTCTAAATTCATGTACTAAGTGTACTTCTTCGACTCTAAGACGCAAATCACATCATCCATACATTGACATAAAGCCAAGTAGTCTGATTTTCTCTTAAAGATTTATTCTCAATATGAAAATGTAATGTCTCTGTTCACACAGAATGTCTCTGTGGGCACATATAGTAACTTAGTATCTATGAGTGTTGTGAGCACATATATAAGTTTCGAATGAAAATGTAATCTCTATTCACACATAATGTCTCTGTGGGCATAGACAGTAACTTAGTATCTATGAGTGCTGTGAGCACAGATATAAGTTTATGTTCTTGCACACTGAATGCAACAAGAAGTAAAAACAGTTTTGCAGGGAAGTAAATAACGTGCATAAATTGTTTACGCAATTCGACCTAGTCCTACGCCTGCGAGGCCACGCTCAGTGTAAGATCCACTAAGTAGTAAAAAATGATTACAGCTTTTACAAAAGGATTCCGCACTTGTTTTCTCTCAAGTTGGTGGTCCCTCACCAAGTCCTACTGTACTAATCACTCCCCCTCTTAGCTCTTACACAAGAATCTCCAAGATCCCCTTGGAGTCCGAGATCCCCTCGGTGTTTAGGCTAAGTCCCTTTAGCCAAGTGTGTGTGTGAATAAGACTCGTGAAATGGTGCTCTTATGCTTACTTTGCTCTTACAAAACAACTGAATTAATCAGAATAATTAATAGATGCAAAGACTGATGAGCATTGAACTATATATAGAGAAGGCTTGTAGTGTCTTTGACTTCACGTTCCTTCTCATTCAATGAATCGACACCAAGGTGTTTTAGGAAACTTCTTTGATTGACATCTTTGATTAAAATCTCGAGTTTCCTTGTTCTTAAATTTGATTGCGATGCAACGGGTTGTCATTCCTTGTTTGCAGATTCTTGCCTTCTCATAAAGATACATATAATATCTAAAGATCTTGCATATAATGATGATTGCATATGTGGCAGCTTACATGGCAGAACTACATAAGGAACACCTCAATTGATTTGTTAGTAGCATAAGATAATTCAATAGCCCGCGACACTTAAAGTGTGACACACAATAACAACATTAATGGACTTTGTATTTCAACACAATAGATAGCAACGAAATAACCAACTAAGTGGATGGCTCACGAGGTTGGGAGTTTGAGCCCCATAGTGGACAAGTTGTGGTTTCTTTCTTATCAAAGAATAGATAGCAACGAGTTACATAAATATATTCCGCAAGCCATATAAAAAAAGGTATGAAAACAATAAAAATCAATGAACTGGTAAAGGTATGCTAATGTAGAAGCATTCTGTATCCTCAACAGCTCTTTTTTTATAATGTAGGATGAAAACAATGCTGTAAGCCTATAAGGATTTGGACGAACAGAACGTACCATAATTCAATTTAGCTCTAACTGATGTTGATTGTAAACGATATATAAGGATGAGCATCAACTTCACCACCAAGACCGGCCATTGCTCCAATTTCATCTTCAGATTTCCAGAATGCACTGCAAAAATGAAGGTCCAGTTAAGGTCAATCTTAAGTACAGGGTTGTGCAAATTGTTACTATTTAACCCAACTCAAACTGGCAGTTGAACAGATTTAACAGACACCCAAATAAGATAGGGTTCGTAGAGATGTTCTTAGGTGGGTTCTAGAAAGAAAAGAGTGCATGCTACATATATAGACACTATTAAGGATATGCATGATAGATTAGTAACGAGTATAAAGACATTTGGAGGAGCTACAAAAGAATTTCTCATTACAATAGGACTAAATCAAGGATCGGCTTTAAGCCCATATCTATTTACTTTAGTTATGGATGAACTAACTAAGCATATTCAAGAGGATATACCATGATGTATGCTATTTGTAGATGATATTGTCTTAGAGGATGAAACAAAAGATTGAGTGAATAGGAAATTAGAACTCTGAAGAAATACATTAGAATCTAAAGGCTTTTAGAAATACTAGACATTGAGATGATGGAGTAGTAAAATTTGAGGAAGTAGAAGTTCTTAAGGTGAATCACTTTAGATATCTATGATCAATCATACAAAATGATGGTAATATTGAGAATGATGTCACACATAGAATTTAAGCTGGATGGAAGAAATGACGAAGTACAACAGGGGTGATTTGTGATCGAAATGTACCTACTAAGTTGAAAAGAAAATTTTATAGTACCGCAATTAAGCCAGCTATGCTTTATGGAAGTGAATGTTGGGCGGTAAAGCAACAACAATTACATAAAATGAACGTAACAGAAATGAAGATGCATAGGTGGATGTTTGGTAAAACTCATAAAGATAGAATAAGAAATATAAAAATTCAAAGACAAGTAGAAGTAGCACCAATTGATAAAAAGATTAGGGAAGGGCGGTTGCGGTGGTTTGGTCACCTGCAAAGACGACCTACAAATGCCCCCACGGCCCCGCTAGAAAACTTGACTCAATAGAAAATGTATAAATTCGACGAGGCAGAGATAGACCAAAGTTAACATGAGATGCATTAATTATGAGAGATTTGAATGGTCTGGAAAGCTCACCATCAATTGCACTTTATCGAGCACAATGGAAAAGTTTGATCCACGTAGCCGACAACAATTAATTTGGGACTGAGGTTTTGTTGTTGTTGTTGTAGAATATAAATTAGACAGCAATGAATAACGTAATCTCATTAACTCAAAAATCACTTCCCTGCAGTTATAAAAATCATATTCTGCATTATGGTAGTGTAACTTTTGGAATACAGATTCAAGATTACAATGCACCGGACCTGATGCAATCTAAAACTTCTAGGAAAAGTAGCAAGAAAGACCAAAGCAATGAATCATCCCAAATGATGCAAATCTAGCAGTAAAGCTCAAGATATAGTCTACCCAACTTTATTTAGCGATCCTGCACCAAAATTACCAATTTGCCTAATATCATTTCATTTCATCGAATGTTTCGGAGAGTGCATGAGAGAAGTTGATTACCAGGAATGAGGAATGCTCTCAACAAACACGCGTACAGCACAAAAGTGCATACAGGAACTCAAAACCTGCAAAGGTAAATGCATTCAAATATTAACACCTTCACAACACGATGATGTAAGATCCAAGCAGTCATATAGAATATTGGTCAGTTGAGGTTGCAAGGCATAAGAGATAAATTCTAACTGCATTTCAAGTGGGCATAACAACTGGTATATCCAAATTTTTCAATATGTTATGCAGCATCAATGATCAGCATGACCAAACAGAAATAGACTTGGTTGTTTATTATCTTTTTCAATAAACAGCTTCAAAGGAATAGGCAAGGAGTAGCATTATTATCATTGTCGCCCAGCTCAAACATCCACACGAGGAATATCAAGAATCAATGAAGATATTGATAAGAAAACAGCTATGTCGATTAGATATAGATTACTAATTAAATCTAGAAGGTCATAATTAGCCACGAACAATGATGACAAGAGGGAAAGTCGCTGAAATATATGGTTCGGCCAAGCACAAGAAACATCAACAGCAAAAGCAACTCATGATACAAAATCAAAATGTATGAGCTTGCATCGCAATAGAAAGTAAACCGGTTGAGCCAGCAGTAACAACACGAGACACTGAAGGAGTTGATTAAATATAGGACTCTAAACAGTAAGAACAATTCAAAGGTTCACTAAACACCAGCCTCACTCATTGAGTCATCACAGCGCGGATAAAAACTCAAAAAAGGAAAAGGAATGCTAGAAGACAAAGGTAAACTCCACGAACGTGGTCAGCATAATTGGGAAATGAGGACCAACTAATAGGCACCAGAAATCATCTTATGAACGGACAACATGGATGCTGCTTCCTAAATATTTCCAGGCAGATATTGATTAAGTATGCAGTTACAAAGTCAGCTACTAATAAACGAAGACAATTCATTAAGTCATAATACAACTCCAGTTTTCCAATTTTAATCCTAAAGTTGGCTAGGTGCGGGAATAGCTAGTCAGTCAGGAAACGCCCAAAGTTCAACTTTTGTATTCATTTCTGTGCATCCTTCAAAGTCACCACCATAGAAGACAGACAATTTCTAGCCGAATTACAATTTGAACAGGCCCTACTTCTAATATCATAGACATTCAATTTCTAGGCAGAAACTATAGTTGGTACAGACCCTTAATCTGAAGGAAACCCTGGTCTGGAGCAGATTATAGAGTTCATAGTGCAGTTTAAGCAGGCAATACTCACTAAAAAAACATTTGAAGAAGTTGTTGCAAAAAGGCAATAAGGCTCTATAATTATATGTTTAGTAATTGCAATAAAAATTTTATCATAGTTGCTGGACATTATTCTTCAAACAAATGCATATTGCCTCCTCAAATTTTCCATGTCATCCATGTGCATGTAGATGCTTCCACCCCATAGAATAAAACAGTAAGCCTACAGTTCAAACAAAAATGTGTATACGAACAAATACACGAAGAAAAAAAAAAAAAAAAAGGAGAAAGAAAAGATATTCTCTAGTTGTGGGATTAACTCTCTTTGTCTCTTTCACCTCACCTTCCAGGTCCAAAATGCTAATGTTCTGAAACCCGACACTTCTCGGTTACAAGTAACATTAATAGAAAAAGTCTCTAAAAGAAAGACAAACCTCTCCATAACTGTTATAGCACCACTGCAGAACCACTGTTTTCAAGCTTCCCTGATCTTGCATCAGTTTCTCTAACTCCTTTTGGCTCTCTTGAACTTCAGGACAATGTTCAAAATCATGAATCTGAGGAACAAGGCAATACATGACCATCATTTTATTTTTATTTTTTAAAAAGAACAGCTAACATCCATTTTAACACTAGTGTCAATTTAAAATTACATGGGGCAAAAAAATTTAATTTATGCTGAAAACAAAGGTATAAGCAGAGAATACATGACTTTTTCTTTGGATATGTTTTCTAATGCTTGACCAGGCAATTACTCAAACAACTCTATATGCGCGTGAAATATAAAAACACATCCTCAAGCTTTAACAACTAAGTGAGGGGTATCATATAGCTAGAATATAAACTCGCCACTAGTTTTGAAGTTCTCAGCTACATGCTGAAATAAGGTAACAGTTTATAGTGCATACATTGTCCTCATATAGTACTTTGAGGACTTGGGAACCTGAAAGATTTAGTAAAATTAACATTTGGCAAAGGAAGAAGAGGATATGGTAAGTGGTCCTGAAAAACAAAATAAACCATACAATGACACATAATCTAGAAAAACTTTATCAATACGAAAGATATTAACTCCCTTCCGAGTGAAAGACGACAACTCGACCTCCTTCGCCACCAGATTGTTCAAATTAATAATCTAGCATTTTGAACAGTAATAATCAAGAACTATCCGTTGCTGTTCTTATAATACGCCTAAATCATATATTTCTAACGGAACAGAGAACTTACAACATAAGTAGTCAGCATTCCATAATTTGACAACCAATCCAACTGTGAATACTTGGGAACAACTGCAAGAAGTGGAGCCAGGTGTTCTGACGTGATGATATCCTCTGGCTTCACTAAATTAGAAAGATCACGAACAGCTAGGCTGAAATAGAGAGAAACATTTATCAGCCACTATAAACGTTGACAAATGCTTCCCTGACTGACATTCCAAAGATGAAATATACTGATGACAGTGCAAACATAAAGAAAATCAGTTAAAGAAAAACAATGTTCAATTTGCAAATAATTTTAGAAGAAAATATATTCAGGGTTTCCATTGGTCATAGAGTAAATATGCGAGGTCACTTATCACTATCTGCCACTTTGTTTTATATTGATTGCATTAAGCTGACTGCGCACGTTGTTATACTCAGCAACACGAACCTGAAACCAATTAGGCAAAGACATGTTAGCCATCATATCAGAGGTTCATAGTCAATCCATGAAACTAACAAGTGTACTAAACTATGTTAAAAAAAAAAAAAAAAAAAACAAGTGTACTAAACTTTATATTCAAACCCCTTGCCCTCATTCTTCTTCCTACTTTTGAAAAGTAAACCGCGTTAATGATTTTTATATGAGATATAGGCTACTTAGCAAGATTTTGGCACATGATGAATATAGAAGCCCTGGCAATAGCAATACCATATGAACTTAGCGGGAATATTATATCAACCAAAACACTCATGAAACAAATATTATAGGTAACTATACATAATCAATACTGATGGGCGATGGCAGTTTGAAACATTGGCCTCGATTACTTGAGATATAGACTACTTCAATCTTCACACCATCTACCTCTCCCTAGGCAGTTTGTATTAATTCAGTTTTCAAGAGTATTGACATATTTCGTCATCTCAACCACAACAGTTTAGACCTTCCTTTCCCATTTGAATACTTCTAACTAGCACAACTCTACTCAATGTCCATCTGGCACAATACCTAATTTTCATTTGACATGGGCACAGCCGAACTACTGAATTGCTAATAATTAATCGTTCTTCTTTAACAGTAGTTACAGGAACCCTCTCGAGATTACATTATCACTGTTTATTATATCACCAAACAATAGAAAGGATTAACAGAAAAAACTGCATCTATAATATAAAATTGTAGCTGCATTAGTTGCAAATAAGTAAACTGAACGATAAAGTACGGGGCAATCCAAATGAGCGACATGTAAATGCAGAAGGAGCTCCTTTGAAGGACCTTTAGCTAAATGTAGAACGCCGGGCAAGCTGTAGATATACAAATCTAAGAAAATTTATAGTTAGCTGCCCAAACTCAACTACAACTAATGCACCAATCGCAACACCTACTTCATAGTGCGCAGAAGTTACTGATTGGTTTGATTAGGAACATCCCAATACTCTACTTATCACCCTTACCTTTTTTTTTTTTTTAAGTAATATATCGCCCTCATCTTTAAATGCTTTGTTGGGGATGACTTGGATGATTCTTGAACTTTCAATCTACTTGTCTATCTATTTATGGTGAAACTAAAACTGGCCAGCAAGTTCATTATCTTCCCTCGGTTTCTTTTCCCTTACTAAGGGCGGTTGTGATGGTTTGGTCACCTGCAAAGACGGCCTACAAATGCCCCAACTAGAAAACTTGACTCAATAGAAACTGTAGAAATTCGACGAGATAGGGGCAGACCAAAGTTAACATGGGATGCATTAATGAGGATTTGAATAGTTTGCAAAGCTCATCATCAATTGCACTTAATCCACAATGAAAAAGTTTGATCTATGGAGCCGACCCCAGTTAATTTGGGACTGAGGCTATGTTGTTGTTGTTGTTGTTGTTGTTGTTGTTGGTTTCTTTTCCCTTACTTCGAGCATTGAACATTTCAAATTCACTAAGAAAATCAAGTTTATAATTTATTTAATCCATGTTCATCATGTCGAAAGCAGCTATATCAGCAGAATATACACAGCAATGTTAACAACATGGCCTAAATCCCAAATTAGTAGGGGTCGGCTACATGGATCAAACACTTTTATTGTGCCCGATTTAGTGCAATTGATGGCGAGCTTTCCAAACCATTTAAATCCCTCCTAATTAATTAATGCGTCAAAAGTTAACTTGGGTATACCCCTATCTAGTCAAATTTCTTCCGTTTCTATCAGCAGAAAATAATATAAATATCCCTCAAAGTAAACCTTACCTTGAAAATCACCCTCAACCAACCAAGTCGGGTTGCCAAGCCGGTAAGGGCGAAGGCGGGGTTGCTCGGGCCACTGGGGTACGCCCAGGAAGGCCCCTTGGGACTAATTAGGTTCTCCTGGACACCTAAGATATCCAAAAAATAAAAAAAATAAAAAAAATCAGCCTCAACCTTCAGCGACTTGGACATGAACGTCGTCGGCAACGGGTACTTGGGTTCATCCCACACAAATCTGCCATCAAAGAACCAATATTTCATCTTTTCAATACATGGTGAGCAAAAAAACACCTCATTAACAGTAGTAAGCAATCTTCACAAACATCAACAAATACCTAGTGATAAAGTGAGAATCGTCAGCAGGACCCCATTAACCCCAGGAACCCTCTCCAATTCCTCTATCCGCCGCCGTATCTTGTGAAGACGCAAATCATTGATTTCGAATCTCACCAATGGAGTTGACCTCACTCGAGCATGGATTTTTTTTTTAAGTGGGAGTCGACCGTTCTCAAAACTTTTTGTTTTGACAGTGATGGATCTACGTACGGCTCTACCATCTATTATGCATGTTGCTTTGGCCGAGCGTACATTCGTTAGAAACTCAATAAACAAATAAAAAGTAGAAGTGACCATTCGTGTCGGTGAGTTGTAAACGTGTCGTGTCATAAACATGTGATGACTCATATAATGCAAACTCATTACATGACATGTTTATTAATCGTGTTAATCGTTTTTTCAGTTAATACAAGTGAGTCGTATTAAACATGTCGTCTATTTGTGTCACTCATTTATTAAATATTGTATTTAAAAATTTTATTTGATTCAAACTTTTATAATTTGATTACTACTTTTAAAAATATATCTAAATGATTAAATTCAAACAAACATACTAAAATAGCCAATAAAATATAATATGGTTGTATATAGTCGTTAGTTTTACTTTACTTTTTCATTTGAATCTTTATTACTTTTAATAATAAAGCAAAAATGACTCGTAATAATAACATAAACAAAATTATAAGAATCATCAAAAAAATATCTAAATTTTACTTTGGTGAAAAGTTTTATTTTTTCTTAATAAATAATTATTAATAAAATCTAAAACATAAATAATATATTAAAAGTAAAATGAATATTTTCTCTCAAATATAAAATAAAATATGATAAAAGATGTCTATAAATAAAATAAATAAATCATGCAATTAACATGCGTTCAAATAGGTGAATTTTGTACCAATCTATTTATTATACTATATTTATTATTTATACATTATTCTTTAGTCGTGTTAAACGAGTCATAAACGAGTTAAGTAAGTTGACATGTTAATGACTCGTTTTATTAATCGTGTATAAACGTGTTAACATGTTTATGACCCAGATCCACTTAAGCCAAACCCACGACATGTTTATTACGTGTCGCGTCATGTTGTGTTAATCGTTTCATGACCCAAATTGTCAGTCCTAATAAAAAGTCTTATCTCAAGTCGCTTCTCTGCAATGTGAAAGTCAGCTAAAGGCTAAAGCTTAGATTATTCCAATTTTCGAGTGTTTTTTTTTTTTTTTTTCTTTTGAAGAGACATTCACGGCCCAAAACAGGACTAGAATCATACATAGAATACAACAACAACATAGCCTCAGTCCCAAATTAATTGGGGTTGGCTACATGGATCAAACTTTTTCATTGTGCTCGATTGAGTGCAATTGATGGCGAGCTTTTCAAACCATTCAAATCCTTTCTCATTAATGCATCTCATGTTAACTTCAGTCTGCCCCTACCTCATCAAATTTCTACAGTTTATATTAAGTCAAGTTTTCTAGTTGAGGCATTTGTAAGCCGTATTTGCAGGTGACTAAGCCACCGCAACCGCCTTTCCCTAATCTTTGTATCAATTGATGCTACTCCTACTTGTCTTTGAAATTCTAGATTTCTTATTATATATTTATGAGTTTTACCACACATCATACATAGAATCAAATATATTAATTCACTAATCTTATTTGCTCAAAAAATTGTCATTAATTTAACTGTAAAAGTGATATTAAAATAGTACGACAATCATGTACCGCTATCCTCAACGTTTGAATGTTATGAGTAAAGTTGCTTATTTTTGGGGTCGAACGAGGCTTAGATTTCAAGTGATGTAAAAAATAAAATAAAAATAAACTAGTGGAAAAAAAAAAAAACTCGCCCACCGTGGGGCTCGAACCCACGACCACAAGATTAAGAGTCTTGCGCTCTACCAACTGAGCTAGACGGGCTTGCTTTTTCAGCGTCCAAAATGTTAATACTTAACAACTAAACATGCGAAAAGTGGTTACTAAACCAGTTCGATCGGACTGGCTCCCTCTGATCGCTCGATCTGCGAGTGTGTGCAATGAAGGTGTTGAAGTTAGGGCTAGTTTTTGCCCTAGCTTTCAGCGTCTCAGCGATTCTCATCTACATTGGCGGCGCACCGACTTCCGATAAGCGTTCTAGGGTTTCATCTCATGATTTGAGCTCTCTTCGATCTCTGCAGCTCGGTTTCCAGAAGTGCGTTGTAAGTTCAGATTTTTAGGTTTTTCGGTTCCAATCACTATTTTGATTGCAATTCACCATTAAAGTTTCGATCTTTGGAGCTTCAGTAGCTCGTGTGAGTGGATTTTGACTTGTTATGCAGAGTGCGAATGGGTTAGGTTTACAGGCACAAATTGGGAATGACCATTGCAAGGTTACGATTGAGTTTCCTAGGGACACAGTTCCCAAATGGGTAAGTTTTCGCCTTCCCTAGTCGATCGAATTCTCGATAAGAATGATAAGTAGTTTTTGTGAAGGCTGGATTAGTGTGGACTGTAGAGAAGATATTGTAACCAAATGTGTTGAGCGTTGATGATGAATTGATCATCAATGTTACGTAATCGTTTTTCGACTTAAAATACGCGAATATTCTATGCTTTAGAGCCATCATGAGTTGCAAGATCAACCAACCATGTCCTTGGTGTAGTGGTTGGGCGTCTATGAGGTTACAAGTTCGAATCTCCTGATTTTCCGAGGCATATTTTTTATTGGGTAGGATGCGTCTCACGTGGAATAGTCAGGGTAATCTTGGACATTACAGTACAACAAAAATGGGTTCACAATGACCTAACATAGGCATTTCACAATGTAAATGTCAATGCGATGTATAGTTTCGTTAGATATGTTATTTGATGCAGTTTTTGTTCTGGTAGTTTCGCTGTGAAATGTTTGATGGTCAACATACTCCTTATTTATGTAGTTGCATTTGAAACACAATATGTCAACAGAAGGATCCTAAGACAGGAGAACTTGAAGGCTTGTCTTTCGATTTTGACCTTTGTGAAGCCGTGGCCACATGGGAGCAGGTGAGCTTGCTGGTCTCACTTTTTTGTAACTTTGGTTGAATGTTCTACTTTCCTTGCTAATGATAAGTGATGATCCTGTTCGAAGTTTTCATTAGCATGCTTCATTTACATGTTTTTATTATTTTGGGCGTAATTATTTATGATATGATTTTTTTTTTTTTCTGAATTCTCAGGTTCGGAACAGTACTACCATACTTACGAAGGAGTTCATCGACGCTTTACCAAATGGATGGGAAGAGTATGCGTGGCGTAGGATTAATAAAGGAATAAATCTGTAAGCATATGTGTCCACTTAATCATTGTTTTCCTTTAAATTTCTGATACACTTCACTAGCATCCAATGTAAGGTCTGAATGATAAGCTTGTTTTCATTCCCCCCCCCCCCCCCCCCTTTTTTTTTTTTTTTTTTCTCACTTCGCTTCTAATGATATTTATGTGGTTCAATAAGTTTCGAAACTGGTGCAATTTAGTCATTGTTTATTAAAGCTCTATGTTTCAACCTTCCACCGACTGACAACTTTGTTTATTTGGCTGTTGTAGCAATCGCTGTGAAAATAAGACTTTATGTCTGGAGAAACTTTCTCTGGTACTCCCTGAAAGACCCCCATTTGTTCCTAGACAGTTTGGCCGATGTGCTGTAATTGGTAACTCGGGGGATCTTCTAAAAACGAAGTTTGGGAAGGAGATAGATGATTACGATGCTGTTGTGAGAGAAAATGGTGCACCAATCCAAGTATTACATTTAATCTCTATGACAACTTTGTTTTTATCACAATATTTTCTTTATTAATTTGAGACTGAGGCTTTGTTGTATTCTCTTTATTGATTTCCTGTTCATCTATCAATGCTGCAGGACTACACCGAGTTTGTAGGCAGTAAAAGGACATTTCGCCTACTCAATAGAGGGTCTGCAAAGGCTCTTGATAAAGTTGCAGAATTAGATGGTACGAGCATCATTTCATTTCTTTATGGCCCATCTAAGCATCACTAGAGTGAGTGATCTAAAGATTTCATGGTGCAGGAACTGGGAAGGAAGTGTTGATTGTTAAAACAACAATTCATGACATCATGAACAAAATGATTCGGGTTCGTTTTATTTTCCTTTTTTTTCTGGTTATCATAAATCCCCATTTACTTGCATAATGATGAACTGCAATGGCGGAGCGCTTGTAAAATGCTGTGAAAATACTGAAATCATACAGGATTATGTTAAGTAATTGCTAAAATGCTGTGAAAGTACTGAAATCATACAGGATCCGACTCTAGATAAGTTGCTTTCTGTAATTGCCGTTGAAACGAGTGTATTTAATTTTGCTTTTCCCTTATCATGTCGTTAGAGAAATTTATTTTCTCTGAGATCACTATCAATATCTTTGTCGATGCTTTCTTTGTAGGAAATCCCTATTCAAAATCCTGTATATCTAATGTTGGGAGCATCCTTTGGTTCGGCTGCAAAAGGAACTGGGCTCAAGGCTCTTGAGTTTGCTCTTTCTGTTTGTGATTCTGTTGATATGTACGGTTTTACTGTTGATCCCGGTTATAAAGAATGGTAAAAACCAGCCTAACCCCCCTTTTGCTTTGAATTTCTGATGGAAAAGAGGATCTTGTTTTGACTATTCTTCTCTTCTTTCAGGACTCGATATTTCTCAGAGTCTCGACAGGGGCATACTCCTCTACATGGTAGAGCATATTACCAAATGATGGAATGCCTCGGAGTGAGTTCATAATTTCTCTTTTGTCCATATTTAAAATTTTCGGTTATAAGTACAACCAACAATGTCCCAATTTGGAACTTGAAATAGTAAATTGAAGGAATTCGATGGTATAGGAATATACCCATAATAACTTAGAATATATTAATTACGAAGGTTTTAGAAGATTGTTAAAGCGCATCATCAACTTCATTAAATTGAGCTACCACCAACCATTTGGGTGGCCCAATGGTTAGGTATGGGGTTATGGGTGTAAGAGGTTGGGGGCTCGATTCCCACTGGGAGCAAAGTTTATTTCTTATAAAAAAAAATTCATTAAATTGAGCTGATATAGGCGTTCATGTAGTGGAACTCTAACTAATTTCAGATTGAGACTTTGTAAATTGAGATGATAGTGTATTGGTAATAGCAGCATGTAAATTGAGCCTGTGCACATAATTTGGCAGCTAAATAAGCCTTTTCCTAGGAAGAGTGTGTGGTAATCTCCATAAGTGATATCTTGGTTGGTGTATTCTGATTCCCCCATTTCTTTCTATTCATGCAGTATAATTTCTTTGAATTTGCAGTGATGCAGATAAATCATGTTTTGTTTCTTAGTTGAAATTTTTAAAAGTCATCTCGTCTGCAGCTTATCAAAATCCATTCCCCGATGCGGGCAAATGCTAACCGTGCAGTGAAGTGGTTACCCAGCCAGAACACACTCATTGCTGCAAGAATCGCTGCTGAGAAACTGTTGGGGTAAATATCAAGCTTTTAGTTCCCTTCTCATTTTTTTCCCTCCTGTGACATTCCTCTATCTATGAAATAGTATGATGTCCATGTTATCTAGATTATTCATTGGATGAACTCTCAAACTTTTTCGTTTTTGATTATGTGAAGGAGGATGGGTGCAGGCTCTGAAAACCCATTGCGTGCTTGTTCAATTGTTAAGAAGCGATATGAGCAAAAGTTTACAGAGATTTCCAACCTTAGAACGCCTGCTGTGGAGCATCAAAAGTATGTGGAAGACGCAACCATGTATCCGTTGGAGCATAGTCCTGAACATGGAATGCTATGCTCAGTCCCAGAAGGTTGAGTTTACCTGATTCGCAGATGAGAAATGATCGGTGGGTTCCCTTCTTTGACTTGCAGTCTTACTCGGAAACCGGGCAGTCTCGGCAACGCCTTTTTTTGTGAGGAGTTGATATTCTTTGCATTCTTTTTATATTAGCTACCTTAACATTACTTCGAAAATACGACTAGAGAAAATATGAGATGAACTGAAAATTGAGAAGGAAATACACCTCTGTGGACAAAGGCTGTCGTTTGGATATGATGTTGTATTACTACTTGTAGGAAGCGAGAACATCATATTGGGTAATTCTACGTTAAATTGCAGAGTTTGATCCATGCAACCGACTTCAATTAATTTGGGATGGTGGCTTTAGGATTGAGGCTATGTTGTCGGTGTTGTTTAATATTGTACTTTGAATAACTTGAATTTTACAGACAGGGATTTGATTTTTAATGTCGATTGTTACAGACATTCAAGATATTTGATGTGATCCAAAAGTGAGATTCCAGACTAATGACTTTATGCTTTACTAAGCTCTACTGCGACATTTAGCAAAGGAGAGGCTTGATTAAGTTAGAAAAACTAGTCATAGCAAAAAAAAATAGAGCACAAATATCAGTCATTCATGCAGCCACAACAACCAAGCCTCAATCCCAAATATCAGTCATTCAAAAAATAAATAATATCATGTTGAAAAAAATAAATAATTATAAGAAACAATGCCATCAGTTTTACCCACTGAACAGACACATGAAAGTTCAAAAATGTTAATCATTCAAAAAGCCTCCAATTATTGGCCTTTTATGCAAAACAGTAGCATCAAAGTACATTCAGTTCTATATATATAGTTATGTACAAAACTTGGAAACAGCTTTAAGGTCTAACCCCTTGAGAAGTGGCCTTGACAAGTATAACATACAGTTCATTACAGCCTATCATTAGCAAGTTTCATGGGAAGTCATCAAGATATAGATTATCGATAGACCCAAATTCTAATAACGGATCGAGCTTTGGAAACTCCATGCCATACTCATCCAAGAGATTCGTCTCAGAGAAGAGAGATGTGGTTATATCATCACCAATCGGAATATTCAAATTGAAGAAACTTGGTTTTTGTACCTCAGGATCGGGGATGAGTAGGACATTTGCGTCATACAAGTCGAGTCTCTTATGATCACAAAAGGAAGATTTCTCTGATGCCTTTCTAGCCCGAATAATCTGGAAAACAATGGAATGGAACACAAATAAGTAGATGTCAAGGACGCTAAAATATCAGTACGCGATATTTGAAGTACGTGTAAAGAGTTAACAAGTGAATTACATATTTCTCATTTTGATCATCTTTAT
Source organism: Stephania cephalantha (assembly GCA_039657325.1). Taxonomy (NCBI): domain Eukaryota; kingdom Viridiplantae; phylum Streptophyta; class Magnoliopsida; order Ranunculales; family Menispermaceae; genus Stephania; species Stephania cephalantha. The sequence goes on from CM077573.1 coordinate 55,701,234, forward strand.
AGAGCATAACAAAGTCACCAGTTCGCAAACCATGAACCCTGACAAACTCCCCTGAAAAGAATCAAGACAAATCCAGTCTTACAACCTTAAAAATCGAAGTAAGTTATTGCTTGTATTGTCGAGACAAAAACAAACTCACCAGTATTCTCTAGGACGTACATTCGGCTGTTGTTGTTAGGCCAAAATCTGCATAGGTGAGAGATGGATAGATCAGTCTCTATTGAAAAACAAGCATAACAGTTAATAGACTGCTTAACATTGACCTCAGGCACATGCGACCAGCCTTCTAGTTCTTACATATGAATGCACGGTTACATCAGTTTCAGAAAGAAGAGTTTTCTCTTAATCTTCAGCCATTTGCAGCTGAATATACAAATAGATGACTAAAATTATAAAGCTCTAACCTAATTCTATGACCAACAGAACCATAGAGAATTCATTACTTCACAACATTCGTACGCAAAAAAAAGAAAAAAGAAGGAAGCAGATGATAGTCAAACCTGTATTTAAAGCTCCACACTTGTAAACCATCCATATCATCCATGCACATGTACATCCCTTCTTTATAAGTAAGTGGAGGAAGGTATGCTTCGGCTGCTCTCTGAAATGAATTTTCGCATCTGTCTTTTGTGAGGTGTTGAAAATTATCTAGCATGACTTTCAAGTAGAAAGGTGCCGTGCTAATTATATGAGGCAAGTGAATCATGAACTCAAATCTAGCAAGTGGCTTGGGTCATGGAAGAAAAATAGAAAAACAAAGCCGTCTGCGCGTCGCATTGATACTAAGAACAATGAGTTACAATTGAGAAGGAAAAAGCTTGATTGCAAACCTTTGGAAGCACTATCCGACCAAGAGTGCCTGCATCAGTACGCCTGAGCTCCTTCTGAAGAAGAAATCTCAACCTCTTTGCATCCACCTACAAAGTCACCAAAAACCCAACGTCAGCAATAGACAACTTTTATTCACTTCGATACTCAGTTTTGTGCACGAATTGTACTTAATATAATCTATCTAGGTTCAACTTCAAACCTTTCCACACTCTGGTGAAGCTCATTTCCGGTTGCATTCAAAATCTTCCGAAGTGACTCCACCATTTAATTGTTTAACATAGAATTGATTCACTTCGAGTCCAAAGAAAGCCATAAACGAAATGGCACATTCCCTTCATAATATAAGTTATTTTCGACACCAAATTCCATAATTCAAACAAGAGTTTTTATAATCTTCTCTCTCACGACTAACAACCCTTGATCTTTGTAAATCCATAAACTCAAGTAGATCATTTTACACCTCAATCGTCAAATTGAGACAAGAACCGACTCCACAGATTTATCCAAAAGTGAAATACGCTCGGGCAAAATTCGAGTAGTCTACGCTAGCAAAATAAAATAGAAATGAAGATCAAACAGCAACAACTAGAGTGAACCAACAAAAGGGTTAAACAATCAATCGAGCATACATCTTGAACAACAAAGCCACAGTCCCAAATTAGTCGAGGTCGGCTACATGAATCCAAAGTTTCTATCCAACTAGTTTGCTGTGATTGACTATAAGAAAGGTAATCTATCATATCTTTTAGTGACAAAACGTGTGCTACTTACAACAGGGGAATGAACATCAAGTGGTAGAGGCTGAACTAACTGAAGAGAAAGCTGAGAGATGCCCTCCTGCTCCTTCTCCTCCGCCCGCGCCACACTTGACGCCGCAGCGGACGAAAAAGGCAGCGCCGCAAAGTTGATCCTCCTCTGCCTAGCCATCCTCCTCTTCCTATAGCTCCCCGCATTGGTCGCCCCGACAAACGTCGGCGGCACCAGCGTCCTCGCCAGAGCCAGCCCTATCCCAAACCCCTCTCTCGACCTCGACCTCGACGCGCCGCCCCTTCGCTTCCCCTTTCTCCTGTCCCCCTCCCCCTTCGAAACCCTCTGCTTCCTCGGAACACCTCCCATTGTCGCAATCGCCTCGCTTTCTCGAAACCACTAACCCTAACTAGGGTTTCTCTCTTTCTTCCTTTCTTTCAACAAAACCAAATCAAAATCAAAACTTTCCACCAAACGAGACCTCAATCGATCGGATCCTATCGATCGAGCGACAGGGAGTGGTTGATTGAGAAATCGAAATTGGGGGTTTGGTGCGACGCGAGCTTTCCCAAATTAGACAAAAATCTAGGTGGGTTTTTGGGGGTTTTTTTTCCAAGACTGGGAAGCCAGAATCGACACTTGTTGAATCTTCATTGATGTGAGTCTGAATCCCCATATTAAAATCGAGATCCAGATCGATTACTAGGGTTTGCGAGATCTGGGCCATAATGAGAGACCAAATCCGCCAAGAGAAGAGCAACAGATGTAACGAAAGGCCACTGAATTCAAGCGGGGTTGGACGTCCAAGTGTTCGAAAAGCTCTGTGAACTCTGCGACGCATTTTAATGGAATCTAGAGAGAGAAAGTAGAGAGAGAGGGAGAAACTTTGAGTGGTTTCCGTTTTTTGAATACTAGGCGGGAAAGAAAAACCGCTATGTCGCTGTCTGATACGATGCTTCGCGGAGTTGGATTGCCAAGTGGCGGGCGGCTTTTCTGAGGTACACAAGTGAGGGATTTGCCGAGTTTTGGATGATTCGAGTACACGTGTCGCGAGCACACGTGAAGGGTTTGTCATGGGCGACGTAGCCAAATTGTGGGCCCAGTAAGAAGTGGTGGATGGTGAGATCATCAACGGCTTCGGACTCTTGCGCGCACTAGTGTGGTCAGTAGTCACTAGTCAGTGCTGGGATCACGTCCTCGTGATACTCAACACTTGCAAGTACATGTATCGACATTCTCCGGGAAGGAAATAAAGCAGCGGACTGGTTGGTCGAATATGCGCTGAAACTAGAGATCAGATCGGTTCCAATGACTTCTCTTATGTTCTCGAAGGTTTATCGACTATTCTTACAGATGATGTATGACTAGGAGGTGTAACTTTCCCTCCCCTCACTTTGATTTAATGATACACTCGGCCTCATTTGTGAAATAATAAAAATAAAACACACACGCAATTATTTAAAAAGTTATTTTATCATGGGTATCAAAAAGGTACCCATGCCATGAAAGTTGGAACTAAATTTTTTGCCGGCTTATCAGGTAACATAGCATTAATAAGCACTTGAGGTAGGAGCCGCTTAATTGACTTCTCGCCAAAAAAAAAAAAATCACGACTTTCTCTTTCTTTTATTAAATGCAATAAAACAAAGTTCTTTAGATATTATTGAAACATGTGTATACACATCACGATGCACATCAAGAGGCTCAAACAATTATGTGACAAATGTAATTATCAAAAAAATATATCAGTTTATTTCTAAAAAAATGCAACGCCAATTAGACAATTTTTTTAAAAAAAGGAAGGTAAATATATTATAATTTGATTTAGAAAATTGTCATATAACTTTTTTGAGATAAAATATCATATAGCTAATATTATTTTTTAACTAGACATATTTTTTGAATGATCTAATAAACTTTGCAAAAATAATGATTATTTTATTTGACAAAAAATGATGTTTTTATTATTTTTGCAATTGATTAGAAGCGTTGTAATATATCATATAAATTATGCACAGTTTTATTTTTATTTTTTTAGAAGATGACTCCAACATAAGTCAAACTAACTACCTCTAGAATCTTACATTTTAGCAAGATTCTTGAACAATAATGCTCAATAATAATACATGTGTACTCGATTATTTCTTTTACTTTTAATAATTAAAAAAACTATATAAAATAATCATTTTTTATGTAATGGACGAGGCGTCGCTTACCAAAAAGTTAGGGCCAAGGGCGGACCAAAGATTTTATATCACCTTTGGCTGAACTACATATATGTGTAATGAATATATCAATTGCGATCAATTATAAATTAAGCTATGACAGAAGCATAAGCTAGCCGCACAATCGTGTCATTGTCAAAGTACAACGAAAACTCATTGGCATACTCTACCCCAACTAAATCACTACAAAATCAATAATTTTATAAAATTTCTCCATAATTTAAGAATTATTTGGACAGAAAAAAATATATTTTTACAATTTATTTAGCAGAGTTATTTTTATTGAAGGTTTATATTGTACAATTACTTAAAAAAACATATAAAAAAATTGTTAACGAGAAAATAATTAAGTTGAAAAAATATTTGTAAGAAAGAGACAAATACAAAAAAAAAAAAACTCTAAAAAACGTATTTTTATTTTAAAGAGTTAAAAAAAGGCGAATTTCATATTACAAGAAAAAAATATTTACTTTCATTTTTTAAAAAATTGATATTTATGAAGATATAAAATACATAACAATCTTATAAAAAAAAATATACAATATATTTGCTACATTCTATTAAAAGTACATCGTCCCATACTAACACTTGCTATGCAACTACTTTATTATAGCATTTGAATTATATATACATTGTGATATGTGTTCATACAACACAAAAAATTGTGTGTGGAGCATGGAGGAGTCAAATAATAGCATCATCAATTTTTCTTGAACTAATAATAATATCATCAAGCAAATTAATTGTGCCCATATTTTTCAATTTATATTATTTTTATATCACATTGGATTTTGTACATAGTTATTATAATGTAGTTTAATGCATGCAATTAAATGAGTGTAAAAACTAGCAAAAGGCATGGTTTAATGCATTAATTATGTCCATTAATTACAATGTGATTGGTCAAACAAGTTACCCACTTTGAAAGAATCAAACTAAAGTGTAATCTACACTATTGATGCAAATCCAATGGCCATTATTTAGGTTCCATGACATGAGTATTTTTTGGTACTCATGTTAGAAGAACCTTTATTTAAAACCCTTATTTATTTAAAGGAGAATTCAATAATTGAATATAACTATTTTATTAAAGGGTTTGACATGGTGCCCTCACACAAATACACATTTTGCATATGTCTATAGATACATATCAGAATGTGCGAACGTGGATGACGACGAGAAAATAATGGAGGCTAATACGATGTCTTTGTTGAGGCCTAAACGCATTTTTTTATTTAAGATCCAACCTCCAAACTAACAATGAAATTAAATTATATTTTTAAAAATCTTGTTAGAATAATATCGCCCAACGCATACCAAAATGGACATCAACCTGCATGAGCCTTCCGTGCGTGCCTCACGAGTCGCGATTAAGGCTTACACTTATCGCGATGCAAAACACGCGGGTCAAGGACCAGAGTGTGTTGTACTTAATTGTAATGTCATTCTAGAAATTTTCATCTTTCAAAGACCATGTAGAGGCCCCAAAACCACACCAAAAGAGAGCATGTTGAGGACTGCAGTTTGGATGGATTGGGCCAGATCATCACCACAATGAATCCAAAGTTTCTTTCAAACGGGCCGGACTGTAAGCAGTGCAGTTTCGGTCCAGGCCCATACTCCTTATTGCTGTATTTATTAGTACATTGACGGAAACACCCTCAAGAGCTCATGAGTCATGACTCATCGATTCCGTAACACACACGCGCGCGCCCTCTCTTCCATCGATCTCTCTATCGGACAGATCTCAAGGAACAACTCCACCCCTCCAACTCTCCTCGCACGTGCGGCGGTTCGCACTCAATCACTCAATCAATCAAACAAAATCACTCACTCACCATTGATTTGACGACTCACAAATTCCTTCACTCTCGAAAGCTCAATCTCTCTCTCTCGCGCGCGCGCTCACCTCGATTTACTCAAACGCTCAATCCGATTCTCTCTCGACCCTTCGATTCCACACAAAACGCATCGATTTCCGCGACAAATCTTTCTATGTGAACACACGCGCGCACACACACTTGTTCAGTTGTTCATCACTTGTTCTTGCGCAACAACAATGGCGGAGCTTCAGCCACTAGAGGGCGCCATCAATGGCGGCGGCGCCGCCTCCCTCGCCGCCACTTCGTCCGAGAACCCGGCGGGGCTGACGTCGAAGCGGCAGCGCCGCCCGAGCGTCCGATTGGGGGACATCGGGGACCAACCGGCGACGCTGCGGAGCAAGCAATGGAGTGGGGAATTGAAGGCGTACAGGCAGTCTTCGCACAAGGAATTCGTGGCGGCGACGAGTAAGGCGTCAAAGACTCGACCTTTGACGAATTTGAGCAATGGGGGGGACGCCGCCCACGAAACCCTAGATGGAGAGGAGAGGAACAACGCTTCCTTTGATGGGAATTTGGATTTGGCGGCGATGGTGAGTCGAAAGGGGAAGGATTTCAAGGCGGCGAGGCGAGGCGGGGCGAAGAGGGCGAGGTCTAATTGGGTTTCTAGGGTTGATGAAGGGGTTGAAGGGGAGGAGAAGTTGAGTGGTGGAGAGGGTGGGGAGGAGTGGTTTAGGGATTTTGATGGGGATGATGGGTCTGAAAGCCCTTTGAAGGATCACAGCAGCCCTGTGAATTCAATGGAGAACACGGCGGCGAATTCGGATAGGGCGCATGGAAATGAGAGGGATGGAGGGTTTGTTGGGCAGAGGAGACCAATTAGGGCTAGGGTTTCTGAGAGTAGAGATCATGGTGGAATTGAATTGGATGGGCCTTCGGATACTGAGGGTAGGGATTGGAAATGTGGGGCAAGTGTGGAGAGAAATGGTGTCGGCGAGAGGGAGCGGTATAGGCCTCTCGACGACGGTATTCGAATGTGGCTTAATGGATTAGGGTTAGGTCGATACTATCCGGTTTTTGAGATACATGAGGTGGATGAGGAAGTCTTGCCTCTGTTGACATTGGAGGATCTCAAGGATATGGGGATAAATGCAGTGGGCTCGAGGCGAAAACTATTTTGTGCAATACAAAAGCTTGCCAAGGGATTTTCATGAGTTTTGATAGCAATGGTGGGAGTGTTTTGCGGAAACCGTCGGTCATGGAAAAGAGTTCATCTAACATGTCTGAGATGGTTTGCACTTTAGACTCTCCTGTTTTTTGAACTTTTATGCTTTACTATTACATGCTAAATTTGAGAATCAAATGTTTTTGTCTTTCTTCTGTTACGCTTTCTTGTATATCCATATATCTTTTGCATTTTACTTTCGGTTGCATTTCGATAACTTACTCCACGAATCGTCTTAGAAACTGTTGTAGGCAACGAGTTGCTCATGAAGATATTGAGTAGTAATAAGGATGGAAAAAAGAGGAAGAAACTTAAATATTTGGAAACACACGAGTATATATATTTTTGATATTAAGCTTCTTTAATTCGTTTGTTGTGTGAAAACTGAATATACTTGATCATATTCCTATTCATGGGTTTATGTATTACTTCATTCTCTAGGACATGAAAATCCCGCTTAATGTTTGAACTTATTCATTTGCTTCTTGTGCTATACCGACCTTAAAAATTTTCATCTTTGTAAATTGTAAGTAAACACCAGAAGGGAGATGTTATGGCGGCAATTGTGGCTAGTTCATTCTCACATTTGAAGGATTCGTTTTGGTTCTAATATCTATTCTATGGCTGAATGGCATTCTTCTCATTTTAGCTTTTGTTGATTGAGAAACATGGAGCATTTGAAGTGTATGAACCCACACATGCGTGGATGTTTACGGAGTGTCTTTGTGCTTTTACACGTATTGCAAGTGGAGAAAAGTAGAGAAAGATAGTAAAGTGGAAAGGGAGAGCATTTTCCTAAAATTTTATAAGTAAACTAAATTTGACGACGCATAATCACATCAATTTTGATAAGTTCTCATTGGGCGGCCTCTCTTTTATTGGTTGAGGACAATGTTGGATAAGTTTCTCCTGTTGTCCCTGATTTTGAAGTTTTTGGTAAGATGAGAGACGCGTTCATTTGCTTGATGAACTTTGGCTGCTTAATGGGAAGCTGGATGATATGGTTACATATACCATCGGAACTCAAAATAAACATTCTTGTGGCTCACAACCAAAACAACAATTCTATTAGTCACTGAAAGGAACTAGGCCTATGAACAGTATCGTATCATAGTGTTCAAATATAAGTGAACCAAATTGTAGTCTTGCCATAATACTTGGAAACTTAGTGAAGCTATTGGTTAGTGATGTCATTGATGTGGAGCCAACTAGTAATCTTTTGAGGCTCTAGTTAGTCGCGACTAGAAAGGTAGGTGTCTATCGATGTGTAGTATGTAGAGTTGTTTGCATTGGATACATTTTTGGAGGCAAACTTGCTGACGTTTATGAGAAAAAATGTATACAATGCATTGGGTCCTATCAACATTATTTATGCACAGGATGTGTATGATAACCATATTGGTTCAGTCATTGGTTCGGTTGACTTGTTTGTAAAATTTCTTGGGGTAGATGGCAGCATTTGAGTCATAGGTAGTGTTGTGGGAGAAGTTGACGAGCTCTCTTCGAGTGTTCTCTTGTTGATTAATTCTGTCGGATTCCTCTGCTTTTGCTGGTTGGTTGTTAATTTGTTATTGCTTCTATGCAGTCAATATGGATCGCTAACTCTAATGAGATTGGCGTGTAACTCTTGTTGAACCGATGTCCAATCCTTCATGAGCTAAATCTTACGTATAAATCAAATAAATGATTTTCACACATATGCTTCATTATGCTCGTCGATGTTTTAAAGATTCTCAAATGATTGTCATTAGCATTAATTAGAACTTCATTCCATTTTTATGTTGTGTATTGTATTTGGACATAACTGTGTTTCTTTTCTTGGTTGATTTTTGCATTTTGTGGTCACCATCATGGCCGGTGTAGTTTTTTGGTGTTTGATACTGAGAAGTATCTTTGAGATTATTATTATGATTTAGAAATCATTATCCAGTGTCTTTTCTCAAAAGTGTAGCCTTCGCCATGCCAAATGTGTTTCATAGTTCTGAGTTGTTTTCTGCTTGAAGCAGAGGATTTTGGTCCTGAGGAATTTTCCTAGATTATTAGTATTACTTGTGGGTTTGAAGGAATTTAGGAATGTATAATCAGAATGAAATTTTGTGGCTGGGAATTCTCCTTCTGCTCTAAGTTCTGAACTTTTTTGATCTGAGTCACGTAGCCAAAGGCAACATTTTTTTTAATTGAAGGATTTGAAGATTTTTATGGTCATGAGAAAGTCTTTGTGCAGATAGGCTTTTCTATGCACTTGTCATAGTGTTTAGCGTTTTGAAACTATCAGATTATGACTTTTAAAGAAGGAAGGGGAGGTAGGCAGCAAGACGAACGGTTCGTGTGGTGTTGGGTTTAGGTTGAACTGACTTTTAGAGGTTTTTATACAACTTCCCCCTGATTTAATGATAAAACTAGGCCTTCAACAATATGTGCGATGATTGTTGATGTAAGTTTTCACAAAAGGATATAAGATTTGTAGCAATATTACCAAGCAATCCAGGAATGGGAAGAAAGCTTGGTAATATAATTTTGAGTATACAACAGACAGTAGTGTAAGATTCAAAATGCTGACAGGTCCTCTTTTTCTATTTCACCTAGGAACCTTTGTGAAAGATGGTTGGACGGCGTGTCCCTAACACCGTAAGCAAAAGGGATACTTCGATGGTGTTAGAAAATAAATAGATTGTTCAATTCTTTCTTAGGGACAAGATTATTCCAATTCCCTTTGCCAGTCCCTACCCTCTAGTGTTGTCTGTATTTGTGGAAGTGTCTGTCCATCTGTTGAAGTTTTAAACATGAAAAAGAGTGATAAAATGCGATTACTAGCTTCTGGTAGACTGTATTATAAAGAGGCTCGTATTGTATGGCTTGCTTTATATTATGAAGGTTGTCTGCTTGCTGCTATTGTAGGGGGTTTATTCATTGTTTCTCTATGTTTCTTTTGTTAGAATGCCGCCAGGAGCTTTAGTTGGTGTATCGAATTCTGAAAAATCAATTAGATTATATGGACACTGGAAAACGAAGATAATGATCTGGTAGTTGTTTTGCCCTGTAGGAAAAACAGTTTTAAGGTGAAGGTGAGAAAAGTGATGTAATGCTGCTGAAATTTCTGCTATAGCAATTGAAAGCGATGCGTAGTAAAACTGTCGAGCCATTAAAGTCTACAGTTAATTAGTTGAAGAAAATAGAAACTTTTTAGTCAATTGAGATTGATTTAGATTTATAAGGTTTTCAGATTGGTCTAGTTTAGTCATTTTTTTAGTTTTTTGTGTTGCAATCAGATTCATATTTTCCGCTGAATCCTATTCTCTTAAGCTTATTTAGTTAGGAATACGGAGGTGTGTATCTTGGAGCTTCATTCTTTTATTCACACTACCATGATTTCTGCCGGCTACCTTGTTCAGAGTCGATAACTCAGTCTTGCCGAAGCCTCTTCCTACTGTTCTGACTCATTGGTTTATCCTGTGAATATATCTGGACCAACAATCTGATAACTGATGAGTTCTTTAGATAAATTGGAACGAAAACAAGTAGCTCCTGTGTGATTCATATATATTTGGTCTGGACTTCGTTCTCAGATTGTTTTTGCTGCTGCCAGTTGAAAACCAACTTTGCAGATTATTCTACCTTTTTGATTGCAGTGTTCGATGCTGGTTCTGAAGTTGATAACCCTGATTTGGATGTTGCAGACTCTCTTGTTAAGGCATAAAGCTGTTACTGCTTTTCTATATTCATACTTGTTTAATCTACCTATTGAGTCTTTTTTGTTATTGTTTTGTTTTATTACTGCAAATCATTACAAAGTAGTACAAGCTCAAGGCAATCAGAGGGCTTTTGGGTTTTGCAGTTAAATGGACTTCATAGCTCAATAACGACTAGATAATTCTCATGTAACAAGTGTGGCATCATCATATGGTAGCAGTGGGCTTAGAAAGATTATGAACCTCTTCCGTACTATACTATATCTAATGGAATAATCAATTTATGTATGGGCCACTATTGAGTAAAAAGATACTCTATATAGTAAGTGACTTTCGCTCACTTGTAGTGCCATTTAATTATTGGGCTTGACAAGGCTTGCAACACATCAACAACAACGGCAACGACGTCTATGTTGTACAATTTGTTTTTCATCTATATAAGAATCCATTCCTTAATTTATTTGTATTCAAGTATATATATGTTATACACTACAAAAAATCTCTTATAACATTCACTAATTTAAATACCAATCTTTAAAATGTTTTCTTCATGTGCTCCTTGCATTAATTCCCGTTTTAATAACCGACTGTGTCCTATTTACGCTCGTGGTTGAGACTTGAGGTAGATTGACAATAGCTAAGTTACCCTTCAAGACACATTAGCTCATAGTAGCCGTCTCGACCGGAATTTGTGTACGCTTGCTTCCCAAGGTGAGCATGAATGGCTCAAAGGCCAGATGTGACTTTTGATATGACTTACCCATGGTCATTTTAGCACTCTAATTATTCATGATGCCTATATATAGCATCCAACCTATATATATTTTTTTCCATGAAACTCTGAATCGAACAATGGAAAGAAAAGCAACATACAATTAAAAATTAATGAACCTCATCAGATAAAGAGAAAAAGAGGTACAAACTACAAACCAACAACGCATGAATATAAATCTCTAATATATATGTGATAAATATTTGGACTACACAATGATAATGAGTACAATTGTATATATGATGATCACCTTAATTAGCCAGCACTCCTGCCGTAGCATAAAATCATAAGATGATCTGTAGTGGAGGAGTCTGAAAGCAAAGTGACTGCGTCTCTAGAGGCGCTCCATATGCTGTCACGTACATGCAACAGCGTGAAGAACGGTAGTAGCTGTAGTCCTCTGCATGTCAACTCTATCTGTTTCGTCTCATTCAAAACACAACAAACACATGCATGCATGGTTAGCTTCCTCAATAATCTCATATAATCAGTCTAGTGGGAGAGAAAAAAGAGTAATTTAATTAGATGTTTTATAAATTTGATACTAAGCTGCTTAGTAAATAATCATAATAGAAATGAATAGGTAATAAATAATAGTTTTCTGTTTTAGTAATTACGTACCAGATTATTGAGCTACAACAACTTGTACAGATTGGTACGAAGTAACAAGTTCAACGTACAAACAACAATAATGTCTCAATTTCGAATTAGTTGGGACCAGCTATATATGGATCAGACTCTTTCATTGTGTTCAATTTAGTGCATAAAATAGTTTTACCATGAGTTTTTTCAAAAAGAAAAAAAAAAAAGTTTTACCACCAGCTTGACCCTTCGGTAGCACAAACGTCAAACTTGACATAAAAAAAAGTGCATGGAAAAAAAGTAAATAACATATCTCTATCATGGAAAATATGCTAGAATGACAACACCTAAGTTACAATCAAAATTACATCAGGCACAGGAGCCATTTGTGCGGGCTTTGGGATGTCGACATAGACAAATCTCGATGCGTAATATGCAGGTCGAAACCAAATGGTTTGGGACTCTGGTTCACTGATTTGATATGAGTTACTTATTAGGTAAAGAGGTCAAGAATTCGAGCTAGTCTTATAGTATGCAAGTTATGGTTTTTTTCGTATAAAAAAAAAAAAAAAAAAAAAAACAATGGGTAGAGGCAGAATCGACGGCTCTTGTACACGATGTGACTTCAAAAGTGACTTAAGCGTAGTCATTCTAGCATTTTCCACTCTACCACTCCCTGAAATGTAACTACTTGCTCTCAATGAAAAACATACTGATCCACATCTGCAATTGTGCTAGAAATATATATATATATATATATATAGAGGGCTGAGGTCATGCTTGCACACTGCTTACGCACGCCTAAGGTGTGGTCTAGCAATCACATCGTTCACCTCTCTCTCACTTTTCTTTCTTATAACTCTGCTTCTTTAATCAATACAACAGATTCCTTCAACGCGTATAAAAAGAGCTATGGTCAGCCGTCGTTGATGTCAAAATTTAGAAATCGACCCATTGAACGTCATGAAAGGTGGGGTTGCATGACCACCAATTCCAACACCACTTTCGATTTCCCAACTAAAGTTTCTAATCATGCACACACGTCCCCACACGTACCCCAACTTCTGCTTTCATAGTACGCTATCGAATATGTTAATTTTCCCACCAATATTATCCTTAACTCGATCACCTTTTAACTCTTTATGTATAAGGTTTTATCTCAAAAGGCTTAAGTATTATTAAGAGAAAGATAATCACTAAATTTAAGTCATATATTATTGATGTAGGACTAACTTTCGACCTGCACACATCTCAACAAATTAATACACCCAATTAGTCACTTCTTCACAACTCCATTAATCCCATGTAAGCATCTTTCTCTGGTTATTTCGCTTTCAAGAGTAAACGAACAAAGAAAAAGTTGGTGTGATCCCAAAAGCACGGCGACGAACATGGACGTTTCGCCAATTAAACCCACGCATGATCATGAGATGCGCACACAATTCATCATATTTCTCCTATATATATGCATACATGTATCTCATCTCATGCACGTCTTCTTCACGTCCCTCTCTCTATCTATCTGTCTATTCTCAAATAAATATAGTTTTCTATGAGTCAATATTCTCCCGTGCCCAAACATATATCCCAATATCATTTTTCAAGTCCTCATACACCGTTTCTTAATGGGTTTTCAAGTATTCAAATCTTCATGCAATCCGTTTACCAACCCTCCCTAGAATAAATAATGCATTATATATAAATGGAACTACCACTAATAACTTCAGCTTTTATATACAATAAGTACACGTCGCTTTGTTATATGTGGTTGGTGACGTTATATATACATGTATACACATATTCATCTAAGAATAATTCAGCTCATACATATATAGCTTATTACTTCCTCCTCTCAACTAACTTGTTGGATCAACTTTGTAGTACAGATAATTATTCCATGTGATCTCATCACTAACGTTGTCCTACGAACAAGTACTCATTTTAATAATAATTATCAGCTTTGTTGGTTAGTCGTGGATGGAATGATGGTGCTCTTAATATAATTCCCATGAGAAATGCATTCTATGGGGTTGTTGATGGGCCCTTTTCAACTACTAATAAGCAGAAAAAATTCATGGTGCTGTTGCCTAGGCCCTATATATCTTTGGCTGTCGGAAAGCTAGTTAATTAGAAAAAAATAAAAATAACAACTGAATAATTAAGACAAGATCTAACACACAATAATGACAAATATTAAACATTCAATTCACGTTTAATTTTCTTGTCCCCATGATAGGGATTAAGAGTGTTGTTGAAGTTTTTCTCTTTATTCCATGTGTTAGTGAGTCTGTGAGTGTCAACTAGTTTAGAATAATCATAGTTAATTCACCAAAATAATAATAATAATAATAATAATAATAATAATAATAATAATAATAATCATAGTTACATATGGTTTAGTGCTCGAAGTCAATGCACTCCCCCTCTAATTTAAAAAGTGCCCTTTTGAAAATATATGTTTTTGTTGATTATTCCACTAAACTTTTAACCTTTAATCAATCCATGTGTCCTACCCCTCCCACTACCGCCAAAGTTGGGAAAAGTGATTAATAAATTGAATTAATACATCATCACACGTGATATATTAATATATACTTTAATTAATGCATGATCAAATGCATTGAATTGATGATCTTCATAATAATCACTAACTAATAGGTTGACTTGGGAGCTAAGATTTACAGTTTTTTTTTTTTTTTTTTTTTTTGATAGGAAGGGAGCTAATAAGATTTCCACCTTTAATTCAAGTCATCTTCTAGATAATCAAGTAGAATTCAATGAGAATTCAAATATATATATAAGCTTAGCTAGTTAGAAGTTACCTTAGTTAATCCATGGAGCATGCCATGCATGGAAGTAATATGTTCACAGATGAATTGCATACTATATATTAATGGAGTATATATGTTCAATAATAAAACGGAAGCCTATATTGACTGGTGCATGCAAGATTATTATAGCTGCTTTACACCAACATATGATAGTACACTATATAACTTGCGGGATCTAAGTTGGGAAATTTAAAAGCTTGAGAATTTCTTATAAACGGCCAATATTTATCTACGTGATACATAGGCATTAATCTTTTTTTTTTTTATTGACTTCAACAAGAGTGAAACCTACGACCTCTCAAAACTTGCCTTTTGACAAGTGATGTCTCATCCACCTCACAGATGCTTTGGCTATAGATATCAATCTACTAATATCATTGACTTTGAAGAGTCAGGTCGAACTTATATATAGCACTTAACAAACTAACAAGAGGCGAAGCTAATAAAAACTTAATTTAAATAGATGAAATGCCGAACCTCTATCAATTAAAGAGAAGTTAAATTCAGAACTACTCGAGCCTGTTAAAAGAAATTGCTAAATATTAACTCTCTCTTTTTGGTGATTACCTTAACTTTTTTTTATAAGCACTAAACAATAACTTATTCAATATGAACGTATTTAATCAAAATTTCATTGCTGAACAAAAAAAGATTATGTCAAAGTACTATTGCAAGAAGATGCAGAAATCCACACATTAATTAATTTAGTCCTCCAAACAAACAATTTATAGAACCTTATTAATTTATTTAAATATTTAATTAAAATATTAAAATTAATTAATAAAATTAATTTGTCGAAGAGCTAGCTAACAAAGCATCTTTTGAGTGTTACTACACCATTAATTAGGAGGTTCCTCCTTTCTGCATGCTTAATATCAAAACTTCTCCATTTTATATTAACTTTTTTAAAAAAAGAATTTGATAGGAAACTTTTTAAAATTTTCGTTCAATGGATTTGAAATAGTACCTAATAATTCATCAAACGTACGTACACACTATACATGTTTACCTCATTTTTAAATCTAAATTTTCTAGTTGGTGAGTTCTCCAGAAGCTCTCTTCATTAGTATTTGCATAATCTAGGTATATAAGTCTATTACTTTCATTATTAAAATA
The DNA here is from genome assembly GCA_039657325.1 of Stephania cephalantha. Classification (NCBI taxonomy): domain Eukaryota; kingdom Viridiplantae; phylum Streptophyta; class Magnoliopsida; order Ranunculales; family Menispermaceae; genus Stephania; species Stephania cephalantha. The sequence continues at coordinate 55,717,072 of CM077573.1, forward strand.
AAACCTTTTTTTTTTCTTTTTGATTGAGCTCATATATATGATGGTCAATATCAATGCATTATACATTTTCGATAGAATTCAAAAAAGGGATAGCAAGAAATACAGCATTACTAATAAATCCTCAAGCTATGTTTTTTATGTCTTTTGAATCAATAAAGCTTCTTCCATTATCTAAAAAAATAAATCCTCAAGCTATATATATAGCTTGAGACTACAGGCTATCGATAAAAGGGGTTCCAATATTTTCATGGATCACTTAAACTAATTAACAATTTTCTATATATTTATAGTTAAATCAAGGGGACTTCAACGACCTGTGGCATCAAGGTTTTTTACATTTCTTTCTAAAAAGATTGAGTTAATTAAGAAGATCAATAGCAATTTAGCAAGTTGTAAAAGTTGAATTATGAATTATTGTAGAAAAAATGAGCAAGCATATTGTAACGACTATCTTGTTTTTTGGTCTATTGAAGCACATGCATGCAGTAATGACATTCTCTGAGGTCAAATAATCTAATTTAGTTTTTTTTTTTTTTTTTTGATAGGAAAGAAACATCTGATTTAGTTTTTTTGGTCTGTTGGAAATGACTATCTCTTAATTTAAAAAATTAAATTATTTTAAGTTAATTTCATTTTTTTAGAATAATATTGACCAAACTCCACCTGTAACTAAAATTGAAGTTATGTTTTACATGTGTATGCTCTTGTTAAATTAGACATCAAATAAATTGAATTCAAGACAAGTATGGACACGCAAAAGCTTAACTATAAATCATTTAGTAAAATGCCCCTTGCAAGAAAACCATTCTTTTCACTATTTATTTTATTATATATTAATTGTTGTAGTCCTTAGAAGTGTTGACTAATTTAAATTTTCGCTTTTTTGAAACGTCATTGATAAAGGAATTAAAGAAAATTACTCCAATTAAGCATTAAACAGTAGTATTTGAATTGTACTTTATTAGAAGTTTAACATATATATTCATGTCAAACAATGTAATTACAATTTATTTTTTTTTCATGACTAAATATTAACATTTAGAAATATTGGTCATAACAGAAGTCAATTTCATGATATTTTAGAGTCAATTAAGCTTCAAGAGATTAAATAGATATCTTGGTTGAAAAGTAAAGGTATTGATGTAATGTGAGTGACAGATAATATACATGGACATGTCTAGCTATATGTGAGTTTATTAAGCAAGATATCCAACCGGCGTAAAATTCACAATACTCGAGGTAGGTAACCTCGCATCTCGAGAGGTGGACACAAACGGTTGGATTAGGTAGGGGTGTACGTTCTAAAGGTGTCATATTCCAGCTCCGATGAAATGAGAAATCAGGAAGAGCTGTGACTGAGCTTATATAATCCTTCCATAATATAGTATCTCTTAATGACCGATTAGGCATACTCATATCAATCAAGTAGCATAATCATATGTAACACGAAATAATTAAGTAGGCCTACCATGCATGCATGACCCCCATCTCCCGACTTGACACTTTCATGTATGGGCTAATGATGGTTTGGGATGACTTGTTCCAGAGGCACTACGCTTCAACTTGATTATTACTCCTACAAACGTAGGTATAATAGCCTCATCTGCCATCTTAGGCAAGTGTACGTCCCCCCATAGTAGTAGTAGTAATTGTTGGTATTCTTCATCCAAGTCGCTCATACCATTTCGGTTTTGATAGAGACAATACTGTAACCCCCAGTTATTACTACTGCTCTTTTCCTTTCCATGCTAGTCCATTGATCATCCACTCTAATCGATCTGCTAATTTGTGCTGAGTACTAAACTAATTGCTTTGATTTCTTTAATCACGTACAAAGCATATATGATGATAGAAAATGACCAAAGATGAGATCATTAATTTATAATAACCTTATAAATCTACTATATATATATATTCAACCCATTAAGCTTGCTTTCAGTCTCGGTAATCTAATCTAATCAAATCTAATATATCTAGATATATGCTTGGCACCTAAAATTGTATTAGTTTTCTAGTTCCTTTCGCTCCACCGCCTACCAACCACAGGAGGGTGCATGAACTATATTATTAACCTCACCATTCCGCCAGTTACTTGGATTGGTTTTTCAAATTTGTGTGTGAAATTAATATCAATTAATAGATCTCTGGAAACTAGCACACATGATATGAATATCTTTTACCACGAGGAGTAGCAGTAATAGTAATAATAAATACCTCTGATTCGCTGTTCAACTTCAGCTTGTTAACGAGATACTTGATCACCAAGCCCACTGTCATCATCCTCCCATCTCTGTTGAGAGTCAATTATTCAAACATATTAATTAATCCATAAATTAAAGGAGATCCAAGAAAAACATAATTAAGAGAGATGCATTGATTAATTTGTTAATGATCAACTACTTGATTCTCAGGTAGCTCTTTGGTATTTGAGGCAAAAAGGGTTCTCTCCCTCTGCACCAAAAAATAAAAATAAATAAATAAAAAATCAATCCCATTTATAAAGATGCAATCAATTAAAAGTGGCAAAAAAGATGTGCATATCATCAAATCAAGAAGCAAATTAATTGAGAAAGCACAATACATAATCAATTAATTAATAGCAATCATTAGGTTTTATTAATTTCTTCAATTCATTATTAATTAATTAATTAAGCTCTGATCAACATAAAAAAAAAAATGAAAAACCTTACTGATTCGATGATGCTTGTAGCACAAACCAGACTCCGGAAGCAGTTCGCCGAGACGACGGCACATCAATTACTCTAATGTCCAAGCTAGGACTGGGACTAGGACTAGGACTCGCCGAGTATTGAAATTGAAATGGCAGCTCCACTGATGAATAGCACATGTTGTTGTTGTTGTTGTTGTTGTTGTTGTTGTTCCATGGCGACGAAGAAGGCGGCAAGCAGTTTAATGTGATCGGAAAATTAGTACTAGCACTCCTGCTCATCATCATGTGTCCCACAGAGAGCTGTTGCTGCTGCTGATGATGATGATGATGATGATGATGCTGAACAGTGCTACTACAACTTCTATAGCTACAGCTACTACTACTACTACTACTATAATTGTGATAATTGTGATAATTGTGATGGTTATGGTTATTATTATTAGTAGTGTTGTTAACATGTTCACGACTAATAATTGGTAGCAGATCCAGCTCGACCAATTCACCCGAACTTCTTCTATTCATCGGCGCGTCGATCTTATCAATCCGATCATCATCGTCACCATCATCGTTGAGACCTAATCGAAGCCACCTCTCGTCGCCGTCGTCGTTTCTAGAACCTTCTTCTCCTTCTACTTCTCTTTTATTGATCATCACGATTTCCAGATCTGGATCGTCTTCTGTGCTGCTGCTGCTGCTACTGCTTCTCGATTGATCATCATCCTCCGCCATGTGATCTAAATCGGACGTTCCTAAACGAATTTCGCTAGCTCTACTGTACAATCCGTAACCGTTTTCACAACCGCCATAACTGCCGTACTTGTTCTGCTGTTTGAAGATCGTCGCCGTGGTCATGATATATCGCAGAAGAACAATAAGCGATGATTGCGCGCGTGACCACGACGATGTTGTGGTGGTTCGATCTTCTGCTTCTTCGTCTCTTTGTGATGGATGGATCCAGTAAACATAATATTCGATCAATCCGAGCAATCAAATTGCAAAAACAGATCTCGTGCGTGCACTCATGATCCTAATCACACAGAGAGAGAGAGAGAGAAAACAGAGATATCGATCGAATGTGATTTTATTGATATTAATTTGCTTCAACGCAAAAACGTAACTGGAGTGGACACACAAACGTGAAATTCTAGCGAATCGCTCTTTCCATTAATTCTCTTGGTTTGGACGCTTCTACACGGACGCAACGCAAATGAAAATAAGAGATTATTAAAAACTTCTAATTCGTAATTCGATCGAGATGAACCCCCAAAAATTACATAATTAAAGCTAAATATCTCCAATTACCAAATAAGAATATCTCTCGTCTTATCTTACTACCAAATAAGAGGGTTGCAGTGGGACCACATGGATCCAATCCTTTTTCCTTAATCACCTCAATAAGAGGTGATCAACTCCAACCTTCAAAATGAAAAAACTTTAAAATTTTTGGCCTAAGTTGGTGGCTCTTTCCTTCTTAAGTTTGAAATTAATCGAAGCAAGGCTAGAGATACCTTAACAATAATAATTAAAAAAAGTCAGTAACTTGAGTTCGGAATGCCAAAGATACCTCGACAATAATAATAATAATAATAATAATAATAATAATAATAATAATAAGTTAGGTCTTGTTTGATTCGTTTTTTCTAACTTACAGTCCGAGTAGAACTTACGGTGTAAGTTCACATTTCGTGTTTGGTTGAACTTTAAACTTGCAGGGAAGTTGCAAATTTTTTAAAAACAGTACAATGTGAGAATTGAAATAAATGTCTTTCGAACATATTTTTAAAATAAAAAAAAATGATTTGTGAGGGACTTGAAAAAAAAGATGATTTGTAAGCGGGGTATTTTTGTCCATTGAACTCCTAGCTAAGAGATCTCTCTACGGGCCATAAATTGGGAAATATTTTCACTGGAGTTGGACAACCAAACAAGATTGGTTGCATAATTGCTTGAGAGATATCTCACCCACGTACCAAATAAAACCTTAGTAACTCGACTCCAAAATTAATCGGGGCTTGTCTTTGTAAATAAATAATTTTATTTTTAGAAATTGTTTAATAAATAAATATCTGAGAAGTACCGAATAGTTTCTCACGCAAAAAGCGACATACTTTACGGGGAGCGTGGAATTACTAAAAAGGTTCTGCCTTTAAAGGTTATCCCCAAAAGATCCTTTTCATTACACGTTGACAAAACTTCCAACACTTGGTCAGCCACATCAACGGCCCACGCCTTCCTACCGTATCGAATTGCATAAAGGACGCACTTCGAGGCCCACAGATGGGCTTAAAGCTCGATGACTGTTAGAAGTGGAGAGGGGGCGCGTAGTTTGTGCCGTTACATGGAAATGAAAGCGTGATCGAACACGTTTTGAAGAGGCATGTGCTCTCCACCATACTGCCATGACCTTCATTTCGTTGTGACCCAAAACTAGCTGATGATCTAATTAATAGTTAAAAAACTCGTAGCTGATAGCTGAAAGCTAATAATCTAGTTGATGAATTGAACTGTTTGGAGAAAAAATAACTGATTGAGTAGCTGATTATAGTTAAATGACATAAAATGACATATTATTTGTTAATATTTTTTTTTTAAATATATGTGTGCTCACATAAGCAATATATTTAATATTATATTACATGTATAAACATATTAATTAAAGACTAATATTTGACCAACAATCAATTTGTTCGAGTGATAAATGACTCATTCTCCTAAGCAAAGTCTCAAGTGAAATTTAGACTGAGATGAGTCGTCCCTCAAATATGGCTCAGTAGTGCCCCAACGTGAATTAGTCGATATGATTGGTGTCGAACACCACTTGAAAACCAAAAAAAAAAAAAATATTTGAGGCAGCATGTACAAATATATATACACTAAAGTTGAGTTTACACAAAATATTTGAGAAAAAAAAAAGTTAACACAAAATGGGCCCAAATACATAAAAAGGGCCCAATTAGTTTTAAAGCAATGCAAAGTTTGCAAACTTTTAATGCAACCTAAAGTTTGCAAAACTTTTAATTTGACGCAAAATAAAAAGGGTAAAAATGGGATAAAAATTGTGATACGACGTTTTGGAAGTAAACGCTACTTCAACTAACGTTTAAAATTTTAAAATTTCTCCTGGCTTATTTTTAAACAAAACATAAATTATTTGTCAATGTAGCTTATAATTTAACTCATCACTAGCTAGCTTGTGCGTTAATTTGTGCGTGCCAAACGGCTAATTGAGAGAGAGGGAGAGAGAGAGTTCATCAACTCCCCCACCAAATCAGCGCATGCAAAACACTGTACATGTGTAAGAAAGAAAGAAAGAAAGAAAGAAAGAGAGTAACGGGATGGGCTCATCGATCTCTGAAAAGCTGACACTCGTCATGCATCAATCCATCACTTTACTTCCAACAAACCCATTAAAGGCTCCCTAGTCTGTATATATTTCACTTTCATCTTTTAAAGAGGCCATATCCATGCATGCATGCATTATGGTATGGTCGTATTGATCTCCACTCCCCTCTCACACTCGCGCTCTCTCTTTTTAAGAGACCCTTTTCATGGGGAAAGAAAATTGTTTCTTGTTAGGGTTGGAACAGAATAATTACATGGTTTTTCGAGGAGAATTGCTCTGAAAAATTGATGTAGAGGCCAGGGGCGTCGTGCTGCATGGGCATGAAATATATTAATGCCTTCAATTCCTACTCACATCACATGTGAATATTTACCTCCGTATATATGTGGACTCCATTTTTCTTTCATTGTTACCTAATATAATACTTCAGCTAACTCGTACGAATTGTCGTGATAAGGGTGAAAGCAGGACGATATGAGTTAGGCGCAAAGTCTTAACTTCAATGCTTATGACAGCTAAACGTTGGATCAATGGTGGTCATTTTTGTAATTTTAAGTCTCACAAAGACTAATCAGATAAGTGTTTGTATACTCATGATTAATTAAAAAAAAATAATAATAATAATCCGGCTAGTTGGTTCCCATCGATCTTTCTTGCCTCATCATCCAATTTTCATGCTTACTTTGTTCCTGGTATTCCGTGCCTTTTTTTTTTGGGGGTATGCCCAATATATTCACCTGCCCCGGCCTTCCCTTTTTCATCAAAATTTTCAAATGTGAAATGACGAATATACGGCCGATCGTATTTTTAATTTATATCGTCAATTAAAATGATCGGCTATGGAAATTGGTTTTTAATCGAAGTTTAATTAAAAGACGGAGAGCATTGACAAAAAGAAAATTAATGGAGACGGGTCCTAACACCAAATTAAGGCTAGCTAGAACTAGAACTAGAAGCCTAATAGGGATCACTACTAAAATATACATGAAAGTATATAATATCTAAAGAAATAAATTAAAGAGACCAACATCTCTCATGGCAAAAGGAATTTGTAAAGGTAGCCAGTAGAAGTAGTACACGGTAGCTGATATCCTGATATATATATCCACTACTACGCCATTACCCTCTTAGCCCCACTCGTCCAATCACTCCTCTTACGTGTAACGTGCCAATATATATATATATATACATAACTTTATAAAGCAAAAACTATACATAATTATATTAGGAAGAGACCCATCATTATGAGTCAATCAAATGTTAATTAGTTAGAGATGATTATTGTTGATTAATTAATCTATATATTTTGTGGCGAGAGTGGGGGTTGGGTTGAGCGAGGAGATGATGATATGAGTAGGTAGGCAAGTATATGTAGCGTGAACGAGTATCTATGCATGTACATGCATGTGGTGTAATGAGTGGGTGTGTCAGGCATGCGAGCATGGGATGGTTACCTAAAGTTGTGTCCATGCATGAAGAGCGTGTACTCTCCTCCAATCTCCGAACCAAACTGCGTCCATGTCAGTCATCCCTACAAAGATGTATACAAACTAATCGATGTGCATAGAAATATGTCCCATTATTAGATACACTTTTTGCACAATTTGTAACCCTCCAAAAGAGGAAAATTGTTCATTTATGCACATACCCCTTATACACGTACGTATATCAAGAATTATAACTATATATATTTATCAATTAAGTGCATGTGCATGAAGATTAAATATATTTTTTAATGAAAAAGAGGTGAAACTTCATGTGTGTGTATATATAGGGACAATCTACAATAGAGCTCAAATATATACTCATGTCATGAAAAACCTTCAAAATGTGTTGTGCATTTACGTCGCCTCGATTAATGTGTTGGATTATAATCCAATGATTGTAAATAGTGTACCCATGACATTAGTATATATTTGATTCCCACAAGAGTATATATATATATATGGTACTATATATATAGGTGCTTCTATAATGGAGTTCAAATATATACTTAATATTGAGAAGCTTTTGTGTGCTCCCTTCCATGCAAGATTAAATCAAAACATCAAAATCTCCTCATACTTATCACTACCATGAAGCAATAGCTTTGTTATATACCCAATGTTGAGAAGCTTTTGTGTGCGCCCGCAAGAGCAAGCAACAACCTCACGCAATTGACTCAATATTGATTGTCAGTGCAGAAAGTCAGTTAGTTGTCATGTACAACCACACAAAAATAGAAAAATACAAGAAAATTAAAGTAAACAATAAATGACAAACAAATCAAACAAAAAGTCATTACGGTGAGCCTCACGACAGTTGAGCAGAGAAACACTAGCATTTTTCAATATATAATGACAAAAAAGAAGAAGACGCAAAGTTAATATCAGATGCAAATTAACTAATTTGAATGCAATTAGTCCATGGTCACTAGAATAATTTCGGTATTTAATAGAAATTTTTAAGCCTTTATTAAAGGGAGTGTTATTAAATAACACCTAATTGATATGAATTTTAAAAAATTTATATGTAATACATGTATTAAAAATTATAACATAACACATTTTCACATTACATTTAATAACACTCTATTTATAAAGGCCAAAAATATTCTAGTGGGTAGACATCAGTCAATAGGCACATACATATGCTTTCCTTGGCTTTTCATTTTCTTTTTCACAACGCTTGTGTCGAATAGATAAAGAGTATAGGACAAAGGCCGGATGATGATAGGAGTCATGGTGATAAGACAGAGAAGTGAATGATTTCTCCACTTTGATGGCCACAATAATCGAGATCTTTTCCTTCCATTACATCACATAGATGTCAACTTCAATAAATCTAATTAGATTTATGAATTCGGACATATAGAGATTTTTTTAAATTTTTATAAATATTTAAAAAGTAATAAAAAATTTTAAGTAATTATGTGTGATTTATTAATTATCTCGAGGATGATTTTGTAATAATTTTTTTTTAAACTTTTAAGTTCAAATAGCATATATATATATATATATATATATATATATATATATATATATATATATGAGGAGCAGTTAATTGATTTGATGCTCTTTACATGAATCTGTCTCTTTTGCTTAACCTTCCATCAATTATTCAGTAGTACTCCCGAATGGGACCCCTCTATTTTATCATCATTTTTTTTTTTAATTAGATTACTGTCCTTTTTTCTTTTCACGAGATCACTGTCCTTAATTAGTTGTTCCAAAGAACAATGAGCCAGTGTTTGGGTGGCTACAGTGTTTGGTCTCTTCACAAATATTTGGAAAGTGTTGATCGGGAGTATCTAATCTCACATCCAAAGTATAATAATTAAGAGGTTCATGATACGGTATTTAAGTGGAGTATAATGTTCAAGTCAATTAATTATGTGCAAGATGAGATCCAATCACATTTACATACCCACATGCTCGTGTGTGGCCCAACATACTATATGCCAATGAATTTTACTTGGTATTAGATGAAATGATTATGGGCTCACGTTTAAAGATCGACTTGGTTGGGGTGATTAGTTCGTGGACCTGGGTCTAAACCAATTCTTTAAAAGGGAGTGTTGGAGTATTTTATGTAATCCCATAAAAAAGCACTCTCAAGCACGAGCATGTGGATCAACTCTTAATTATGCTAGCACCATATTGTCCCCTGGGATGAGTTGGGAGGTTCAATGGACTTATATACTTAAACCAATTCACTTAAAAGTTTCGTTTAATTGATATATGTAATCCCAAATTTTTCAAGCACGGTCCAACTTCAACTCTGCTAGGTTGTGGTACTAGTTTTAATCACTTAAATATTTCATTTCAAAGTTTCATTTAATCGATGTGGGACTAACTTTCGATCCAACTTTTATAAGTGTGGGGAACTTAAAGTTAATAGTTGGGATGAGTTAATCACTTATATTTCATTTAAAGTTTCATTTAATCGATGTGGGACTAACTTTTGGTCAACACATCTTCAACAATCCCCATATTGAAAATATACTTAGAGGAGGTAGAATATATAAGTGAAGTAGATTAGAATCCTACCATGAGTTAGATGGTTTTGTATAAGATGGATTCCAACCTCATTTATACACCCACATGAGTATGTGGCCTAACAATACTCTCCAAGCATATAGATTTCTACATAATGCAACAACACGTGCTATGGTACAACAACAACAACAACAACAACAACAACAACAACATATAAAACATAGCCATAGTCCCAAATTAATTGGGGCCGCTTACATAGATTAAACTTTTTCATTGTGCTTCGATTAAGTGCAATTAATGGTGAGCTTTTCAAACCATTCAAATCCCTCATAATTAATACGTTTCTTGTTAAATTCGTTCTACCTATATATGATAAAAAAATAAAAATAAAACAAAACAAAAAAAAACTTAACAAAGGAAGTAATTCAAACTTTTTTAACAAAAAAAACAATTTAAAACTTTTAATATATAATAAAAAGATCGATAACTACATAATAAATAAAAATGTTTTTTTCAAAAAAAAAAACTAAGCCGAAAATGATTAGGGCATGTTTACGTACAATCATTGAAAAGATATGTATGCAAAAGGAGAAACGATTGAGTCCAATAATAAAATTGATGCATGATCGTAATATAGATGAAATTAATCGCTTCGAATTTTTTGAAGTCAAGCGACTTTCATTAACATTGCTCGAAACTGATTACAAAAAAAATAAAAATTAAGGAATTGAAGATCTTCAATTATAAATGTCTGACTTAAAAATTCATGATTGATAATAATTACTCTTGTAGTTTATTTGGTAAATAATAATACAAAATAGGTTAAAAATAGATGTGTAGATGATATAAACATGTCTATGCCTCGATTTAATTTTACGAGAAGCACATTATTTCTCATCGTGTACATACTTTATTTTTAACTATAGTAAAATAAAGTCTCGTTCTTATTAAAAAAAAAAAAAAAAATGTCTATGCGCGTCTGCTAATTTTCGTAGCAAGCTAGACTGCCATAAAAATTGCAACAAATTAATGACAACGAATTGGCACATCATGTCCCGTTGACTGGTCAAATGAAATCATGATCGAGCATTAAGTGTGATTGATTTGCTCAAATTAACATTAACTTTATCTCTATTTATGTACATAATGCATGCATGGATGCATGTTTGGGAAATTGGGAGAGATTCATACAGCGAATTGAGAATTATTGATAGCATGTTTGGAGGAGATACCTTGGGTGGAATGTAGTTTTGGCAGGGCATGGATGCATGGATATAAAACTAATAAAATTGTTCCTTTGATAAAATATTCCAAAAAGTCCATAAAGATTAATAACTTTCCACGATTGATCACCACGCCCAACGTGCACCCCTTTCTCTGTTTCTTATTCATAATTCTCTGCTTTGGGGTCTCGCACTTTCCACTGCATCACTGCTGCTTGTCATGTTCCTCGTCTCTGTAAAAGGGCTCTTGTGTCCCCAAACATATATAATACCATTTAGCTCAGACTCATAGATAAATTTTTATAATTTTTATAAATATTTAAAGGGTATCAAATTTTTTTTTACAAGTGATTATGATTGCTTGATTAATTGCTCGAGGATGTATTTAAAATTGAAAAATTTTTGAGTCCGCATTCACGAATCCAAATAACTGTTCTTTATTTCTTTGGTGTGCCGAACTTTTCTCTGCCAATCCTTACTTGAGTTACTGTAATTATAATTTTAAGAGAGTTAATCGGACGCCTAAATTTTTAACTCCAAAAAGAAATTATTAGCAATGTAGCTACCATAATTTAAACCCACGTCATCACCTAAATCAAAGTTACGATGCTCATCTCAATATCACTCCACTCCACCGGTTCAGGGGGCCTATGTCACTTTTTGTTTTTTTTGTGTAAAGTATTATTCATTGATTAAATATAGTAGGGCCTGTTAATTTTGAAGAATGAAGACTAGCTACTTAGCTAGTGCTGGGGCGTGCCCAACAAAAAAACACAACTTTTTTCTCTAGGCATGCATATATAATTATATATATGGCACCATCTTCTAAATATTCTCTCTTTTTAATTATTATTTGATTTCTTCTCTACCTCTACATTTACAATATCGTTTCCCAACTCTTGTAAGATTTTAAATAGAAATGATCAATTATTGAATGAGAATCATGAGATTCATCACATGTACTTCAGTACTTGCTTGCCTAACTTTCTGCATTATTCGACTTGTCAAAAGATTATACTTTTCATGAATCTCTCAATAACTTACTTTTTGTTGGGATCAGGCCCAAATCATAATGGCATTGGGCCTCCAAAAAGCTATAATAAAATCACAGCCCGTGGGCTTTTTTTAAGTTCAAAACATGCATGATAGGCCCAATTAATTGCTATGCTTAATTTTTTTTGTTATTTATTTGTTTAAACCATTGATATGATCACTTTGTAATTAATTAAGACGATCCACCAAACAAGGGGGTAGCTCATTGGTTTGGTCCGAGTGTTTGAATAAAAGGTTGGGGGGTTTGAGTCAGAGCAAGGTCGATCAATGGTTTAACGATCCGATGTATCAAGAAAAAATTACATATACTCACCATTACGTGCAGCATTGCGGAGGATGGCTCGGTAAGCTCTAAAAGCATCACCATAGAGAAGAGTAACACCGGGGTTCGAGTGCCTTTTTGAGCTTAGTATTGTGATTCGCCGCGAAAGCATTAAGAGATTTTAGGCACCCGAATTCATCATAGGCTCTAGAGTGATTGGATCTTGAGCAGTCTAGATTGCTTGGCAAACAACCAACTGGGAGACTTCCGGGCACAATGATCCGACTAGCTCCACAATCTATCAATCTCTGCATTTAGGGAGAGGAGATATATGCACAATGTTTATGTTATTACTTATTACCATTACTATACTTCAAGAAAAAAGTATATATGTACTTAGCTTGTACGTAATAAATTAAGAGTATTAAAGGAATTAAGTTTATGCACCACAACGAGCTACAAATGTATCAATGCATTATGGGATGTCCTGATGGATCATTGGAGAAACAATAATAAGCTATATATAAAACTCAATTTTAATTACCAATAGAAAATGACGCATACAATACAAGATACAACTGATTTAAGCAAATCTTTATTATAAGCAAGACAGGGTCAGTCAATATTATTTCCTCTGGCACTAATTAAATTAATTAGCGATACTAATTGGTTTCTTAATTGGCTTAGGAGCATTATTACATTTCAAGAAGGGCGTAAGTTGGTGAAGGATCCAATTCACCACACGATTGTACCCGTTTTGCGTCAAACTAGTACCATCCCAGTTCAAATACTTCTCAGGCTCACTGCACACTGTAGTATTCACAATCCCACACAAAGAAAACTGGTCGTAGTTGTATTCTTTCCAAGGTGCTCCACAACATGCATTCAGTGTATTGTTCTTAGTCAATCCTATACATGTCACAAAAAAAAATCACATTAATTAATGAGAAGTCCTATAATGACAACAACATGTCACACCATATATAAGACTCGACATATTGGCTCACAAGAGCTATTTACACGCGCCTCGAGATGAGGGTGTACACAGATCCCGATGCATAACTTGTGAGTCGATGTCGTGTGGAAACTGGAAAGCTCTTAAAAGTCAATGCGTCTTGTGGTGTGACATTGTTATTGTCATTTTAGTATTTTGCGTAATATATTAATTGTCTAGATTTAGTTAATTAAGTATATTAAGACCATCGAATGTATCAAGAGAATTAAGTATAAATAATGTAGTATATCTCACCATAACGTTCAGCATTGTGAAGGATTTCTTGGTAAGATTTGAAAGCATCACCATAGAGAAGAGTAACTTCGGGGTTCTTCGCTCTCACCCCTTCGAGTGCCTTCTGAAGCTGAGTATTGTGATTCGCCGCGAAAGAGTTAAGAGATTTTAAGCACCCAAATTCATCATAGGCTCTAGAGTAATTGGATCTTGAGAAGTCTAGATTGCTTGTCAAACAACCAACTGGGAGACTACCGGACACGATGATCCGACTGGCTCCATGGTCTATCAATCTCTGCATTAATATAAAATGTTTATGTTATATTAATTATGATTATTACTAATGTGTAATTATGCAATAGACACTTAAAATAAAGAAAGCTGGTTAATTTAAATATTTACCTGAACTCCTTGTGCAATGGTTTTGGCAATGAGCGGGGTGAGCGCGGCAACCCTAAGGCTATTGAGGTGGCGGAGCTTAGCGGAAGTGTAATCGATTGAACCGATGTCTCCCACGACGAAAATTGAGTTCTCGAGCTTTTTCTTACAATCTTGAATCCAAGCAGACACATATTTTGTAACAAAAAGTTGTTAGCATAAAAAAAATGTTCATATAGTAAAAATGCATAACAGAGTTTTTAAGATAGCCTAATTAGTATATATAATTTGTTGTTAGGTTCCAATGGAGTCATCACCTGTTTTGTTGGAACAAATAGATGCTATGTAGGTCTCGAACCAAGAGACTTGGACAAGGAGGGAGGAGTCAGTGTACCAATGAGGGATGTTAAATTTGGCAAGAACCGGTGTATCAAGTGCTGTAGCCCAAGCAACCGCAAAGTTCACACCACTTTTGAAATCTTTGTCCGTGCCCAAATAAGGCTTAGGACTGGGGAGGGAAAATGCTGAAGCTGCAAATAATTAAACACAACAAAAAAAAAATAAAAAAAAATAATTCTCCATAAAAGAAAAAATTATGTTTTGATTAATTAAGTTATTACTAATTAGGAAGGTTTTCATGAATATTTTAATTTATAAATCACTTACCGAATAAATCACTCATAACCAATCCATTAGTCCATCGACCGGTAGGGGTCTTAGTTGGGTAATTAATGCCGTACGGCAAGCGACCAGCCCGATTTGCGAATCCGGCGGGCTCATTGTACAAATTTCCGGTATCTGACGTTGAATCCCCAAATGTATAAATAGCTTCAAACGTACAACCGGGCTGCTTTTGATGAGCCGCACAAGGATGAAGTACAAATGTTGACACCACTAGCACCACTAACGTTAGAATCAAATCTCCTCTCAAGGTGGCCATGGCCATTGCTACAAATTAAGGAACAAGGCCACAAACTTGTGAGAATATGGAGATTTGATTCTCTACAATGGTGGTGAGAGTGGGGTGTTTTATGGAATTAGATGGGCGCAGGCTTTTATATGAAATGAGAAGTGCCCGTTTTAGCACTTTGTTGCATTTTTTACGCCTTACGCAATGAAATTGTATATGGGGCCTCGCTCTTTTAACTGTAAGTACATTTTTTGTGGTCCGCAAATTTAAGGGAAATGACCTGTGAACTAGTTAAGAGAGCTAGTAAATCTACTAATTTAAGTGATAACAGCTAACAATTCCTCCGTTAAACTTTGGTTTTCTTTGTTATTTTAGCTGTATGTATGTGCATGCTTGCTAGCTGTTCGAGTATTTAAGGGAACTGGATAGCCAACTACCTAAAGAATATTTTTATTTATATGTACAAAAAATAAACTGGTAGTATGGAAATAAATTAGGTGTAGCAAGCTCGAGCCAAATTTTGTAGTTAGATTCGCTGGAATCACATAATAATCTATGAAAAGAGCAATTAGAAGAAGAATCTCGAGTGAAAGCGCAAATTTGACACATGAAAAGGGCAAAAATGATATTTCATCACCTTTGAAATTTATATATTTATTATAATATTATATATATTAATTATTACTTTATAGTGAAATGTCCCTTATTATAAAAGTTAGTATGTAGTTTGTCTTTCAATTGTTGGAAGGTTTGACTTTGTCTTCTTTTATTCAAAGTCTTTGATTTTTCTTCCCTTTATGTTTGTTATTATGTGGTTATAATGGTGTTTGTGTATTGTCTTGTGTTTGGATGTTTGTAGAAAGTAGTCCCGATTGTCTCATTGTTTTATCGTTACATCGCATTTAGAGTCAAAATCATGACGAATAAATGTTCTTTTAAACAAATAGAATTAATGAATCGATTTACTTTTATTAAGGAATTTATTCAATATCTAATCATGTATTGAGTTATTAATAATTAATGAAATTTTTATTTCACTTCAAAAAAAAAAGATAGAAAGTGAATTACGCGTATAGTACAGTGAAAAGGCATACACCCAAGGTTTTTTTTTTTTTTAGTGGTAGGCATACGCCCAATTTAATTAAGTCCTCGAAAAACAAAATAAACAATAGAATAAAATGTGTAGGTTCAATCTAGTTGATTAGACTTATTGGTGAGTTATAACAATTTTTTTCTTTTTTGTCAAGGTACGAGAAGTTTTTTTTTTTTTTTTTTTTTTTACTTTTGTATTATATGTATAGTGTCATTCATATGGGCAACTATCTTAACGACAATGGCAAAGTACGTACAAGTTATAATTGTGATATGATATTTGTACTAATCAAATTTTTAGCAAGGAAAATGGTTAGCTAGCTGTGGTGGTTGCTGACTCTCAAAAATATTTGAGGTGACTCAAATTACTCGAATAATTAAGAGCATAAACCAGCGATGCTTAGTAACTACTAACTATTCATTGAATTTAATTAATTATGAAGTAACTCAAGCTACTCGAACAAGAGCAACAACCAAGCGTAATTCCTTGTAAAAAATGTTCATGGCTTGACATTATTTTTATTCAATTACATTTCAATTTGGGTGTAACGTCACCGAGGATCAACTCCGCCACAGCTTTGTATCCCGCTTGTGTCAAATAGAGACCATCCCAGATGAATTAGATTTCGGGATTGCTACAAACTAAAGCCTTTACAGCTCCACAGAAAAATATTTGATCATAGTTGTAAGCTTTCCAATAACGTTGGGCGTTCCCACCTACGCGACGCGCGCATCGAAACCCGGTGTAGTGAGAAATGAGCAAAGGTGTGTTTCACAAGTTTGGGATCTGAAAGGCATGTTGTTGTTGTTGTTGTAAGCTTTCCAATGTGCTCTACAACAAGTATTCAGTATATTCTTAGCATCCAACCCTACAAGTCACAAAATACAAAGTGTAGGAGTCAAGCCAATATGTAGCATGAAAGTAATATATGTTAAGGAAACTATGGTAGTTGCTATATTTTCATAGTTTATGTATTTAAGAAGTTTCTATATTTTGATATCTAAGTAGTTTATGTGACTTTCCTTATTTTATGATTTGTTCAAATATAAATAAGAGCACTCTATTGAACTCAATTTGCCCACATTAATACGGTTTTTACTCTCCTTTGAAATCTATCAATATAGATGTCACTACTTGGGAAACTAATTAATTAATCTTACCAATCTGTAAGGAAACTATAGTAGTTGCTATATTTCCGTAGTTTAGGTATTTATGTAGTTTCTATATTTTGGTATTTAAGTAGTATTAGGAAACTTTACTTATTTTATACTTTGTTCACTCTATAAATAAGAGCACTCTATTGTACTCAATTAACACACATTAATATAATTTTTAGCAACTTCTTTTGAAATATATCATGGTATCGAGCTTGGTTTCTAGTATTAGGTCGGTCGTCGACTTTCAAGTCGACGACCAATTCGTGGTGTCTCTTTCGATCTCTCGTTGTTGTTCTCGCTTTGGGTTGTGTTTTTCGAGCCATAATCGTGGGTTTTCATTTTAAATATGTAATCTGGTTGTGCGTGACACAACACTTGTTTTTGTGTGAACGTTGTTTCTCGTCGTCACCTTGCTCGACGCCACCACGTGTCACACGATTGTTCTATGCACTCGTCTGTCACCTCCGTCTCTCCACGCTAACGCGTATCCGCTTCGCAAACCGTCGCCACTCTGCGCCCCTACTCGATCATGCTATCTCGCTATCGACTATGTCGATTCCTAATACTACTTAAATACCAAAATATAGAAACTACCTAAATACCTAAACTACGGAAATATGGGAACTACTATAGTTTCCTTAACACAATCTTTGCAGAATCGCGGACTACTGTTCTGAATGATTCATAAAGATCTCCATAGAGCAGGGTAACTTGTGGGTTCTTCGATTTTAGCGCTTCGGTGCCGCTTTGAGCATATTATTGTGATTAGTAGTGAAAGAGTTGAATGATTGGAGATACCCCAATTCATCATAGGCTTTTGTATCATTAACTTTATAGAATTCTAGATTATGTTGGAGGCATCCACTTGGGAAATTGCCAGGCACAACAATCCGACTCGCTCCGAGATCTATCAACCTCTACATTTAGGGAGAAAAAAAATCTCTAGTTAGTCATAAGAAAACTCGCAATGTGTGTTCGAATAACAACCGTGTTATGCATCTTGAAATGAATGTCAGAGCAACTGGAGATACAATTGAGAGCAATTATAATTAAAAGAAAGTTAATGAAATATATACTAGAACTCCATCCGCAATTGCTTTGATAATGAGAGGGGTGAGAGCATTGACATCAATGTGCATGGAGCGACGAAGCCTAGCGTACATATAATCGTTAACACCGATGTCTCCCACGATGAAAATTGAGTTCTGAAGCTTTTTCGTACAATCTAAAATACAAACAGGGAAATTTGTGTTACAATCAAAAAAAATATATTTAAAGAAGAATATATTACTAGCATAATCACAAATTATAAGTACATAATCACCTGCTTTGTTGGAACAAATTGATTTACAGGGGTGTATTCAATTGAGATTTTAACGAACTTTTGGTTACTTTTAATTACTAAAAAAATTTATAGGTGTATTCAATTAAAACTTTTAAATAGTTTATGAAAGTAAGGTGTATTCAATGTAAACTTTTATAGATTTTTTAAAAGTCTATAAAAATTTTGAGGTATTCAATTTAAACTTTTAGAGAGTTTATAAAAATAAGGTGTATTTAATTTTTGGTGACTTTTGTGGTTTTGTTACAAATCTTGACTTTTATAGACTTTTTGTATAAAAATACACATAAAGAAATCTTCAACTTCTCTTCACCACAACCCAGAAACTTTTAGAGACTTTTAATTTTTGTTGGTTCCTTTATTCGATAAGGACTTCATTGTTCACAAGGTATTTTCGTATTAATTGTTTTTATCAACTTCTCTAACCACTCTACAACTAATTGGTTTCATTGCTCACTCATTATACTTTAATGTCTATGTTAATGAAAATGAAAACGATGCCATTATTAACAAGATCTCATTCTTGCATCATTGTCCTTGCCCAAATAAGGCTTGGGGCTAGGAAGAGAAAATGCTGTGGATGCAAAAATAATACATCCCCAAATTAATTATTTTCTAAAAAAAAAGTATTTAATTTTTTAAGACATTTAAAGGGTAGTCAACCGCGCTTATAATGCGTTTGTAATTGCAACGCAATGAAAAAGGCATGCTTATGCTTCTACCTATATGAGGTAGGATGTTTAATTGCCAAGGGTAATTTTGATAGACGAAGTACGAAAAATTAGCAGCAAAAATTCTCATTATATCAGTCAGAATATAGATTAATTGAAGTGCTTGCCGGAGTAGTCAACCATAAGTAATCCGTTGGAGCATCAACCAGTTGATACTTTGTTCGGGTAATTTTGACCATAGGGTAATCGTGCGAAACGCAATGCAAACCCGGCGTTCTCGATGATCATATTTCCAGTATCAGTCTCCAAATTGATAAATAGCATCAAAGGAACATCCGACACAAAGATGAAGAAATGTAGACATCACTAGCACCACAAAGGTTAAAATCAAATTTCCTCTCATGGTGGCCATTATCAATTGACTAATTGAAGAACAAGGACACGAACTTCTTTGAGAAATGGAGATTTAATTCTATAAACACACAAGGTGCGAGTGAGTGCTATGGAATTAGAAGCAGACTCTATACAATTAAGGGAAATGCAATTTTAATACTAGTTTGTTTTGCTTTAATTTCGGGCCTCATGTAATGCTAGTGTGTATGTGGTGTCTCGCTGGTGGCACCCCTAATTTGAGGTGAACTTGTTAACTCTATATGAGAGTTGTATTAATGGATGATAAAACCATATTACAAACCTCTTATGATGAACAACCAATTGAACTTTTGTGAAACACTTTATGAACAGCTAATTGAATTAGTGTTTTACACGGTTGTTGCCTTATAGTTGTAGCTTGTGAGGGTATATTTATGTTTTATTATAGGAGCTTTTTTTTTTTTTTTTTTTTTTTGAGGTTTAGTCGCTTTGTTGTTAAAACTTTTGGGTAATGATATGCATGGTGACATTTGCTGCAAGTGCAACCTTTTGCTACATGATTGTTGAGGTCTCGTAGATGTAGATGAAAAGACGTGCGGACACATTTTGATGCAAGATTCAAGGGACTAAACAACTTTGTAGCTAAAGGTTATGTCAAAATTATGGCACCAAAATATTTTCTTAAAATAAAATTTATAAATAGATGGCTAGACAACTAAAAGGAGTAGTGTTTTACAATGTTGTCGCCTTTAGCAAGTGATGCCTCATTCATTTCGTGTACTCGCCCAAGCCTACTTGTTTGGGATGAGTTTGAGTTTGTATTTGTTAAAGCTAGGCTTAGCCCGATCCGTCCATAAAATACTTAAATTATTTTTTTCAGTATAAATATTAAAAAAAGGTCAAAGTAAATTTTGAATATTGAATTTCAAGGCCAATTGATATTTGTTAAAATTTATACCATTAGACTAACTTCTTATTTATAATCATTTTAATTTCAAATGTTTGTTAGATATTTACTTTGCTAAAAAATATAAATTTTAGTTAAAAACTTCATGCTTGGGTAGGTTTGGGTGGGTTTGAGCAAACGTTTAAAAGCCCTGATCTGTCTCCCCGGTGAACATGTCTAAATTGTTGAAGTTGTGGATGCAACTTTCTTCTTCCTTGCAACAAAGTCATTCTTAAATCTTAATTCACCCACATTTCGATAAGAGAGATCTCTAGCTTCCTAATTTGATTAATCATCAATGGGCCACAATGCTTAAAAATTTTTAAATTTAAATTATGTTTTGAGCCACTTATTCACTCTGTATTAAAAAAAAAAAAAAAAAAAAAACCTTTAACTGATTTCAAATGAATTAGTTAATTTTTTTTTTGAAAATAAATGAATCACTTAATTGATTAGATGTATGTATATTTATAAATAGATATAGCCAATTATAACAAGAAGATTTGGAATGGAACTGCGTTAGAAATTCAAGCAATATTGTAGCTAATGCACTATCAAGCTAATTTTAATGAATGAGATTTATCTTTATCGTACCAACAAAAAAAATTATATATTTTATTTGACAAAAAAAAATATACTAACTTACATTGTTACCCAAAAGATTACCGAGAAAAAAAAAAAAGGTATATGGTACGCTGATGATAAAAAAAAAGGGGCGGCAGCCATAGATTACCCATTGAGATTAAAAAAGTACATTGATGAACCTGCTTGAACATAAATATTGATAAACCAAAAAGATTAAATTAATTAACGCCTCAAACACTTTACTATATTTATTATATATGGTACTATTATCATGAGAATCACAAAAATATTCATGCTATTATAACCACATTTATAATCATTGGATTTTAATTCAACATATTAATCTATAAAGTTATAAATGCACGAAACATTGAATGCACAACACAATTTGAGGAGTTCTCATAATGTGGGTATAGATTTGGGCACCATTGTACAATTTCAAGTACATATACATAAAATAAGAATTCAATTTATGCACCACATTTGAGTTGGGGTTTAATATCAGCAAGAATCCACTCGGCCATGTACTTGTAAGTATTTTCACTCAAGTGAAGGCCATCCCAACTCAGCCTTTGATTTGGATTTGAACACACTGTAGAAGTTGGAGTTCCGCAGAACGACGATAAGTCAAAGTTGAAAAGCCCCCCACTTCCACAGCAAGCTTTCAAAATGTTTTGAGGATCAAATCCTACATACACACTCAAAGATTTAATTAGTAAGACATCGCTACTTCAAAGTTCAACCAATTAAATGAAAGGAACAAAATTGTTTTAATTTTTACAGCTAGCCAAAAATTTTGCTCAAGTTTTATAATTTTTCTACCATGGGCTTGCAACTCTTTTATCGAGTCAAGTCACATATACGCAAAGACTTTCAACTCTTAACCTCATATAAATAGTGGTTAAAAAACCATACTTATAACGGCTTTCTTGCGGTAAAAAAAAAAAAAAGGTAACCTGCATAGTCCCTTTAGAGGCATGTGATGGTTCTTACCATATTTCTGGGCATTATTAAGTACGTTAATCATGGATTTGTAGTAGTCCGCATAAACAATGACAGCATCTGGGTTGCTCTGTCTGAGCTCTGAGAGTGCTTGTTTGAGAAGATAGTTGAAGCCCTCGGCGCCAACATTGTAACTTTTGATGCAATGATTTTCGTCTGAATTCATACCATAGGCTTGCATGGTTGCAAGAGACATAGGGATACATCCAGTTGCGAATTGCCCCGGCACCAACACTTTACTTGCACCCATGTCTATAACTTTCTGTATAAATTTCACAGATGCAATAACTAAGTCATCAAATCTGTCTTTTGATGAAAAAAAAAAAAAAAAAAAAAAAAAAAGTATGTGACATTGTACAACAATGGACTAATTAAAAAGAGAATTAGACTTTTCGTTGCATTTTACTTGAACTGCAGACTTGATGGCGCCTATGATAATAGGCGTAAGCTCAAGTTCTCCTTCCACAGAACCAGAAGTAGCTGCATAATTGAAATCGTTCCCTCCAATCTCTCCCACCACAAACAGTGTATTCTTGAATTTCTCCTTGCACGCTACACAATCGTAAACGCGTAGAATGAATATGCTGGATCGATGCGGCTAAGGCGCCTTTGTTAAAATAATTGAATATATCAATGCTAGCTCTTACCATTTTTATCAGGGCAAATAGACTTGCAAAGATTTTCAAACCAACCAAGTTGGACAGGGAGGGAACTTCTAGTGGCAATGCTATGGATACCCATGCCATTCAACGTTTCGATGGTGAGAGCGGTGGCTCCTGCGACCGCAAAGTTCGCTCCCTTATCGAACGACTTTGATTTGTCCAGAGACGGGTTCAAAAGAGGCAAATTAAAGTCCTCAGCTGCATTTGCAATCCATACATAACAATTTCAAATTTTTTGATCAATTGATAGTATACATTGTTACATAGGATTGCTTTATAATCATAATCTATTTTTCGACAAAATGTACATGTACATACCAAGGAAATCTATAAGGAGTTTGCCATTGGAGCATCGCCCGGAGCTGCTCATTGAGTTTTTGTACATAATTGCATTCTGCAAAATTTGAGTGCCTCCAAAGAGTTCTTGAGCCAAATTGCCTGTATCAGACAGGGAGTCTCCAAAATTGTACATAGCGTCGAAGGAGCAGTTATGAGCGTTGGCGACGAATGGAACAATTACAACAACAAACACAAATGCAAAAGAAGGAATCATTGAGTCTGCAATGTGAATAGCCATTGTTGTGTTGATCAATTAAATTGATGAAAGCACATAGAAAGTTTGGTCTTATATATAGTTTTTCACAAATAAGTTTTGGTTTTCACCACATAGTTTGTAACTGTAGTGGTTGCTTAAAATAGAACTAGAAGTTCTAATTTCAAGGGTGACTGTAGAAAATTAGTTGGACAGTCAAACGGCAGTTATCGATAAGGGTTAAAAATAGTAATGTTAATACCAATAATTTACTCCATTTGGTCAAAATTACAAGTCATTTGGACTAAAATACACAAATTAAAGTAGCATTAGTTATGAATGTAATTTAAATTTATCTTTTAACATAAATGAGTTGAAGAATTGGAGATTTTTAATTGTAATAAATGTTTGAATTGTATAAGTGTAAAATGGGTAAAAATAATAATAAATGTACTACGATTTATAATTTTGGAAGATAGCTTTTGCTAAAACGAATTAAAAAAATGACGGGAAGAATCAATTATTTAGTGAATAGACATATTTCTATTTTTATAGAAAAAAAAAAAAAAAAAACCTGTTGTTGAAATTGTTCAAACATAGTATATGTACAATACATACATGGCTAATTAAAGGTACTAAAAACAAAACCAAAAAAATCTATATATATGATCACCCTAAAACAAGTATATATTCAATGAGCTAAAATTCAATTCTCAATTTCTAGAAGGTACATCTACCACTCAAACTTTGCATTTTGACAATTGTCACATCATTCATCTCATCTCAATAGAGATGCTTTGGCATGCAGCTACAATCACAAGTATTAGTTGATTTATTAAATATCACTATGTATTTTTTTTATTATTTTGTGGTTTTACTTTTACATCCGTTAAAATCTTGGACTTGTCAAGAATTAATATTTTACCAAAAAAAAAAAGAGAAAGATTTCATGTCATCATAAATCACTCTTTAAAATTGGATGGAATGAAATTGAAACAAAAAACAAAATTCAGACTTTTTTCCACAAAGTCTTGATTTAGTTTAGAATAAATTTAAAATGATCCTGAGTTTGGGATTACACAATCTGAAACCAGTTTTTTTTAGGATATATTTGAAACGATCCTGAGTTTGAAATTGCATAAGCCTTTTTATTAAGGTTTGTTGGTTATCTTGTTAATTTGAGGTCTTTAATGTGGAATTGAGAGAATATATATATATACTAGTTTCATATACGTGCTACGCACGCATGTTTATGTCCTCCGCAAGGGAAGTAAGTAGGATTTCAATTAATCTAAAAAATTATGTTTAGCACGTATGTTTATGTCCGCAAGGGAAGTAAGTAGGATTTCAATTAATCTAAAAAATTATGTTTTCTCTTAAGTTTAGCTAGAGATTTTAATTATTAAATTTCTCATTAATGTGTAAACTGTTGAGCTTGTGAGAGAGAACAACAAATTTATTGGCAAAATAATATGAGACATGGGGTAAAGAATAAGTTAGGCACAATTATTTTATTTACTATAGAGAAAAGGAGTCTGTAAATATGTTAATTAGTTATAATAGCTATCTAAATTGAAGTGTAAACTGAGAGTTATAATATGTGGACTACATGATATAATCAATCGATTATATCTATAATTTAATAATTGTTACTTTAAAAAAGTTGTATAGTTGTTTAGTTCAAGTGCAACACTTAAACAATAACACAATTAAATGTAACACGATTTTGACACAAGTAAATGTAACACAATTAAATGTAACACAATTAATGTACCGATTGAATGAGAGTTATATATGCGGACTACATATAATCGATTATATATATATGTATAAATCGAAATAAAAAAATAAAATCGAAGAAACTAAAATCGCAAATAATGTTATGCGTAGAAAATATAGGCTACTTCCAAAAAAAGTAGGCATAAATAAGTAATTAAAGGGTATAAATGATAATTCAAGTTACGAAGGAAATTTTTGGTATTCGTGATTTTAATATATAGGTAGATATACATTGTGACTAAAAAGAAAGTAATAGAACCAAGGCAAACATCAATTGAAGGAGGCGAACATTTAACAAAAAATCAAAGGAATAGAGCAACAACAATTATATAAAGGTATTCTTGATTCCGCTCGTGGCCCTTACATGTGTGTGTACACTTGTCATTGCTCTCACTATCACGTGCCAAAACACTAAATTTTAATTATCACCTAATTAATTAACAATTACCAGTTAATTACATTTGGAGCACAGTGAAAAATGCATGCTCCCATGCACAATTCCTTACAAAAAATAAAAAATAAAATTTAACATTTACTATCAAGCTTAAAACTACGAACGAGATACTCCGCCATGAATTTGTGAGCTTTTTGTGTCATATGGATGCCATCCCAACTAAGTCTTTTGTCTAAATCGGGGCACCTGGTCGGACGCCATCAAACCCGCACAACTTGGTCGATCAAAGTTGTAATCTCCACCACTTCCACAACATGCTTTCAAGACCGATTCTTTGTCAAATCCTGATTAATAATCAATCATTCAAATTAGAGATAATTAATTTAATTAATTAGTACCCTATTCTCTAATCAATAATGTGTAACAATATATAATTAATGTAAGTCACACCATGAAGAGTGGCATTGTCAAGGACTGATTTGAAGGCATTGTAGTAATCAGCATAGACTGTGAGCACATCAGGGTGCTCTTCCCTTAGTTGATGCAACATTTGTTCAAGGTGGTGGTTGTGGAACAAAGCGAATTCATTCAAACCCCGAAGACATCCCGCCTCGTCGTAAGCCGACGAGTCGTCTGTTTTGAATGCAGTAAGATAGATTGGTAGGCATCCGATTGGGAAATTCCCAGGGATCACCAAGTTAACACCTCCAAGATCAATTACTTTCTGCATGCATTACAAGTTCCAAGTTTAAAGCAAGGTTAAGTAATGAAGTGACTAAGTAATTGAAGGCTTCATTATATGCATGACAAAGATTAATTGAATTAGTTATATAATCAGGACTTACTTCCGCAGCGCTTTTTATGGTTTGGACCACCTTGGGCACCAAATCAGCTTTGACCTCATCTATGGTTTTACCCTGTAAAAGGGCATAATTGTAATCGTTACCTCCAATCTCTCCCACCATGAAAAGGGTCTTCTTTAGAATCTTGGCACACTCTAGAGTGACAATATCAAATTTAGTGCATATACATGGATCAAATAATGTTTACATACGCATGTAAATCACAAATTGATCAAAATGTGATAAAGGGGTATATATTGAGTTTCCCCTATTCAATATATAAAACCGGCCTTTAAATGTAATTTATGGGAAGGCCAACAACTAAGTGAATGGCTTGCCGATTCGGTACAACGTTACTTGAGTAAGAGGCCAACAAGTAAGTGAATGGCTTGCCGATTTGGTATGACGTTACTTGAGTAAGAGGTCGGGAGTTTGCACCAACCAAGTGGGTGGCCTAATGATTTGTTATGTGATATTAGCATTGTAAGAGGGTGAGAGTTTGAATTTCAATCGGGAGCGAGATAAGATGTTGGTTTTTTTCTTATCAAGGAAAAAAGTTGATTAAAGTGGGCGATTTCTTTCTTGTAAAAAAAAAATAGAAAGCTCGTTAAATCACAACACTTCAATTAATGCAACATCATGTATGTACTCCCTCCGTTAGTATCTTACACATTTTGGGCATATTTTTGTTCCATAATATGTATTACATTAAGAAATAATCAAGAAAGCATCAAATGCTTCATTTACAATTATAATCCCATTCTATTTAGTTAATGACACAATCAATCACTTTTTTTATACAATATACTCCTTCCGATAAAACAAATGTAGGTTGTTTAAGATAATGATATAGAAAATAAGGCAGCCTTAATTACGAGTGTAATTTACATATACGTCATTTGACATTAAATGAATTGAAGAATTGAATAAACATAAATGTATGAATTTTATAATGGTAAAATGGATAAGAAAAAACAATAAATACATTCTTGAATCAAAAAACGACTTACAACTTTAAACAAATTTTTTTTTTAAAACGACTTATATTATTGACTAGAGGGAGTATATAATAAATGAAGTTAATTATGGGAGAGTAATTTAGTCTTGTTATGAAATATTAATGATAATCAATCACCAGCTTAATTCTTGAAAATGTGACAGATAATATGAAATAGAGAAAGCAGTAGTATATTACGATTACTTAGTCCTCACCAGACTTAGAGGAGCACTTTGATTTGAGATGGTCTGTGAACCAATCAAACTGGACACGGAGTGAACTGTTGGTGACCGGAACCATAACTCTGTTCTGGGCCAAAAAAGAAGTGTCAAGAGCGGTTGACCCAGCAACTGCAAAATTCGCCCCATGTTGGAAATCGGCCTCTTTGTCTAGGTATGGATTTAAATGAGGAAGCCCAAGTTCTTTGGCTGCATGTCCGTATAATTCATTAATTGTAAACAATAATATATAATTGTCATCATTTCATTAATAACTAACTAGCTAAAGTACTTAATTGATTTATACTATACAATATGTACCAATAAAGTCGATCATGAGAAGACCATTTGAGCAACGGCCGGTGGGCTTGTTGAAGTAAGTGTCTCCATAGGGAAAGCGAGAGAATGGGGTGGAAGCGCCGAGGGGACCTTCGCGGATGAGGTTTCCGTGTCGGAAATTGAATCCCCGAATTGGTACATGGTGTCAAAAACGTATAAACTATTCGTTTCGTCCTTGCCATTAATAGAATTAAGAGAAAAGAGCAAAGCGAAAAAGAGAGAAGGGATGAATATTGACATAGAAGAAATTAGAGAGAAGTGTCTTCTGGCGATAACAGCCATATGTCTGCTTGAAATTTGTTTATTCTTCATGTGATCGATGGACACTAATTAATTAATTAA
Organism: Stephania cephalantha; assembly: GCA_039657325.1. NCBI lineage: Eukaryota > Viridiplantae > Streptophyta > Magnoliopsida > Ranunculales > Menispermaceae > Stephania > Stephania cephalantha. Next base: position 55,745,390 of record CM077573.1, read on the forward strand.
TTAGTAGTTTTAAGCACTAATATTAACGTGGTAGTCAATGTTTTGTTTTCGCCGCATAAATTGTAACTGCAACTGCCAAATTAAGAATCAACCTTTTTTACCTTTGACGCCGCACATTCGCGCCACAGACTTTGGTGACAGTGTATTTGTGGCGGATTAAAAGATGACCACAGCTGCAATAATTATTTTGAAGAAATCAATACTTAATCACAACATTAAATAACTTTGCATTAAGCAAGTTTTGGCCCTATTACCAGAATAAATCATCCCTCCGATCAAAAATATAAGTATTTTTAGCAAAAACTTTTTGATGAAAATTATAAGTCGTTTTCGAAATTCGATAGTGTATTTATTATTTTTTTTACCAATTATATCCTTATACAATTCAAATATTTATAATTATTTAATTATTTAATTTATTTAATGTCAAATGACCGTATATATAAATTACACTTGTAATTTTTTTTATAGAAAAGTAATAACTTTTGTATCCACCAAGGTTTAATTACACTTGTAATTAAGGTTGTCTTAATTCTTTTGCCCTTACATTAAACGATTTATATTTGTGACTGAAGGTAGTATATTTTATTACATCAAACATTGTTGGCGTCCATTATTTTTTACATCAAGGCGCGCGTCAATCCCAACGTGTATTGCAAGTGCATGTGTGTTCATGCTAGGGCACAATAGTAGACTCCTAAAGGCTTTGAAAAACATGGCAAGGGAGGATCATGATTTTTGCTGCAACGTGTTGTTGTCATTAACTCATATTGTAGCCTTTTCATTAAGATAATCTTTTTTTGTCAAACATTAAGATAATCCATTTGTATTTGTTGGTTTTGTATGTAGATAAACGTTAAGAGCACCATTATACTAGGACCGGAGAAGAAAGGGACATGTTAGGTTGACTCACTTTGAGCAACGAGATATATAGGTGCATTTATCGGGCGAGCGCCTCACACGGCCTAGCAGGTGCGGTTATCTGCAGTTATCTCGATGCTCAAATTAGGTTAAGAGATTTTTATCGTTCCCATTAATTAATGCTCTTCAATATTGGGACGCATAGTGTACTTGCTGAGAGGCACAATATAAGCAATCATAATTTTACGTACAAGGACCAGTTGCTACTCTTGGTAACTAACCGATTAGATAACGAAGGCAATAAAATGTCTAACCTTCCTTAGTATAATAATTAATGACCTTAATTTAATGTCAACATTTTGCCATCCTTTATATATACAAGGACATCTTATTATTCCAAGTGTTTTAGGATCTTCCATGTTTTGATAAGCCTTAGTTTCACTTAAAACACAATTATTAATTTTATTTTCTTGGTTACATCAAAACACATTTATATGCATATGAGCACATATATGAGAACGCAAAAAAAAAAATAAAATAAAATAAAAAAAAAATGAACACCCTTTTCTTCGCCAGGTATACATATATAGTATCTAGGAATTAATTAGAAATGTTCATATAAAATGACATAGCATACATATGAACTGCTAAGCTACCATCCCCATGGCCATGGCAACTCTAGCACTGTATATCAATTTTCCAGTCTAATACCTCTCTGCTCCACTCTGGCTTTTACTTTGCCCTTTAAACTCTGGCCCATATGGCCACACTGCCTTCAATCTGCACAAAAAAAAATAATACTTATATATATTTATATATAAGTGATGTGCGTCGTACGTATGTCACACTAATTAAAACTAAAAAACCTAATGTTCAAAAAAGGGAAGATTTTAAGAATTTAAAAAGTGTTTTCAAGCATAGAAATAATTAATGTTCCAGACAAACTTGGAAAGAAACTACTAGCAAACCAAAGAGATTTTAAATTTAAAAAAATTTCCAAACATAGATAGGAATACATGTAAAGTAAAAAGATCTAGACATATATGGAAAGATGGCCAAGTACATCTAAGAATATTCAAATTCAAAATATTGTTTCCAATCTTCAAGCGTAGCTTCTTAGGAATGCTTTTGATTTATTTTTAAATTATAAAATAATGCCAAATCTTATTCATCACTATTCTTTATTTTTGGATGAATATGCATCAGTCTTTATAATGTTTTCAAACAGAAAAATGTAGCAGTTATTATAATTCTTTTTTTAAAAAAATAACTATTAATGTGCACCTAGCTCTCATTCCATAAGCAAGTTTTAGAAAATCAATGAGTTGAGATAGTTTTTTTTTTTTTTTTTTTTTTTTTTTTTTATAAAGAATCTTGTCTTGAAAAAACCACACAAGAAAGTCTTGAATTAATTAGTAGAGCTTTCTTGAACATTCGATGCCCATTAAATTACTGATCCTGAATCATGAAAAGAGGTCCCGAGAGCGAAATATGAATATTTTTATGAAAACGGGGAAATAAATGGGCATATAAATTGGAGCTAATTTTTTCTACTTTAGCTTTCATAATTGTATAGCATGCACGTAATAAAAAGATTATGCTAGCTGGTATACGGCCAAGAATTTGTCGCCACTAACGAGTAACGACACAAGATAGACAAGAAACGCACGCACACATACAACGAGACACCAAAGGAACCAAAGGCTACCAAAAAAAAAAAAAAATACAAACACACGCAAAAACTTTAAGTCACATTTGATCCAAATAGTATATACCAAGCCTCCACGTCGCACCACAACACTGATTCACATGAGTTTCTCAAACTTTAATCAATTCAATCAACATGAATATTCACGCATAGGCCAACCATTAATTTGGTATGAAACTTAAAAGTAAGCGGTCATGTATTTTGTTTATTTCTTATAAAAAAAATACAATAAATCTAGTTGGACTTATTAGTTCAGATTCATAGGGAAATTTTTATAATTTTTGTTAATATTTAAGGGATATCAAAAGAATTTTACAAGTGATTATGGTTGCTTCATTAATTGTCGATGATGTATTTGAAATTAACAAAAGTTTTGAGTCCAGACTTTGAGTACAAATAAATAAGCACTACCCAAAAAAATATTCACGCATGGTCCAAAGTGGCCCAAAAATTATGAGCATGAAGCACTTTGGTAAATCCACTCGCTCACCACTCATATGAGACATAAGCTTGAGATGTGGGCTTACACATTTTTAGGTATATGTATTTGGGGTTTCACGTGCCAACTCATAGACAAGTGTGGCGAGTGAGTGTATTTGGCAAATACATGTAGCATTTTTCACCATTAAATTTAACCATTACTAAAAAAAAAAAAAAAAAACTAAAACTAAAAGCCTAATGAATCCCTGATTACAAGAAAACTGAGCTTATCTCAATGTCTAATTAATATTTTCCCTTTAATTTCCATAAAATATGTTGGACCATAGATATATAACTTCTGCTAGCTATGCTTAAAAAAATACCTTCTCCTAACGTGTACATGTTAACAACTCATTGAAGTAGGCAAGTTGCGGTTGCTCTCTTGTCACAAAAAAAAAAAAGAAAAAAAAAAAACTGATTGAAGTTCATCCATACGGAGTATATACGAAACGCACAACAGAAGTTCCAGAGCGCACTGACCTCATTATGTACCTCAAGATATGTGTGACTCGCGAACCGAGGTGAATCCAACTGTTATATCTATATGTTTTGTATTGTGGTGTTGATACTATTGTATTGTGGTGTTGATACTATTAAAACACGACGGACACGAACGAGGAACGAGGTGACACATTGTCACGCTCCAAGTGTGGTGGGAAATTCTGTAGGGTCAGAGTAAAGTGGCGCTGACGCAAAAGACAAACAATATGTTAATGTGTTTCGATTCGGTTTTGGTTCCTAAAAATAAAGGGGATTACGAGCGCGCCAAAAGAAGGAAAGTTTTTGTACCTCTCTTTGCGCCTCTCCAGAAATCTCCTCAGAGACCTCGTCCGCGCGATCGGCAATTCCTCTGCAAAAACAAGAACAAACGATGTTTTGGCGCCGCGCGCGTTCAATTTACAAGGATTTCGCCAAAAATAATGGAAGCCCTAGCTAGCTAGCTAGCTAGAAGAAGAACCTTACCACTTAAAAGTGAATAAAATTGGAATCCATCATAATGTTGATGATGATGATGATGATCAAGTATTAATGGTTGATGTTGTTGTTGATGATGATGATGATGATGAACAGCTGGAACGATTTTTTCTAGGTTGCCTTCTTCCGCAAGTTTAATAATCAGTGCAGCCTGGTAGATCAGATTTGAGTTTAATTAATTAGCCGTGATTATGAAGAGATTCATCAGTAATGGAAGTGTGGAAGTGACGATGGAGATCGACCTTATCGCTCGGAACATTGAAGACGGAGACCGTTCCTTTGTAGAAAATCGTTAGCGGAGCGGTTGATGTGCCTGGAGAATTCGAATTCTCTGCTGCACCGCCGCCGCCTCTGGATCAACCGATCGATCAATGTAGCACTCTAATAAGTACTCATCAACGATTGAAGAAGAGAAGTCAAAAAATTGCACATCAATTGATGGAGATCAATTAATTAATGAACCTGAGATTCGGATTGTTGCGCGGAGGCGAATAGATTGTTGATCTGTTCTCATGGAAAGGATCATGAGATCGAAACTCCGAATAACGATCAGGTTGGAGAAATCCATTGTAGTTCGTCTGGCGAAAACTTCCGATTCCATCACCAGATCCAGCGAAAGTCTCCGAATTAGAGCTGCTTCGAACGCCTTAATTGAATCCACGAATTAACAGTTCTTCAATTCAGTTAAACCAAAAAAAATCGATTCCAAGAAAACAAAGCCATTAATTGTTACAAAGACGAACCTCGAACGAATGTTCTGGGCTCGAGAAACTCGTAATGATAACGAGACTTATTGAAGCAGCTCATCTCCCTCTCCATTCTCCAGAAATCGAGCTCATCCACTTGTCCTCCTCTAGACGACATGCCCTTAATTTGTCTCCTGCAATGAAGCGGAGGAGAATAATGAATGACGAAACAACAAGATCACGAGAGTGGTGTGTCCTTTAATGCCGACAGCGACCGACCGGACTTCAAACAAATTACTAAATCGAATTTAATTACTTAATTGAAAACTCCCTCCCTTTCTCTCTCTCTCTCTCTCTCTCTCTCTCGAAAGAGAAACCCGGATCCTCTGTTGTGCGAAGTCCGTGTCTATCCTGTTCTCAAGACAGCTCAACGCGTATTTTGAGGGCCGCTAAGGGCACCCCACCATTTAATGAGGGCACCCAGTTAATGTGGGCACAAACTGTTTTACCTGGGGCACCCAAAAATTAGCCCCGAACTACCGAAAATACCCCCTCGTGGAAATCCATCTGCACCCCACCACCCCCAGCACCATCTTCTCCGCCTGGACTCCAAGAACCCGTTTTGTGTGAACCAACCAGTGAGAGGAATCTCCGAAATCGTGTCTCCCGTGTCTCGCATTGTGTTTCTCCTTCGATTTACGGATTTTTTGCAGTTCGTAGGGTCATGGTGTGAGTCGATTTCGTCTCCAAGTTAGGGTTCGGTTGAACATCGTCGAACACACAGATTTTGCGCGAAATCGATCGTTTGAAGTTACGTTTATAGTATAATTAAGTTACATTTGGTAGAGTAGTTGTAATGTGTGTGTAGCGGTTTGTAGAATGGTAAAAAAATTGGGAAATCGCGGTTCTCGGCCACACGAGCCGAGATCGTGTTAAGACTGTCTCGCCAAGCATGGCCGAGACAGTAAGCTAAATTTTTGGGAACTGCAGCTTCGCCACGAAGGCGGAAGAGTTCACATGTCTCGGTTACGCATGGCCGAGAATACTTCGCTTATCTCGCCGAGACATGACGAGAGCTACAATTAGTGATAGGTAATGTGGCGTCTGGTGGTGTACAACCGAGAATTTTTCCTACTCTCGGTTGTACACCGGCGAGAGGGTTAGAGTAGGCTCTGGTCCTCTATGACCGAGACATTTCAATATATCTCTGTCTGCGAGGCCGAAACAATCGCGCACATCGACGAAACTTCGGATAACCTCATAAAAAACACAATAAATTGGCAAAATTACCTCAAGTTCAACCTCCTCTTTGCACCGTAGCAAGACAATCCTCCATTATATAGTGAAAACAAGTTCGGATTTAAGTAAATTACCAAACTCTACGTTGACAAACAAATCATCATTTTCACGCTTTACCCAACTAAACAGCTCTAAGAAACCATCATATGGTTGTCAAACATTGTTACATCGTTGTCGATGATGTCAATCCGCAAGAATCGATAAACGCTCGCCAAACACAATGTGGCTTTGTGGTTCAAGCTCGGTGGTGGGGTGCCCTTTTTCTTTGTCAAAATGATTTGTGGGGTTTGAATCAATATATATACAAGGGCAAAATGGTCTTTTCCACTTCTGCTGAAATTTTTACAAAAACTTTGGGTGCCTTCATTAAATGGTGGGGTGCCCTTAGCGGCCCTCCGTATTTTTATATATCCGCCGCGTGTTCGTACATTGCTTGCGTGATTGGAGGTTTTTGAATAAAAATGCGAAGATGCTGTAAGATTAGACTGAAAATAGGGTTTTCACATTATTCGGCTAAATAAAAGATGCTCGGGATGCATGACATTCCACTCTGGATCGATAAGCGATTTATATTCAAAGAAGATTAATATGAATATAGGAGTATATATATATTTCTTATAAGTATTTAATACATACGTACAAATAGCTAAGGGAAGTGCTTCTTACCAGTTACATGCAAAACCTTTGTCCATTCGCCTCGAGATGTACATGTACACATTTTAATGTGTATTTGCACGACATTCTACTAGATCGGTGCCCAAAATTCATATCCAAAGTAGATTACTCTAGAAGTTCCTTTTGTCCATTGATAGAAAAACTGGCTTGTGCGCCTTTATTGGCGGACAAAAACTAAATCGATCCCCAATTGAGATATCTAGGACTAGGAGGTTATGTCTCATTTTCATTTTCTAAGTCGCCCATGGGCCCTTATGTGGAACTGGTGATTAACTTTTGGATCAATATGAATATATTTACGTTTTTAAATAGGATTTGGTAAAGGAAGATTTTAAGGTGACCCGGGTCCCTTCATGCATCGAGATTTGTGCGCACATACATAGACGCACAAATGTATGTCACCATCATCGGCCAGGTGTTCATCCCGCATGTCCCATCATCGGGTCATTTTAATATTTTTTCTTAGTAAATATTTGATATATATATATATATATATATATAATTATTTATATCAAATCTGCTTACTTAAAAAAAAATGAATATTCTTTTACGCAAATTTTTAGAGTCCTTCGGCACACAGCACATATGGCATGTTAGCATCCATTGCTTTTCACAAACGGACCTAAGCTCTGAAGCTTAAACTCAACATTTTACGGGCTTAAATCCCTCCAACCATTTTTTTTGTAATACTATTATGCACAAGAGCCAAGAGGAGGTTTCTTTAGAACAGAAGTTTGAAAAATGTGGTCATTGGTTCTTTCTCTCCTCGTACTTAAAGATAGAATCTTTGCTCCTTTTTTGTTTCTTTGATTATGTATCAAGATTGGAACGCTAACACTTTTGGAAAAGAAAGATTTAAAGAGCTATAAACTGGAACAGTTAGTTACAAATACCTTAATGCTTTACCTTGATTTTATTAGTTAAACAAAGTCATTTACCCACTTTATATTCTTTTTAAGCAGTCTTAGCCGAGATCACATGGAATATATTGTAAGACAACTTTTATGTTTTCAATGTCTTCTCTTTGTCTCATGAAAAAAATGTCTTAGCATGTATTTGTCACATATACTGCATTGCCTACTGAAACCTGAAGCTACAGTAGCTAATTAAAATAAAGACAATTATCCTATAAAAAAGGGATAATTAAGGGGGACATCTACTTCAATTTGACGAAATATCTATTTGAGGAAACCACCATAAAAAAAAAAAAAATGTTAGGGTGACCCGAGATGGGACATCAGGATGGACACCCGATGATGGTGTCCATCATTTTCGAGCATCGAGATTAGTGCGCATACACATCGATGCACAAATCGATAGACACCATCACCAATCACCGGGTAATCCTTGTCTCCAAAAAAAAAATGTAAGCCAAAGCACGTGGGCTTGAGCCCAATATGCAAGTTTTTCTGCGAAACTAATCCTCGCTTTGGGCTTGACGTTATGGGCCCAGAGCCCATAGGACCCACCAAAAACAGGCCATACGAGCCCTTTTTCGATGCTTGGACTGTGGAGTCGAGAGACGAGCGCGAGTGAAGCTCGGGAGAGGAAGTTAATGGCGGAGGTGAACAACAACAACGGCAAAGCTTCTGTACCAGAACAGTCACAAGAGGAGCCCACTCCTTTGCCGGCCAAGAGAAAGCCTGATCTCGATTGCACGGAAGACGAACCAGAGAAGAAGAAACCAGAGATTTCCGTCGCCAATCATCACGCCGACGAAGAAAACCTAAACAGAGACGACGACGACGACGACGAAGATGATGATGAAGAGGAAGACAGTGGCGATGAAGATGAAGACGACGACGACGGCGATGAGGAGGAAGCTACTGAAGTCGTGGATCGGAAGGGGAAGGGGATTATGAGAGAAGACAAGGGGAAAGGAAAATTGGTGATTGAAGAAGACAGCGATTCGAGTAAGGAAGAGAATGTTTCGGACGGAGACAGTGATCTGTCCGACGATCCTCTCGCGGAGGTCGATTTGGACAACATTCTACCGTCAAGGACGAGGAGGCTAGCGGCTCAGCCAGGAGCGTATCTCGTCAATGACATGGACGAGGAAGAGGACGACGACAGCGACGACAGTGATGCTTGAGTGCTTGGTCAGGTTAGTGAGACTCATCACATTGTTTGTTCTTTGAAAAAAAGTTCTGAATTTTGGATCTTGATTTGCATGATCTTAGAACTGTAGATGAATGTCTATCCGAGAAAGTGATCGCATAATCATATTTGATGGAAGTTCATTTTGGATGCGACTGTTATCATAAATTCGACGAAATAGAGGAAGTAATGCTTTGATTCTGACAAAATAGAGGAACTAATTTGAAGAACTATTTGGATTAGTTTGAGGAATTCACCAAACTCATTTGAAGATGTTAGGGTGACCCGAGATGCGACTGTTATCATGTCGTTTCAAAGTGGCATTTATTTTGTACTTTTTGTCGAACATTTTTAAGTGAATATGCATAATCTTGACTTGCCTAAATTAGTTTCTTTTTTGTGCTAAGCATGCGTAAACCAGAATTGCCGATGCGTAGGTGAATTATGTTAAATTATCTACACTACTTATTTGCAAATGGATGTTGTCCGTTTCCTAGGAATAGCCTAACTGAATAAAATTATGCACATCGCATATAGAAGCAAATTGGACGAATAAAAAGTTGTTTCATGTGGGCTGTGGGTGAGTTATTCTCTAGGATTGCTGAACTCAAATCATACAAGGTCGTACCTTGAACTACACAATTGTGGCATAGAGAACCGAAATTGACCAAATGTCATAGTCGACCTTCATATAATGATTTGGTTGGTTGGGAGAAGGATAAGAAGAGTGGTTGATTTGAAATACCCCTTAAGTTTCCTTTTGCTTGAATAAGCTAATAATGGCCGTATAGGTAGTCGAATTATACTTTAAAATTATGTGAAGGCAAATATGGGCATCCTGTATCTTAGCCTTTCAGAGCCATTTTGGGCAATATGATAGAAAACTTGTTAGCTATGTGGTAGCTTACATAAATTCTATTGACCTTTTTGTCAACAAGTAAGCTGGCTGGACTGGATAGTTTATTCTCGCAATTAATTGGGTCAATTAATTTGTGCTTCATGCAACGACATATTTTGTTTATTTGAATTGTTGGAACCGAAATATGATATAAATCTGAAAACTTGCTTGATATTGGCCGATACTTTGCCATGTACTTCTTCCAACATTCTTTGTCACTGGTAGGAACAGCAATAGGATGTAAAGTCATGTTATGTGTCTATTTAGCTTCGGTTTTGGTCTATATGGAATGAAAGAAATATGACTTTGGAGACGATGATTTTAGTAATCAGGAAATTTGGGGAAGGCACAAATGATGGCTGGATTGTTAATTGTAAACTGAGTTTGGGTTGTCTATTGGATGAGTGGGTAAGGAATTGGGAAGCTGTTCAGCAAGTTGTTTTATAACTTTCAGTCATACATTGGAGAACCCATAGTCCTCCTTGGAATTTTTTTTTTTTTTTTTTTTTTTTTTTGATGTAAAAATCTCATTGTATTTACACTTACAATAAGTGGAATATAGTCAAAGTTTCCTCTCAATTTGAGACAATCTAAAGGGTGAATCTGTACTGCACACAATTAGGGTAATATTTTATCTTATTACTTGTTAGTTGATAGTATTTTAAAGAATGTTGATTATAAATTTATAAACATAAGTATGTACTTTAAATGTGGACAAAAATGTGTTCATTATAATTTCATCATGCATAAAATTCAAAAACCACAAAGAGGATCTGCTGTCAACATATCATAGAGAACCATGTTGGTGACTGGGATGAGGTTTTTTTTTTTTTTTCTTTTTCCTTCTTTGAGAAGAACTGGGGTGAGAAATTGAGAATTGTTAAGCAATGGCTGTACACTATACTGGTTGAGACACAATTTTAGTTCTACCATGGAATATAGGTTGGGACCTTAAAGGGAACAATGCTGTGTTATAATATTTTTAATATTGAGACGGAGTCATGGAGCACCTTTTAGTTTTTCATAAGAGACCAACTTAACTATAACACCCTTGACTTCAACATGAGTCGAACGCCAATCTTGCCTTTGGCTAGGGATGCCTCATCCATCTCACTAGAGATGCTTTGGCAGACTGAGCACTTCTATAAAACAATGGATCTGCTCTATATTGGTTTTAGTCTTTGGCATATTCAATGTGTTCAAATATTATTCTTCTATACATATCCATTTCAATTGGCAAGTGTCCACTGATAGCATAAGTCCCTACCTTCAGCATGGTTGATATTAGGTATCATATAGGGAACCTTCTTAGTTATCTTGATCTATACTAGTTTGTAGCTCATAATGAGAGCTAGACAAGTGGATGTAGAATGTAATTTTTAAAGGCTGTATGATTAATCTATCAAACTTCATACACAGATTAAGGCTTATGAGACAAAGTAATGGCATTATCAACAAAGGCAAGTGATGTTGTCGGATGGATTGGTGACAAGAGTGGTGTACAATTCCCACCATTGAAGTTTCCTGACTTAGCGAAAGATGATTGAAGAAATTAGTATTATGGGTGGTTGAAGAAATTCAGGGTTAATGACGGTCTTTCAGTTGATAGAAAATTAGTGAAAGCTGTAGAAGTGACTCAGATGACATATGTGACCCCTGATAAGATGGGACGGTAAACCATAACGTTTGCAGTAATCATGTACCCTATGAATATTCTGGTATTTAGCCTTATCTTGCTTAAAGGTTGTCGCGAGATTGTAATCAGGTTGGGCAGGTCTCAATGTTTAGCATTTTCGCTGAGGGTAATGGATTTTATATGATTATCCACTCACATTAATAGCTGTTAAAGATATCTTGTCCATTTCTATGATTCAAACAATTTGTTATGGACTTGGGAGATCATTACGCTGAAACAGTGTACATTTGATCATGAATTGAAATTTAGTGAGGCATAATATTGGTGAATTGCTTTTTATGAAGCATGGAAGTTATGAACATTAATTGTGAGAGGATGAAGCTGAAGCCTTTCATTTTTGAAGAGTATACACTATAATATACACAACACTAAGCGAAATTCTAAAACGGATATTGAATAATTAAATATCATTTTAAAATGAAGAAATACTTAAATGGTACTTTGTATTTCATTTGATTGCAACTTGAGTGCTTCGTCTCAAACATAGCAATCGCCCTAATTGTTAGGAACATAATTAAAAACTAAAATAGCTCATCTTATTTGGTGAAGTTAGTGGATTATCCTTCAAATATTAAACAAATTAAATAACTAATTGCTTGCTTTATCTTTTACCAATGTATTCTCAAGAAATATCAAACTAAACATTGTCCTTTTCTGATAAACTTTCAGTGAGATTTTAACTTTAAGTTAATTAGGAGGGATTTAAATGATTAAGATAAGACACCATCAATTGCACTAAATCAAGCGAAATGGAAGAGTTTGATCCATGTAGCCGACCTCAACTAATTTTTGGGATTGAGTCATCGAGGCTATGTTGTTGTAGTTCCGGTTTCTTTATGGGTGAAGGGAAAATGCTATAGATCAAATCAAATGCTTTACCTTTTCCTTTATTTCCTTTTAAATGAAAGATAATCAATCTTGAAGATCTAAAAATACTAAAATAGTGCGCCAAAAGAAAGATCTAAAAATAATAATAATAATAATAATAATTCTTTTAATAATTATAATTAGAATTTGGAGAAAGTAATGAATTTTAATAGGGTAAACTGTACGTGCTCGCTCTTCAAGGGGTTTTTTTTATTGCCTTACTTTGATGTGCAGCCATTTTCCATTCTTGGGAAATGGAGGAGGGTTGCGATAGGTTGACAGCCAGCGTAAAACTTTTGTCACTTTTCATAAAATGGATCAACAGGGGTGATTTGTGATCGAAATGTTCCTACTAAGTTAAAAGAAAAATTTTATAGGACCGCAATTAGGCCAACTATGCTCTATAGAAGTGAATGTTGGCACAGTAAAGCAACAATAATTACATAAAATGAGCGTAGCGTAAATGAGGATGCTTAGGTGGATGTGTGGTAAAACTCATAAAGATAGAATAAGAAATATAGAAATTCAAAGACAAGTAGGAGTAGCACCAATTGATACAAAGATTAGGGAATGGCGGTTGCGGTGGTTTGGTCACTCGCAAAGACGCCTACAAATGCCCCAACTAGAAAACTTAACTCAATAGAAACTGTAGAAATTCGACGAGGTAGGGGCAGACCAAAGTTAACATGGGATGCATTAATTAGGAGGGATTTGAATGGTTTGAAAAGCTCACCATCAATTGCACTTAATCGAGCACAATGGAAAAGTTTGATCCATGTAGCCGACCCCGCTTAATTCGGATCGAGGCTATGTTGTTGTTGTTGTTGTACTTTGATGTGCAGCCATAGTGTTATCCAAATTATGTTTCAATAAATATATCAGTTGCATTTTCATTCATTTGGTGGGGATTCATCCTTTTTCTTAACATAGTTATTAAAATTAGAGCATCATCGAAATAACTTGTTTGGTTATTGTTTTTATGAATACTTTTGGCTACTTATGTGGGAAGTGCTTAAGCAAAGATTAGTTGCTGCTCAGGCAAGAAGAGAGCGTTATCAATTCTCAAATGGGGCCTGTGTATGTTCTGTCTCTTTTCTGCAGCCACCATCTGTTGTGCATTGACCTAGATTATGGTTAACATTAGCAAAAAATTCCATAATAACTAGCACTTACTCATTTTTTGATGCTTTTCATATGTTGATTGACATTTATTTGACATAGTTGGCATATTTCTGAACCATCCATTATCGACTTTGAGTTTGAGATGCGCTAATCAAATAAAAAATTAGGAAGTTCAAAACATATAACAACAAATGTGGGTGTCAATTTCCTAGCTAAGGGACCTTGAGTAATCATGATTACTCCCTTCTTTCGTCACCAGGAGTGGAGGTTTATTTCTTGTTTTTCATATTTCTTCATTACACATGCACTTGCAGACTCAGGAAAGTTATTTCAGGAACTCTGGGGTGTAAACTGTTGTCTACGTCTGCCCTTCGGTGTTCCTTCGACCCTTAGTTAACCACTTTTTTGTGTTAATCAAGATGAGGATTTAATATTACTGGAGAGTTGAATTTCCAAGTCCCTTAAAGAGTTTATGTGCAGTGTTGAGCTTTTTGGATATTATTTGCCGACTCTCTAAATATTATCTTGAGATATAATAGTTAGCCTCCAGATGAATTTCATCCATGTATAATTCACAAACTTCTTGTAAGAAAATCTCTACAATTTCTTTTCCTATTATGACCTTGAATTTTTTTTTTTTCGCCCATCATTTTGTTTTCTTGGGCTCCTCAATTAACCTTGTGGCTTTTTGATAATTTTGTGACACATTGTTCTAGAAATTATTGACTTTGAGTCTGTGAATACTTCTATATTCTGGAGCTAATTAACGTGATTTGTGCTTAAAGGAACCTCGTTAGGTCGTTTGTGGCATGACTGGCGTCAATGTCTTTGCTTTTGCCCTTTCATTATTAGGAACAGCCATTGTGGTTACTGCAAACTCACATCCAGCTTTTTCTATAGCAATTTTGTTTTCTTATGATATGCGTTTTCTTTTGATTTCGAGAAGTCTTCTAGCTCATCAGCATGCAGTTTACCTCCATGGTAGGTTCTCATTGTAATGATCTTAAATTTTGCAGAGACGTCAGGTAATGGCAAAGACTGGGAAGATACTCTGAATATTGCATCAATGAACGAAGTTAATACTATGCTAAAACAAAATTTTGGTGTTTCAATTCCTCTGTTCGATGTGAAACCTTTCTGAATTGTTGGATAAAAATCAATGAACGGCCGTCCAATCTGCCTTTCATCTTTAATCTCCAGAGGTATCAGCGGCAATTATGGTAGAAGATATTAGTTTTAGTGTCTTACTTTGCAGACTTATGGTGCTTATTTTCTGTTTGTACGTCCAAATTTGACAATTTGGTTTCTGTCAATCATGCTACTGATTTGGTGACATAGCATCTAATCCTTTTACTGTGAAACTATGGCTTCTCTTGGATCCACACCTTGTTTTGCAAAGGCACCATGCATCTTTTCATTGCTGCAGAATCTAATGTTTCATCAGATTCCTTGGTTCTACATAGGAGATGTTGTGAAACTTGTTTGTTATTCTCTTACTGTCCTACTAACTTGAATGTATTCACCTCTCTTCCTTGTATGATTGATAATTTGATACCATTCATATTTCTTAAAATGAAAATGAAACTTTCCCTATTTTAAGCTTGTGATGATTGACATTTGACTGAATCATAATATTCTCTTCTTTTCGCCTCTGTGTTTCTGTTTGTGAAATATCATTAATACACAAAGCTCCCTTACGAAGAAAAGGCGGTACCAAACCTAGACGGAGCAGCTTCTGTGGGAAAAAATGGAGGTCAGTCTCCCTTCATAAGTCCTGCATTTCCTCACAGGGCTTATCATGCACTTGGGGTCCCCTTCTCTATTTTAATCCATGAACATCTCTAATTTTACTAATTGAATGAAGTCTAGTGCTAGCTATAGCAATTCATAGCAAATCATCTCAACCACTTCACTGGCATGTCTTGACCCCTCTCTTTGTATCTATGTGCAAGTTGGTGATATTTTACTAATCTTCTTTTGGCTTGTAGGTCAGACCAAACCTAATTACATTACCACCCCCACTAATTTTTTGCTGAGAATCCTAAAGCCAGACAAAAGAGGAAGGTATGGAAAGCCTTCCCACTTAACTAGTTTTAATATTAAGAAAACACAGCACATCATCAACACTATCAAAAACATTCCTTTGAAAAAGAAGAAAAACTACTAAACAAACAACAATACTTTTCCTCCATATCTCATAACAAGCACTATAGTTGACCATAGAGAGATGTGGTGATTCTCTCACTCTCTTGTCTATGTGTCTGGATGGCTGGGAATCAAAAATGGCTTGGCCCACCACCATGTGCCCATCGAGCCATTCCTGGTGATTGGGTCAAGACCCACATTGGAAACTCTGTAGAGGATTTTGATACCAAAAAATCTGACCTGGCTTGGAATCTAGGCGTGTACATTTTGTATCATTGTATGTATACACCGACCAAGTTGATGCTTCTCCAGCACTTGCTCAAATTCAACGAGAGATGTCATTCATTCCCCCTGGAGTGTAATGCCACGACAAGCATATTCACCAGCACTGATGTTGAAAACTAAGTAGGCAGTCTTTGATAAGGTTAGCTAATACTAATAGCCACTAAGTGAGGTGACACCTTAGCTTATACATTTCCCTATTTGATCAAACCTAGCACTATATAAGTTACACAAATCAATGCAAGACATGCCCAACGTATGTCACGCTTTTTTTTTTTTTTTGTATGTGACGCTCTTTTACATGGTACTGCTGAGGCATATGTTTTTACTATGGTGATCAATTGATAAAGTTTTTGTATGTTTCGATTTATGATTTGTGTGGACATTTCTAGTGACTTGGTAGCGCACCAATCAAGATAGTGTGGTAACTTTAAATAAGTGCGTATGCTCTCCTTGTATATGCTATATTTTTTATTTTTTTTTGGTCACTTAGGCTTGTTTACTTTTAGTCATACGCCTCTGTTTCTTGCAAACCCTCGTGAGAGCACAATAAAGCCTATTCATAAAAAATGAGTATATATTAACTTTACTTCAATAACTTATTATGAAAGGATTACGTTTGAAACTCAAACTTGAAACAAAAGAATTTCCTAATTCCATACGCAACTTTTTTTTTTTTTTTTTTTTTTCTTATGAGTATTTAGATACCAAATTAGATTTGTTTGTCTTGCTATTTGGCACATTTTACCAGTACACAAAATGGCATACTTTGAAAATGTTGCGCCTTAATTCGAGGACTCCAAATTGTTTCATCTCAAGAACATTCTACTTTACAAGAGATAAGTCTTAAAAAGACAATAAACTCATCATAGAGAAATGTACCTACCTTCTATTTTTATTTTTATTTTTTGGTAATAAAAGGCGATGTTTTCGCCACTAATTACTTTCTTTGTTACAAGAAATATCAAAATAAATTATATCCCGATCGAGTAGCAACTAAATTGTTGAAGGAAATATTTTTTGTCTATTGACGCTTTATTCTTTATATTTCCTATTTTTATATTGGAATTATTAGAAATAACATGAAATCAAACCACCCCAAACCCCTCTCTTCCTACCTATGCTTCATTTAAACCAAAACAACGACCATAAAATAGTGACAAAACACCAATGAATAAGAACACAACCTTTTTTCATGAAAAATAGCACAACTTTTTGACTGGCAATAGAATTGCCTATTTGATAGGCAAGTCATGAATAGTTAACATCAAAAATCAATAGGTTATGAAAATAAATAACATTAGAGAAATTCTTCGACTTCATCCCCGCCTCCAAATAGCTTAATGAATAATTTGACAAAAATAATAATAAAAATTACTTGAGCTCTGTTATGTAGACCAAACCTTCTTACTATCTCGATTCAATGCAATTAATAACTGCATCGATAACTAATTAATAATGTACGTGTTTTTAAGAAGAGATAATTACAGCTTAGGAGAATTTTAAATTTCTAAAATGGTAAAACAGTAAATAGCTTGAGAGAGACAATGAAAAGCAGTTTCAGATTTGGCAAAAATCATTTCATCGTTGAATTTTTCTAATCATTAAAGCGCTATGATTCTGTTATCCATTTTTCCCTTCTTAATTTCCAAAAAAAGAAAACAAAACCAATTTTAAACACACAAAAAGGAAATAAAATCTAACACGCAATTCTTATCCTCACAAACATGGCACTCCCGTAATTCCCCGAAAACACCATGGCATTTCCCAAACGCACTCCTCGAGATCCTCACCCAATAGAATCAACGCCAGAGGCTTCAACACATGCAACGACACAGTTACACAAGAGAGTACAAAAGACTAACCATGGTTAGTCCCAAACCCTTATTTGCTTTTGTCGCTCTCAGAAAGCGAGAGCGATGAAGCGTTGAAGATGGTCTCCTGATCTTCACTGTGCGATTTGTTTGTTTGTTTGGTAGATTGATTTCAATAACTGGACGTTGAAGTTTCAGATCTGTGAATTGTAGTTATAGTTTTAGCAGATTAGGGTTTGAGATCTGTGTGTGTTTTTTTGTTTTTTTGTTTTTTGAGTTTTGAACTCATTTGTGCAGATCTGCGTTCAATCTGGTTCAATCTGGTTCGGTCGATGAATTTTTCGGTGAAAGATTCGATTTTTCCTCCATTTGAGGATTCAAACCCTTAAACCCCTTTGAAAAATTGTTCGTGAAGCCATTTCTAGGGTTTGTTTGATTGATCGATTGAGATTGATCTAGATGACTTACTTTCCTGAAGAGGTGTTGGAGCACATCTTCGATTTCCTCTCATCGCATCAAGACCGAAATGCGGTGTCGATGGTGTGCAAGTCGTGGTTTAGGGTTGAGAGGTGGAGTAGGCAGAGAGTGTTCATAGGGAACTGCTACGCGATCAGGCCGGAGAGATTGGTCGCTAGGTTTCCGAGATTGAGATCGCTTACGTTGAAAGGGAAGCCGCATTTCGCGGATTTCAATCTGGTTCCTCATGATTGGGGTGGGTTTGTGCAGCCGTGGATCGAGGCCATGGCGAAGAGCTGTAAAGAGCTTGAAGAGCTCCGTCTGAAGAGGATGGTTGTCTCTGATGAGAGCTTGGAGTTGCTCTCTCGTTCGTTCCCCAATTTCAAGTCCCTGGTTCTGGTTACTTGTGAGGGTTTCACCACTGCGGGTCTGGCTTCGGTGGCGGCGAATTGCAGGTATACATCTCTGCAAGTTTTGATCTTTTCATGGCTGTTGTTACATGTTAGTTTCAATCTTAATTACAACACTTTTTCATTACTTGCTTGAGTTGTGTTTGAGTAGTCTATGTTAAATCTAGCTCAATAGAAGAGTTTGATCCATGCAGGGGCTTTGTAGTGCTTATGTTGGTGAATTCGTACTAATTTTTAGGCCCTTTTTGTGCTTTTATTGAAATTCTATCTGATTAGAAATGGTGGGTGTAAATACAGTGGTCTCTCATGTTTGTCTTAGAATTGTGAAAAAGTTTGTAATTGGAGCTTCAGCAGATGGAGGGAAGTGAGTTTGTGGAAAAGTAGGAACTTGGGAGTGTCTAATGGGAGATAAAAACATCATCTTGTGTGATTTTTGTTTGTGCAGGGATCTGAGGGAGCTGGATTTGCAGGAAAATGAGGTCGAGGATCGCAAGGGCCATTGGCTCAGCTGTTTTCCTGACACTTGCACATCTCTAGTGTCACTGAATTTTGCCTGTCTCAAAGGAGAAGTGAATTTGGGGGCTTTAGAGAGGCTTGTTGCGAGATGCCGGAACCTAAGAAGTTTAAGGGTTAACGGAGCTGTTCCGATGGAGACGCTGGAGAAAATCCTCGCCCGAGCTCCTCAACTGGTAGATTTAGGCATTGGGTCATACAACCATGAACCAAATTCTGTGGCTTACACAAAATTTAGGAATACCATTCTGACATGTAAATCAATCAAGAGCTTGTCAGGGTTTTTGGAGGTTTTTCCTCGCTGTCTACCGGCAATTTACCCAGTGTGCCTAAGTATCACGTCTTTGAATTTGAGCTATGCACCGGGGATTAGGGGGTCTGAGCTTGTTAAGCTCATTCGTCACTGCCACAAGCTTCAACGCCTTTGGGTCTGTTGGCTGGACTTGTCTATTTTACTGATTTTGGTTCCTAGCTTTGCTCGACTTTGTACTAAACCACGAATTGTTTGCATAATTCTTGCAGATACTGGATGCTATTGCAGACAAAGGGCTGGAAGTGGTGGCTTCTACTTGTAAAGAGTTGCGAGAACTGAGGGTCTTTCCCTCCCTCTTCGGTGCTGAGAATGCAGCTGTTACAGAAAAAGGTCTCGTTGCTATCTCTGTTGGTTGTCCAAAGCTTCATTCTTTGCTCTACTTTTGCCACCAGATGACAAATGCTGCTCTCATTACTGTTGCAAAGAACTGCCCTCATTTCAGTAGGTTTAGATTGTGCATTCTCGACCCGCAGAAACCTGATGCTAATACCCAGCAGCCATTAGATGAAGGTTTTGGAGCAATTGTTCAATCTTGCAGGGGCCTGCGGCGGTTGTCACTCTCTGGGCTTCTGACCGATCAAGTCTTTCTTTACATTGGGATGTATGCTGAGCAGCTTGAGATGCTTTCGGTGGCATTTGCTGGGGAAACTGATAAGGGTATGCTATATGTGTTAAATGGGTGCAAGAACCTCCGTAAGCTGGAGATCAGGGACAGCCCCTTTGGTGACGTTGCCCTTTTAATGGACGTGGGAAAGTATGAAACAATGCGATCCCTTTGGATGTCGTCCTGCAACGTTACTCTTGCTGGCTGCAAGACTCTCGCAATTAAAATGCCTCGGTTGAATGTGGAGATTATAAACGAATTCAATGATATGGAAGTGGAGGAGGAGGAGAACCTCTGTGATAGCCAGAAAGTGGAGAAGATGTATGTGTACAGAACTCTAGACGGGCCGAGGCAAGATGCTCCAAACTTTGTGACAAGGTTGTAGATCTTCCTGTTGCCTTGGTTAGTCCATTTGCTTAGGAGGAACAGTGCTTATTATTTTACTTTAGTAGTTGTGATTTCTTAGTAGATTGTGGATAGTCTATGAATCAATCTTAGTTAGTTTGATGGTGAATTATTGTCTGCTGGTTTGTCTGTGTCTCAGATTTGTAAAGTTGCTTCTCTTTTATAAATTTAGGATCTGGGTTTCTTTCCTTCATGTGTTTCAAACTATTACTAGTAACCTCTTATGAGTTGCTCTTGAAAAAAATGAGAAAGAGAGTATATATTTGAAGTGCTTTTGTCCTCTCATTAATCATCCTTCCCAGTCCCATCTATCTGTTATAAGCATAATAATTAGATGCTCGTATAGTGTAACTTAGCATTTCTTAATGGTTTTGTAGGTCAATTAAATTGATCTTTTGCTTTCCTTTGCTCTTATACTTGAAAAAAGAGAGAAATGGGTGGCAATGGACTGAATTGCAGACTAGCAAGGCATCTTCTCTGCTGATCATCATTTCCCTTCATCTTTCTTTGCTCTCTTTTCTCTGTTTGGTTTAGAACCACTACTTTTTTTATCCTCACCCTTGAGACACAAAAATCTCTCTCAGCTTTCTGTCATGTCTTGCTTTTCAATTTTCCAATTTTTTTTTTTTTTTTTTTTTTTTTTTTTTTTCTCTGCTGTTTTTTTCCCCTCTTTTTGTTAGTGGAGTTTGCTTTTGAGAGGTTATTGAAAGAATGCTGTGGTTAGGATAGGCAGTGGATGTCAAATGTATGTAACTTGACCCTTAAGGGTACTGTCCCAAGATGGTCTATTAATATGACTACAGAGAAGAGATGTTGATGCATCATAACTGTCAAGTAGTGTAGCGTTTTGTTCTCTCTTTGCCAGAGCCATGCTAGAATGAAAACCTCTAAGTCACAACTAAAAGTTACTACGAAACTCGCAACGCGGCAATGGCGATTGTATGGTGCGCCTCAAGATGCACGTGCAGGCAATACGAGGTGTATCTAATGGTTTCAAATGGGGTGTTCTAAATTTTGTTGTAACATTGAAGGTGACTCCGGAAGCACTCTTCTTTGCAAGAAACCAGAGTTTGTCTTGCTCTGCCATTTTGTGCAGGGCATTTTGATTGAAACCTAACATAGCAAGAACGTGAGTTGGTCCAACAACACCACCTCAGCTATCATTTTTACACGCCTTGTGGCGTGGTCCCTTTTAAATGTTTGGAAAACAGAGATTTGACATGCAACCACACAGGACAACACATCCTCATTCGCCATTAGTGATGGGCCTAGCAAAAATCAATCTGTACTGATAGAATCATGGGTTTATCTATATCCAAAATGAGCTACTACTTCGACTTGGCTCAAAAAAAAATTAGTATAGTAATTTATTTGTATAGAGAACATAATCATAGTCAATCACAGAGTTGAATACAATCAACGATCGTATGAGACTTCCATCTATAAGGGTACAACAATTTATTACACCGATAATTATAGATATTACGAAGAGTTTTTTTTTTTTTTTTTATATATAGTAAACAAGGATGTATTAATAATGAAGAATTTATAGGACCAGGAGTCCTCTAATACAATGTTTTTTAGTGCATGACCATGAAAATCATTACATCAACTAAACCAAAAATGCCTCATTCATGCTCACATTTACAACCAAACAAAACACTTAGTTATAACTAGGAAGACTGCTAACTGCAAATTACATTGTAATTTAGATAGCTCTCCTTCTGTTTCTAATAAGCGAGATTTACAGCGGGATAATTCTTTATCGACGATCATCTGCCATTCTTTTTACATCTTTGCGAGTTCAGCAGTCGCAGGAGAAGCGGCGGGAGTCACCCCTCCAGTTGTTGGCCTGAATGAAACAACACAAAACAGATCATTTAGTAATTCTGTTATAAACAAGACTAGCTCATTCTACCAACCAAATAAATATTTTTGCAAACTAGGTAGTCATAAACCAGAATGAAGCATAGAGCAGCAACTGAAACGAAACTTACAGGCCAACGAATACTTTGAAAGAATCATATATTAACCATTGAGCTCCGGTGAGAGTTCCAATCATGACGATGCGGAGAGGAAGGCCTCGGGTGAAAAGCCCCATTAGTCCCAGGTTCTTCACAGCCTGCAATACATTAGTCATGGAAGGAATTATTGATAGTAGGAATAAAGGAAAAGGCTTCCAGGGAATAGAAGCGACGACGTTGCGACTTACGTCACCCACAGTAGCCCCTTTGGAATTGTTGAGGAAGGAAACGAGGTTGTCGGCAGGATGAGAAACAATGGCACAGAAAACACCAGCAATGTAACCTCCTGCAAAGCTAACTCCTAGTTGTTGAATATTGCTACACTGATCCTTCGGCGTGGGAATAACATGCTTGTACATCAACTCAACTATGTTCTCAAAAGTTGCAAATTTCACCATTGTATCTGCAAAACATTTTAACTATTAAATGCTAGAAGATTCATTTTTAACTTCAGATCATGAAATGTTTCATCTCCTATGATAAGATGAAAATCTTACTTTGCAAAGAAAAACTAAGGCCAACCTTAATATTTTTTTTTTTTTTATGGCTGAAAAAAATTCAACAACAACAACAACAACAACATAGCCTCAATCCCAAATTAGTTGGGGTCAGCTACATGGATCAAACTCTTCCATGGCGCTCGATTAATTTAGTGCAATTGACGAAAAAAAAAAAAAACAAAAGTTCTTAACCCTATCATGCAAATTGGAAGACATTAAGTAGAATAACAACAAACAAAGATACTAAAAATTGTAATGGTTGAGAACTCATGGTGATCAGAGTAGCTCAACAATATTGATTTTGGAAAAATTACCAATGGCGGGGATTAATATCAATGGCAAACAGATTAAGATCCAATAATCACATCAATAGCTCTTAAACCGAGTCACTCATATCAAGAAAACATGAGGTCTGTTGGATCTTAATCGAACTGTTATAAATCAAAATCACCACGTATAGTCATTAATTTTTCTCAGACACCATTGTAGAAAGAATTGCCACAGCTTACATGACAATGGAATAACGTAGTTCACGAGCACATACATCGTAGGGATCATAAATGGAAACTAGTTGCAGCATGAAAATAGAAGAACAAGGAATACAACTTACATGGAATCTGGCGTCCCCAAAGAGGAACAATCCCTTTGTACAACCTGACCACATTGGAAAACTAAGTTAGTTAGTAACAAAGTTTTAATCATCTAAAACATATCAAAGTCTCACTGAGTTTACAATAAAATGCAAACATACCCGAGATAACCTTCAGACTTAACAAACTTCGGAAGCCCATCGCTTAAGCCTCTGGCGAATCCCGGCTGAGTTTGGACCCGAACCTTAACGGCCTCGAAAGGGCACAGCGCGACATCGGCAATCACTTCGGCGGATGCAGAACCGGCAGCGTAAATTAAGGTCTTATATTTTGTGGCATACTCAGGTCCAACTATGTCAGAGTAGTATTTCTTAAAGAATTCATAGAATCCATACTTGCAGGCTCCCTGAGCACTATAACCTAGTAGAGTTGGCACCCAACCCCTGAAGAAACCTTTTAGTCCTTGCTCTTTAAGCAAAACTCCAAAACCAGAACTTATGCTCTTGTACTTTGATGGATCAATCTGATGATATAGCGAAATCCAAATAAGATCAATTAACTAATTAATGAACTGCTCAAGACCAATTGCATTGAAAATGAACAAGCTAGAACACATAATCAAACAAACAATTTTGTTATGCTCTTGTACTTAGTCCGTGGATCTCACCAAGACTAGTACCAATATTGTCCCCGACTTAACTGCGCCTCGACAAGATTATTTGAGGAGAGATCTACACTTATGTACTTTTTATGAAGTCACACTTAACCAATGTACATGGAACTAATATTTCAAATCCACAAATCTCCAACAGGATCAATTTTGACAATATAGCGAAGTCAAGTAAGATCAAATTAACCAAATAAAGCTTTTCACGCTCACAAACAGGGAATCCAATCGAAAGGGTACGAAATTCGTAAATGATTAGGTTAATCGAAATTAACTAATAATGAAGACCAATTGCATTGAAAATGAACAGTTTTTTTTTTTTTTTTTTTTTTTTTTTTGAGTAACCATTGTTATTTGGACACTTTGTCTAACTAGTCCCACGTGCCCTAGATTGCGAAAAGAGACCATCAGTGGCCCGACGTTTGATTGTCTCGAGGAATCAAAACCGAGGTCGTGCGACTAGCCCAAACAACCCCGTCTTCGCCCATACCACTAGCCACTTATTGGCCACACCAGCTCGGGTTGAAAATGAACAATTTAGAACAAATACACGATCAAAAAGGACAATTGTGATGGAAATTAAGTGACCTGCATATTACACTTGACGAGATCCAACGGGGTGACGGCCGTGTGAGTGAGACCACAGCTTAGCATTCCCCCAATTGTAGCAGCAGCATAGAAAGACGAGGAATACATCTCGATCTTTCGTGGCTCGATCGGAGCAGGAATGGCGAAGCTCTTAGAAACTACGTCACGCGATGGCGGCGGCGACGGATTCCCAAAATCTATGGCATTCTTTGTCAAAGATGATGAATAGAGGAATCCTGGGATGAGGAGAGATTGTCGAGAAGTTGCGGGGAATTCCATTGTTGGAATTAGGGTTCGAATTCGATAGATCGATTGAAAAGATTGTGAATTGGTTTTCGATTCGTTGAGATATAAAGAGAGATCGATCGGTCGAATGGACGCGCGGAGCGCGGAAGCTCCATGGATCGATGGTTGAAGACGCAACTGAAAGAAAAGATGTGGAATGACGATTATGATCTTCATTTCTAGAACAAATTACTTCCGTTTTAGCGTTATAAGGTGAAGACAGTGAGGGTAGTAGTGTCATTTACTGCAATAGATGGCGCCAAAAGAAACTGTTGGTTCAGCTTGCTTGATGTTCAAGCAGCATAATAGTCAACGTTCAAATTTTGAATCCAGTCTCCTGGGTTGACTGAAAAAAAAAAAAGGACCAGAAACAGCCCCATGGCCCATGTACTAATTAGAAGTGGATGGCTTAAATAACTGGCCCAAACCAAAAAAAAAGAGAGTAATATTTACTAATAGTAACGCGCCACATGAACAAAAGATCGAGGTGATAAAGTTAAAAAATATATTTAATGATCAATATATCGTCTTAGGTCATGGGGATGGGGGCGTTGCCTAATTCTCATGAGAATGATGGAGAGAGAGAGAGCCAAAGAAAAGATTTGAACATCCAATTATTAAAAAAATAAAATATTTGTTTAGTTAAACTCTTATGTTTTGTTGCGAAATGTGACATTATTTTGGTTCTTCGTTACGCTTATGACAAATTTGAGATACAAATTGAAAGACTCCACTTAACAATGGGATTAATGGCTATAATGCAGCCTAAATCATGACTCATGAGATTGATTTCGCCTCCTCAACAACAACAAATTTTTTTTGATGAAAAGTAAGCGATAATCCATTACAATATATATAAATATTTAAAAATTTATGTACAAACAAGAAAAAAAAAGGCAGTACAACCTTAAATAACAAAATGCCACATCCAACGCATTAGCACCCGCGGATAATTTCACCTTTTTGTTCGTTTCCTTGAACAAAACCTCCAAATTGCACACCAAACTTTGCTCAATCACGCCCATATCGCTCATTCCCCTAAACGGGCTCGAAAACCCAAAGAATTCAGAAAATATATCAACAATGCTCCTCGGATTAAACCTAAACGACTTGCCAGAAAACCCCCATTCGATTCGCTCGAAAACCCCTCGCAACCGCTCGGCGACACTTGCCTCTTCAACTCCTCTTCCCCATACTGATAGTACATCGCTCTCTTTTGAGAAGCACTCAAAACCCAAAAATGATCCAACCATTCGTAACAAAAACGGATCTTTCGACAACTTAACAACCAAATAAGATTAGTGAACAATACTAATCACCCTATGGACTCGTAACAACAACAGTCGTCAAATCCACTGAATCCACCAAACCCGTCGAGCACTAAATCCGAAACTTGCCACGAAGTCTAGAGAAGAAAGAAGGGAAAAATAGGAGAAAAAGAGGGAGGTGCCTCATAGCTTTACCGGCGTTACTAGATTCCACTGGATCCTGGTGGTGTCAATAAAGTAAAATATTTTGACTTCATTTTTTAAAGATTTATATTTGACTTCCTTACAATAATCTTTTGTTGTGCATATAGTTAGAACAACAAAGATTAAAAAAAATAGATTAAACTTCATTTCGCTTGATTTAGTTTAATTAAATAGTGTGATTTTTGTACTTATTGTTAAGTTTTAAAAAATATTAAGTTAACTATTATTTTACTCAGACTTATTTTTAGAAAAAAACTGTTTTGATTTTGATTTATTATATTTTTTTGGTGAAAAATCTAAACTTCATTTATTAATTTATTTTTTGTGACCAGACTTTTATTTTCTTTTAGATTATCAAAGAACCACATTTAAAAGAGTAAAGAGAACATGTGGGATAATGTCATTCACGATGTACTTTTTGTACATGGTAATTGAGTTTAAAAAAATGTCAAAGCATCTCTGTTGAGATGGTAAAGACGTCACTTGCCAAAAGATAAAATTTCGAGAGGTCGAACTTTGACTCTTATTGAAGTAAAACAAAAATTGAGTTTTAAAAATCTTATTATAATTAACTATTCTTTTATCAATAAATTTACTTAGACTCATGAGTCTAAACTTATAAAGAAGTTGTTAAAATTTTTATAAGTGACATTTTTTTATATGCATTTACTATGGAGTGATTAGGTTCCACTCAATATGCATTGAATATGTGCTTCCATATAATAATGAGCTTTCAATGAACCCCAACAAATATTCAAAAAATGCTACTCGGCAAAATTTATTGCGAACAATACATGTTGTAGCCTTGGCAGAGTGGTTGAAATGAGTGGATCGAGTGGATAGGAAGTTGTAGCCCAGCAAGTAGCATACGGTACACTATAAAAAGTGACTCCCAAGGATCCCTATCCATTCTTCCTCTCTACTTTGCTCTTCTTTTCCTTGGCTTCTCTACAAGATTTCACTCAGATTCTCTCCGCTAAGGCTTCAATGGCGTCAGTTTCTGCTACGTCTCTCAGGCTGCGAACTTCACTGAAGCAGCCACTTGGGAGTAGTTCGGTGATACTTCACTTCTTTATCAGCATTTCATTCCCTTTTCAAAAAAAAAAAATGTTTTTTTTTTTTTAATCATATGTTGTTTCATGAAGTTTGGGTAATTAGTAGTGGCATTATATGAAGTGTTGCTTTTGTATCAAAATTTGTTCATTGATGAGTTGATTGAACTGCATTACATTTTATCATGGTTCATGTTCATAATTGCTTAAGAGGTTATGTAGCAACTGTGGATTTATGATGTTTTTGCGGTGGTGGTTTGGACCCTTCAAAGGCAGCCTACAAATGCCTCCACTAGAAAACTCGACTGAGTAAAAACTGAAAAAACTCGACGATGTAGGGGTAGACCGAAGCTAACTTGGGACGCATAGATTATGAGGGATTTAAAGGGTGAGAAGTGCTTAGAATGACGACAACATGTCACACCGCAAGACACGTTGGCCCGCAAGAGCCATTCATGCGCGTCTCAGACGCGGGTATACACAGATTCCAATGCATAACATGCGGGTTGAGGTCGTAATAACATGCGGGTTGAGGTCGTATGAAAAGCTCTTGTGAGCCAATGTGACTTGTGGTGTGACATTGTTGTTGTCATTCTAGTATTTTCCTTTGAAGGATTTGGAAAACACACCACCAATTGCACTAAATCAAGTGCAATGGAAGATTTTGATCAATGTAGCCGAGCGCAACTAATTTGAGATTGAGGCTTTGTATGAACTAATTTATGAACTTTAGATGCATTGATGCTTAGAGTGATTTTGAAGTACAATAAATTTTCATTCACACATCTTACTAGACTATTTGGAGTGAGTGATTGCTGTTGGTGCTCAAGGGAATCTAACGTATGTATATGATATGTCAATGAGAGTTTCATGATATAGAGAAATAGATGCCATGAAGAACTTAACAAGTCGATTTTTCAGCATACTGCACACTTAATTCTAACAATGATGCATCATTTAGCAACTCATGCATGTAAGAGTTCTTAAAGAAATGTTAATATGACAGGTTGAAGGGAGGGGATCCATTGTAAAGCTTGCTTCCGTCGGCCTAACAAAGGGGTTTCCTTCTTTGAAGTCCTCGTCGTTTTGTGTCCAATGCGCGGTATTTCCATCATTTCACTTGTTATAGCATTAACCCTTTCAAATTTTGATTTCAAACTTGGATGAAAATAGTGTGCTCATAAATGATTTCACCTTGATTAGGCAAAGCCAGAGACTCTGCAGAAAGTTTGTGACATTGTGAGGAAGCAATTGGCATTGCCCCCGAATCTGAACTCACTCCGGAGTCCAAGTTTTCGGCTCTAGGTGCCGATTCCCTTGACACTGTATGTTGTCTCTTCGTAGTTATTAATCGACTGTATTTCTGATTCAATATAAAAAGTATACCAATGTATGGACTTAAAAAAAACAAGTATTTAACCTTTTGCAGGTAGAGATTGTCATGAACCTAGAAGAAGAATTCGGAATTGCCGTGGAAGAGGATGACTCTCAAAACATAACAACTGTCCAAGAAGCCGCGGACATGATAGAGAAGTTAGTTCAAGAAAAGAGCAGCAGTGCTTGAGGTGATAGTATGAGAACTGTGAGGGGGTAGATGATTTGAGTCCAAGTTTTGGATAGATAGAAATCAGGGACATGTGAAGGTTGTTCATCTATGTTGTTTTGTTGTCCTACTCACTTTTGTGTTTGCTGTGATGACTGAGAATTCATTGCAGAACTCTCTTAGCTAATCTATTTGAGTGTAGCAATTTTCAGCACAAGTCCTGAAGGATCCTATGTTTCAGCTCCAATCTATATTTCATGTTTGGTATTTTACTACTCATGAACTGAATTATATATGATTTTTAAGTTGATTTCTGAAGTTCTTTTCCAATCATTTTTTGTTGTTATAAATAAAACAAAAATCAAACAAGAAGAAACAATCGCAAAGGAACTTGTATATGTGGTTTGGCCATAATCGCAAAGCTTTATTTTTCTTCTTTATAAACTCTGCATAGAGATTCATTTTTTTTTTTTTTTTTTTTTTTTTTGACTTCGATAGGAGTCGAACCATGATATCTCAAACCTTCTGCTTTTTGGCAAGTAATGTCACGTCCGTCTTCTATTTGCGTAGAGAACATTTTTTCCCAAAAAGTATCGTACTCATCACTTCGCAAAGCCTTGTCATTTCCTAAGCAAGCTTATTGGCTTGTCCGATCTATGTGGACTATCTTCCATTATGGATGATGCGGTTGCAATCTTGTAAGATTAACCCCAATTCTGACTTGCCCCCGTTTGCATAACTACTCAGGCATTCTATTTGTTTACATGATATGTTTATCATAAAATTAATCATGGGACTCAACATTTTTTTTTTTTTTTTTTTTGATGAGAAATGACACTCAACATGCCTTAATTTCTCTATAACTTGGCATGCATAAAGAATTGAACTTGCCGATTCCTTAATTTTATTTTATTTGCTTTCATCAAATCAGTTTGCCACCAATTTTTTGAAATAGAAGCTTGTTTAACAACGGTCAAATAAAATTTACAAGGATATATTGGAGTAAAAATCTGCGAAAATCTTTACAGAAATGTAAGAAATTTGGAAACAAAATTAAGGACTGGCTGAAATTAAGGATGAATGAGCTGTTAATAAGAGCCGTTAAATTTTAAAATTGGTAATCTCTCATCTTTCTATATATTATTACACAGAACAAGCAATATGGAAAAGTGAAAGATTTCTCTATTGAAGGCCTAAGCTCTCCTTTTTAATGGTTTATAGGGAAATGAACGACACAGGTGAGAACACAAAATCTTCTCATTTGTGGAGGTCAGATGCCCATAACAGTTCCAATCAATCTCCATGGCTTCAATCCACTCTTTCAGGTTTGTAATCACTTTTGTTCATGTCTTGTCACTTTTTTTATAAGTAACGAGACTTTATTTCATTATAGCCAAATGTGTACACGAAGTGAGAAAAATGTGTTTTCTTCAAATAAAGTCGAAAAAAAAAACTCCGGCAAGTGTATTGCCACTTTTTTTTTTTTTTTTTGATATAGGTATTGCAAGAAATTTAGTTTTAATGTTGTTATTTGCAGACTTTGATGAGAAAACAAAGGCCATACTTGCACTTGTACAACAAGAAGGTGACTCTTTTGCTGAGAGAGCAGAAATGTACTACAAGAGCAGACCACAAGTAATTAAAATGGTGGAAGATTTGAATAGGTCCTATGTTTGTTTAGCCGAACGTTACGATCATCAGATAAGATCTCAAGCTAGTTTCCGAACCATTACCGGGTCATCTTCGTCTTCGAACTCCTTCAGACATGCAAGCAAAAGATTCTCTACAAGCTATGGTGACTCTGAATTGGATGGTCACTATTCTCGTCGAGCATCCATCGATGAAATTGTTGATTGCAACACATCATGTAAGGGAAAATTTGATGATGAAAGGCAGATCTCTCTAGATAACATGAGAGTGTTAATGAACAAGAAAATTGGATATGAGGGGGGTCGTCGAAGTCTGGATGGCGAAGATCATAAAGCGTTTGGCTCTGCGGAGAAGGAGCGGATATGGTCTCAGATGAGATGTCAGGTTGCAAAGCTCATGGAGGATAATTTGAGGCAGCAGACTGAGCTGATTAGGAGAAATGATGAAAAGAGAGAAGCCATAAAAGAACTTTGTTTACAACTGGACAAAGTGGTGGATGAAAATAAGAGACTCCAAAAGAGTTTGCAGTGCTCCAAAACTTACTGTGAAGCAACAAATCAATCTCAGATTTCAAAACTGAAGTCCATGATTCTTAACAAGCTATTGGGAGGAGGATCATGCCGATAATCTGTCAAGATCTCGAACGAAAAAAATGCTGCGATGAGGTTAGGTAATACTGATGAGCGACCAGATGCGTCGCCATTGTTTTTGTATTGTGTCAAACTGATTAATTTAGTGTAGAAGGAATTCCTGTTTTCATCTACACAATGCATGCTTGGATGTTTTCTTTGTTTTCTAATGGTGTCAACAATTGTGCATTATCTACCTTTTTTAACCAAGAACATATATATGCCGTGCTGATCCATTAATGAAATAGTTTGTGTGGTTTTACAATGCCTGAGACAAGAAGAGAGCATGACACAAGTAAGAACAAATGAACATAAACTTCGAGTCACAAAACCAAATTATGATAAAGATGAAACACAAAATCAATAATTGTGATGTAATCCCTCAGAAACCATGTTGCTGATTTCCAATACAATTAAGATGGCCTGCATCTCAAATAAATTGGTATCATCTCATAATACACAACAATACAAAGGGGGCTGCAAAAAGGAGGGGAAAAGAAATGACTAAAAGAGAGGGAAAAGAATTACAGCTTTGCAACAGCGATAATTAATGGCATTCATGTAGGTTATCAATCACTTGGTTGCAAATGACTAACAATAATTATATGATTCAACGAAAATAATCATCTGGTGAAGAAACCCAATCTAGTCGGCAGAATAACTAGTTCTTAACCGAAAGCCCGACCGATATAAAGTGTGTGACTGGCATTGATATCCGATGACCAATCAACTTCAACATTTTTCCCCATTTAAGATCTGCAGCATGAAGGCTTCTTCTTATCAGAGAAGCCTAAGATGTGCGGTATCATTAACTCTCTTGATCTGCCATCCTGTTCTTAAAGAATGCCTTAGTACTGTAACTGAAGAATCATCTATACAGATCTTATGTGACATTGCTCCACTGCAACCTAAAATGCCTGCAACCAGACACCTAATTGGCATTGCGTGGGTGAAAATACCAATTGAAGATGAGCACGACGATGAGGATGTTCTATCATTCATGTCACTAAGATGTTCATGACTGGCCTCTCTATAGGAGATTTCATATTCACCCTCGTGATCTCCAGTTGTGGTCACAAACTGTAGCCTGCTCTTTCCAGATTTCCTCCTTGGAAGACCTTGCCTGTGCCTGTGAACCAAATCACCAGATGGTGGCAGAAGCTCAGGCACGTCTCGGTCAGGGAATGGGCTTGGTAGAACATGAGAGTTTTGCCTTGAAAAACCCTTGTTCTCATTCTGAAGCATAGACAATTCCCCCATTCTAATCTTTTCAGGGAGTCTCAAGACAGTGGCATTGATAAACTGGATCATACGGAATTCCACCTGCCTCAATGACTCACCAGATGGTGCAGAGAAATCAGGCTGAGACCTCTCAATTAAACCCAACACATCAGCGGTGTATATCTCTGATCGGAGGCAACCCTCCCATTGACCCTGACTCATTTCAACAAGTTCATCAGAAGTCTGTATTTGTTCCTCGGAAAAATTCATCTCCTGCAGAATTTGACATTGAAAACACTAGGTTATATTGAATCTCAGCTGATGAGCTAGTAAAACGAAAAAGTAAAGAACATATCAGAATGGGCTCAACATATACCAATGACATGAATAATTTCTAATGTAAGAGACAGAGACGCTCATCGGTCATGTTGACATCTTTCTTTACCAAGTCATAATTTTTCCATCTCGATAGCTTTCTTTCCTCTCATGTAATATTCTATTTATACAAACATATCAACCCATTTAATAGGAACAAAACTTCAGATGGAGAGTAACCTTTCAGAAGCAATGAAAAATGGAAAGATAAAATAATTAGTGAATATCATAATTAATCAGTGATGAGATACTTTACTTCATGTTACTATTTATCTCATGCAAACTCCTCCAGGTGCTAGTATTCAGGTCTCAGCAGTGAGGAATGAGGATTTTAACAAATTTAGGGTTTAGCATGCGATCAAGAAACCGAGCTTCACTTTAGAATGAGAAAACAAATGAAGTACTTTACAGAACAGGCAGTAATTTGATTGCAACAATGAATTAAATTACATAAAAAGTAGGATACAAAAACTGGTATTCGTTAATAGCCTTAGATAATCCACTGATATTATTTAGCGGTTCTACAGCAGTGACACCTATCGTCACTATTAACAGTACCATTTCAACCATATTCTACTAAAATATGCTAGAAAAGACTGCTAATTGGTTGATGCTGAAATAACTTATGTTGACAGATAAAAGAGCAAATCGTTTAAGAAGACCTGGTAATTGTCATCAACCAAAACTTTGCAATTAAACGAATTTCTTGTTATAATTTTATAACAAAATTAGCGCTAGAATCTAAGGGATAATTATTTAGGCATTCAACTTAAGTTAACATGCCCAGTCAAAATCTAAGCATCCATGTCATTATTCAACTTAAACCTAAGTTTACAGTTTTTTTTAACATTTTCTAGAGGTATACCAATGAATCAGTTTGAGGAAACTAATGACAATTAACTATGGAAGTGTACTTTTTATAAAATATGAGTTTTAGGAAAAGAGTTGATATATAAATTCTCAAATATGGAAAGGCTTAGTTGAAGCCTGTTTTTTCAATTTTGTTCTCCACAAGTGGCTGGTATTTCTACTCTCTTGTGTCTAACTAACAACTTACCTCTTTCCCTCAGAACATAAGATAGCCCTTTTGTGAAGTAACATATACTGACTAGAATAGTTATACAAACAAAAGAAATTTGACAAAAAAAAAAAAATATCTCATGTCGAAAGAGCTAATCTAAACAAAAAATTCAATTTTCTCAACGAAGTGACACAAAGAAAAAAATAATGGCATCAACTACAGCCGGAAAACTTTCAAAAGAGTATAAAAAAAGTTAAAAAACTAACATACAGTAAAGAACAATGCAGACAACGTTGTGGCAATTGTTTTCAGATATACAATGGCTTTGATCTTAGTCTCTAAGCAACAAAGTCGCATACTTCAAAGAGGCAATTATAATTCGGTTCTCGTCAAAGAAATTTACTACTCCAATCTTAAAATTACAGTTCCAACCAATTGTATACAGAATGAATCGACATCAAATGTTCTTGCAAAAACGAATCTTGTACCAGCTAATGCCATAGTACTAAGAGCTGTAAACTCAACAAACAGGCAAAGCACAAACCTAACCAATTGTAATCAAACATGACAACAAGAAGCTGATCTCTCAATTCATGAATCTTGCAATTCAGCTAAGTCAGCCAACAAGGTATGTAATGGCAAGAAATGAAGTACATATATACCTGACAGACCGATAAGGCGGTCGCTCTCGCGCGATTCAAAGGCGATGAATAAACAGCATTGAACCGAATCCCCTGCGAATTCAGGAACACTGCGAGAGCCCTCGCTTGCCGCTTCCCATTCGGCGTCAGATCAGCCTCCGGCCACCGTCCTCCAACCAAATCAGGCCTCAAACTCACACTGCACTCCCCATGATTGATCAAGAAAACCTCAGTCGCCACCTTCTCATAATCCGCCACCGCCGCCGCATCCGCCGAAAAGCTCCTCGAGAATGCCGGCCGCGGCGGCAGCTGCGGCGGCGGCGCCAGCACATTGTACGGATCCCAAACCTTGATCGACGGCCCCAGCCGCGGCGTCCCGACGTTGGACAACTGAGGCGACAATGGCGACGCCGAGGCGTGGCATGGAAGCATCTCCGGCTCTTGCTCTAGGACTCTCTTCATCAATGGATTCTCCGACAATTCTCTCCTCTCGTTCTCTCCATCGCCTTCGTCTTCCTCGTCTTCCTCTTCTTCAATCTGCGTCGACTGAGCAGAACCCATTCGACCTAACACGCGAAGAATCTCTCAAATCTCCCAATCTACTCCATTGATTCTACTCGCTAGGGTTTCTGGATCAGATTCGGATTTGAAGTTTCGTTGGAGAGACAGTTTTTCAGATCTGAAATCCGAATCTGTCAATCGATGATGATCGAAGAATTCACAGCACGATTTGCAGAATATATATTGGTCGGTAAAATTGGGAGGGAACTGGTTTCCGAATTTACCATTCCATCTTCGGCTCTTCGTTATCTATTTACTTTTTACGTTTATTGATTCATTCAGTTGAAGAGCAATTAATCGAGCCGTTACAGACGGTCAAATTGCAAGCCTGATTGGACGTCAGACGAGGCGCCTACATATTCCAAACCTGACTATCGACTCTAGTAAATATTTTACTACTAATTGATTTTCTTAATTTCCGCTCCAATCTATATTACTCGGATTGGTAAATTAATGACGCTCTTAAAATTTGATTTAGACATTATTGTTAATAGAACTTGACTATGCAAATCTAACGGGCAGTACTGCTCCAATAGATTTGACAAAACATACAATTTCATAACTTCATTGATAAATTTATCATTTGAAGATACTCAAATATGTCTTCAAAGAAAGAAATAACGGTAACTGATATTGAATGGCAAGAAAATGAAAGATTTGATCAAGTGGCTGAATCTATGGACATATCTCTAGTGTAACCATAAGAAATAAAATTCTAAACATGGGGAAGGTGTGAACCGAACTCTTAAGATTGCGGTCTCAATTTTTCGATTTAAATTGATTTTTACTTTTTTTTTTTACTATTTTGTTGCATGTAACGTAATCATGTATGTAATTTTTATTTCACATGTATTAATTGTTCTTAAGAAGGGCTTAAAGAATTTGAATATTGTACATTATTAAATGCATTGTATTGAATTTAAAGAGTTTGATTTATGTAACCAACCTCAATTAATTTGATATTTAGACTTAATTTGTTGTTGCATCGTTCTTAGTCTGGCTGTATTTAATTAAGATAAGGTTTTTTAAGAATAATTAAGATAAGACTAAGATTATTTGCTGATAGACCAAATGGCAATGAATGGAGAAGATATTCTATATGGTGACTGACCGTTCTTGTGACAGTGCTGATGTCGGGAGATTTTGACAAAAAGAGAGGGAGATAGTACATCACTTGGCTTCACCTTCATTAGACAATGGTACATTTATGTTCCTGCGTGGCCATGTTGGAAATAGAAACAACTCAAACATGGATATCTAAAGTTACTCTTAACGATAATCAAGGAACCTTTCCTTGTAAACACGAGAAAGGACAGCAAAATAGTGGTGAAAAGAGAAGAAATTGTTCCCACCTTTTATAAATGAAAAATGCTAGAATGATACCCAAAAGGGCCAAAATGATACCTCAAATAATATTTTTACAATGTGGCATACGCGTCTTACGTAAAAATGTGACGTTGCATGCCGACCCACATTAATGGGAGCCATCGTTAGTGGTAGAACCAAAAAATTTAATATGGAGGGAAGGGAGGAATTTCACTTAAACTTATATTATTGAGACTACATTTAGAGTCTATAGAAAGTGTATCGAGCGTAAGGGGGGCGGGAGAGGAGTCGAGGGATAAGAGAAGTGGTTGGAGGCGGGGTATTATAAGAGGGCTCCGGAGCCGGGGGGGCGACCGCCCACCCTGCCTTCTTCTAGTTCCGCCACTGGCCGTCGTGCGAGCTTCGAAACACACACCACACGTGTTACGCATCAGAAACTATTTTGCGCACACTCATTTTTACGTAGGACCTGCACGCCAAGTCATAGAGGTGTCACTTAAGGTGTCGTTTTGGAGTATTCTAGCATTTTCCATTATAAATGTAGATGAGAAAGACAAAACTACATTAAATAGATATTAATGGCTTTCAAAGAAAAAATAACGTGGCGGCATAAAGATTAGAGAGCAGTGAAAAAATCTATGGTGAGATAGGAGAAACATCACTTGTCAAAGACAAGATTTATGGATGTCGTGAGTTTGACTCTTATTTAAGTAAAAAAAAGAGACTAAAGAGCACAATTCCCAGGAAAAAAAATCTTAATTTTTAAAAAAATATATAAAGATGCATTAAATCGGAAGTGTAAAAGAGTTTCATCCGTGGAGTTAACCCATATAATCAAGAAAAATGTTAGCATGCCTCAATAAGGTGACACAACAACAACACGCAGCTGAGTCATCACTGACTATCAGTCGACTATCAACGCTGACCGTCAACTTTTTCTTATTTTGTTCTTATTTATTTTTTGTAAATGTCCATATTAACCGACTGATTGTTACTGCTGAGTCAGCTAAATGTTCATGTTGCGTGCCCTTGATGGGACAGGCTAACATTTCCCATAAATTTGGGTTTGTTAGAGTCATGTAGGTTTGTCTTGTTATGGACCTTATGTATGGTGTTCCAAAATGAAAAGTGTCCATACGTCTAACGAGTGTAAATGTATGTATCAATAGTATTCCATCCAATCTTTTTCCCTGAGAAAGTAGTTCCCTCTATCTTCTCTTTGGTCACAACGTCCCCACCGACACTCAAGAGTTCACAACTGCCATAAAGTTTTGCCATGTGAAGCCTGTTAAGCATGCAACACTACAATCACTTTCAACTTTCAAGGCAATTGCTTTCACAATTTCTCTTGTTGTCAAAACAATTTGAGGATCATAGCTTAATTGATGAGAGCAAAGTTGTTGTCCCGTTTGTGGCAAAAACGTTGATAGGACACGTACCATTCCATCTCCAAATGTAACCATTGATTGCATAAACATTTAACACTACAAATCACTTTCAATCAATGAAGTTTTCTTGGGTTAGGAAAAGCAATTTGATCCGCAGTTGTTGGTTTCCTCAATCTGAGCATCAATGGTTGGAAAATACTAAAATGACAATGGTTAAATCACATCCGCACGTTATGCAAACACAAATTCTGATGCATAACATGCAGATCGAGGTAACATGGACGACTCTTAATTATTCTTAATGTGACTTTGGGGCGTGACTTAGATGTTGTCATTCTAGCATTTTCCTTTGTCAAAAGTAAGCCATCTCGATATTTTTTTTTTTTTTTTTTTTTTTTGCAACTTGATTAAGAGTCAAACTTAAGACGTTTCTCGTTCTTTGTATTGAAGTAAGTGATGCATCATCTATCTTATTAGAGACCCTTTGACAACACTAGTAACAACAACGACAACAACAACCAACCTCAATTCTAAATTAGTCATGGTCACTACACGATCATTCCTAAA
Source organism: Stephania cephalantha (assembly GCA_039657325.1). Classification (NCBI taxonomy): domain Eukaryota; kingdom Viridiplantae; phylum Streptophyta; class Magnoliopsida; order Ranunculales; family Menispermaceae; genus Stephania; species Stephania cephalantha. Next base: position 55,783,796 of record CM077573.1, read on the forward strand.
TTAATTGTACTTTTTAAGTTCTTTAACTATTTTTTAATTAGTTTAGCTTCGTTTTATACCTATCTCGTTTAATTTAAAAAGCTAAAAAAAAAAGTAAGGTAATCTTAGCATTTTGTCTTTACTAAAATAATAAGAAAGGTTTCACACTTGGATTACAAATGAATGGCATTGACGGCCCATAAATTGCATTGAGCCACTTCACATGGCGCGTTAGGTGGACCGCTCCCGCCTTATGTTGCGGGCGCCACCCAGCATAGATTTGTCTCTTCATGGGCCCGTCCCGCTCGGTCCACGTCATTTCCGCTCACTCACGACTCACGAGTCACGCCTAATTAATCACGCTTTAATTAATTTAACCACAAAAACACTTCCAGATCTGACGGTCGTTGAACCTTCAAAACCACTCTTCTCCACCCCTCTCACTGTGCTCCGCTTCACGACAAACGCATCGCTAATCTCTCGATCTACGAAATCACTCTGATCACGATTCACTCACTCGCATTTGTTCGTAGAGCATCAGTTGTTGTGCTGTCACTGTCCCGCATTCCCGACCCTATAAATCGTGTCATATGGATCGGATCCGAACCAGGAGTCCGGTCTACGCGAGGCAGAGGAGCGGCGGTTCCAGCAGCACCGGCTCGTCTTCACCGGCAATGTCGCCGGCGCACCACCACGCCAGGTCGGCCTCCGCCACCGGAATCTCCAACGTCAAGCGGACGCAGAATGTGGCGGCGAAAGCCGCGGCGGCGCGGCTTGCGCAGGTCATGGCATCTCAGACCACTGACAACGATGACGATGATGATGATCTAGGGTTTCGGTACCAACCTCCTCAGTCTTACTCGAGCGGCGTCGGTAACAGCGTTCCCGCCATTTCCACTTCTCGCACTGCTAGATCTCCCTCTCCTGCGGTACGTTCTGTGTGTTGGTTTTGATGATTTGGTTTGTGCGTGCGATTTCGTCGAATCGATTAGATCGGATGCGAGAATTGAAGTGTGAATTCAAATTGTTGAACTTGAATCCTCTATTCGTGCTTCAGTTTTTACAGATCTGATGAATTTTATGCACAATCAATGCACATTGTCACAATTTCTGTGGTGCAATGGAGATTCTGATTAGGTTTTTGGCGTTTTTATTAGTTAGGTCGAAATTTTGTGGAGCAGACGCCATCGGTTCGCTCTGCTTCAACTGGAAGACCGTCGGTGACGGTTCGTACAGCGCCGCTGGTGCCGCCTAGTGCGGCGTCCCTAAGAACTCCAATTCCTATTCCTCCGATAGATCCTCCTACCAACAAGCATAGAGAGAAAAGGTAGCCGAGTCTCTGACTCTTTTCATTTTATCTTCTCTTCTCGTTGAATTTTGACTAAAATTGACTTGCTAGAGAGATTCTTGAAAGGTGAAGCAATAACAATGGCAATCCTTGAAAGTTGAATTATGTACTTTTAGTTTCCTTTACAGTCCACATTAAGTACATGAATTAATACGATAATCGCGCATTTGATGCAGGTTTTTGTCTGACTCGAGACAGATCAACTCGAAAGATTCAGATAATCACCGTGATACTTCTGCGCTACAGGATGAGGTACAATGGTTCCTTCTTTGTTTTTAAGGGTTACGAATTTTTAGCTAATGAAGCTACGACTCCGGGCATGTAGAGTATTTACTAAGGATTTGTTGTTCATATAGGAGCCGAGGGCTGGAACATACTTGAACTGCATTTGAACTCCCAAATTTCTATATTAAAGGGGATCATCTGCTTTTAAGGATTGGTATATGAAGTATTCGATCCCTGAAATAATTTTAAGCGCAATGCTTTAAAGGGAAATTTTGGGCACTGTGACGACATAATTATTATTCACCTAGAGTTGCGTTGACGCTCTGGGGCCTTTCAAGTGTTTGAATGCCATTGTTCAAATCCACATTCTCAACTCATGTTTCAGTTGAATTGAGAAGAATTTAGGAAGAAGAAATAATTTTTAGAGTACTATTATTATAATCTCTATACTAGCTCTTTGAACTTGTGCAGTCGATGATTCTGCGGTTTAGAAGTTCATTTAAGACCAGCTTTTGGTGAATTGAATTTTCAATTAAGGAATTCACAGCAACTCGGTGTGAGTCATTTTTTTTCTTTCTTATTTTGCAGCTTGATATGCTTCAAGAAGAGAATGAGAATATATTGGAGAAGGTATGCTTCAGTTTTCCCAAATGTGTAGGCATATCTTCGCATCAATTTCATTTAAGTAGTAAACTCAGTAACTCACCATAAAAGCTCTACAACAATTGGGTATTTGCGGTTTTGTCTTTGGAGACCAGTATTATTTCTGAATTATTTATTTGCATGTTGATTTTACGCATCTTACTTACAGATTTGAATTTGAATATGCATTGCAGCTCCGGCTTGCCGAGGAGAGATCCCAGGAAGCAGAGGCTAGAGCTAGGGAGCTGGAGAAACAGGTATCTCTCTATGTGGTGGGCTTGTGTAATTTGAAGGAACCCGAACCAATTGTTGGGAGTATTGAACAAGAGGAGTATGGACACCCTTTTCTTGTTATCCTTTTGTATCTTCAACCTGAAAGAACAAAATTTAGTAGCACCAAGTGACTCAACTAGGCTATGATTTTCCATGAAGATATTTAGTCTGTCTTTCCGAGGTTGGACTTAAGTCTTAAATTTCTGTGTGGATCCAGTTTAAAGTTTGAATAACTTTCCTGATCTGATGCTATGCAGGTTGCTAGTCTTGGAGAAGGTGTGTCCCTGGAGGCCAAATTGTTGAGCAGGTGATTTTTTTAGCACTAAGTATATTCCTTCATTGTTTTCTGTGCTCAAATATTGATATCCTTGACGTCCTTTCTGATTAATCTGCAGAAAGGAAGCAGCTCTGCGTCAAAGAGAGGTAAATTGGTAAATTGTAAAAGCCACTTTCCACTTTAGGACATAACAAACAGCAACAACAACAACAACGATCTCATGCATGTAAACTCTAAATGGTTTAGCGAAAGAGTACTATGTAAAGTCTAACAATATGCTACCAATTGGTTGGCACTTCCAGATCACTTCTTCAAATATGTTACTTTGGTTGTGAACCATTTTACTCATATGACTTTCAAGGCTCATGTTGAAGATTAATCCTTCTCCTTCCCTTATGCTGTTAGGCTGCTCTTAAAGCTGCAAAACAAACTAAGGATGGAAGACATGAGGAAATTGCAAGTCTTCGTTCAGAAATTGAGGTAAAAGTAAAGCTTTATCCACTTTAATTCTGTCTCACATGTTTTGCCGGAATTTAAGCAAAAAAATTCTATTGTATTAAAAGTTTGTGTTTGTTTTGCAATTGAACAGAATGCAAAGGAAGAGGCTACAGCTGCTACAGAGCGACTTCGAGAAGCAGAGTCTGAAGTGAAAAGCCTTCGCTCAATGACACATAGAATGATCTTGACACAAGAAGAGATGGTTTGTACATTCTATCACAATGATAGAAATCTTCGTTTTCGTCTGTTGTTTTCTCTAACACAGGTACTAGGTAAGTAGGTAACATGAAACTTTGGGAAGAGTGATGTACCGCGTAACATTTTATAATTGGAATGAGTGTCACTATATGAATTGAAAAAGCACATGCCAGAAGCATTTCTTCCCTTAATTTTGCTTTGTGAACCTTATAGGGGTTAAAGAACCCTGTCATGGTTTTCAAATTAGCCTATGCACAAATAGTTAAATGATCATCAGTTTTAGAATCAGATATTAAAATGAGTATTTTGTGCTAATTCGGTGGGCAAAAACAATGTAAGGAATCTTTATAAGTAATTGTTGAGCAGAAAATTTACATTTATAGGGAAAAACCCTGGTCATTCATGGTATTATCGCTATTAACTGTACTTTTTCCCAGTAGAGCTCACAATAGCAATGACGAAATGGTAAAAACAGAAAAAAAATATCATATGATCATTCTACTTAGTTCCCCATTCCCTTATTTTCTTTCTCTTTTCTCCCCCCATCCACCCACACACAAGTAATTGCTTTCTCAATACCACAATTAGTAGTTGTTCAGAGGCTTTTTCCCCCTTTGGATTGTTCATCTATTCTTCGTATGTTGCAGGAGGAAGTTGTTCTCAAGAGATGTTGGCTTGCTCGATATTGGGGCTTAGCTGTGCGACATGGTAATCCAGTTGCTCTATTTTATTTTATTTTTTAACATCATGGCACAATGGAAAGGATGCTGATGATTTTTGACACTGATTCTCTCCTACCATGTGCTTACTTATTGGAGCATTGAAATTTCAGCTCCAGTTCTCTTATTTTCTAACTTCATTGAGAGCTGGACCTATCAAAAGTAACTCTTGAAACAGCCAAGTTTTCAGCTATCGTACATCCATGTATTGAATTAGTAACCATAACTTGTGGACTCCGTTGTGGTTGTTTGTACATGTAGGACTGCAATATTCTAATTGGATGGTATTAAGCTCTGTTCTGTTTGTGTAGTTTACATTTGCAATATAAGATTGACCGGAAATATGGATTTTGCATCTCCTTGCTCCGTTTTTGTTGGGAACAGCATAGTTTAATTTGCAGGATTAGGGATACGGAAGCAAATTGATCTATAGGCCATGCCTGAATTTATTAATTACTTTTTGATTTTGGTAGTTCTGATGGCTCCTCAATCATATATATATATATATATTCTTCATGCAAGTTGCCTCCTGCACTTTTCAGGTGTCTATGCTGATATATCAGCAACCAAACATGAGTATTGGTCTTCCTTGGCTCCACTTCCATTTGAAGTTGTCGTTTCTGCTGGACAAAAGGCTAAAGAAGAATCATGGAACCAAGGTTAGCTGTCATGTATTGTTGAATTTTCTTTTCCCTCCTAATTTTGAAATATTTTTTTTATTTAATTTTATTAATTTTCAATTTTGAAATCTTTTTCGATTTTCAATTTTCAATTTCACTAAATCGAGCACAATGGAAGAGTTTGATCCATATAGCCGACTCCAATTAATTTGGGACTGAGGCTATCGAATTTTGGAATTTGACATGTAGGATTCTTGAGATGGCCGTATTACAAATTTTTTTATTGAAAGTTGCTAACCAATAAATTTATATGCCCAAATTTAGAAAAAGATAAGCATGTTATATTTGTAATCATGGGTCTAGGTTGCATGTGTTTTATTTTAACAAATGTTTCTAAGATGATTTTGATGCTCAGCTCTTGCGTTAAAATATTTTCCAGGCTATGATGATCCACAAAGGAACAAGCTCACTCGTGAAGCCAGTGACTTAACTGGAGAAGGCAGTATTGAAAGTATGCTTTCAGTTGAAATGGGTCTAAGAGAACTTGCATCATTGAAGGTTGCTACTTTTATGCTTCTGCATGGTTTATGTGTTTTAGAAGTCGTTATAATGCATTTTTGGTTAGGTAATATTTCAATGCTTGCTAAAATCAATCTTTTGTTTGAAGGTCGAAGATGCTGTTGCTCTTGCATTGGCCCATCACCGACGCCCTAGTTCAGTTCGGCAGTCTATTTCAGGTTGATCTATCCATTTTGAAAATGGTGCTTCACCATATCTATATTTTTTTCCTAGTTCCTGCTCAATAATTCACGTGTAATGCTAATTTCTTTTTCCTTTTCGTTCTTTTTCTGGTTTTTATGCTGGTGAAGCTGTTTAGTGCCCTGATTAGATGTCTGCAGTTGCTTTCCCATTTTTAATCTTTTCTCGTCTGTTTCCAAGATCTACAAGCTTCTTTCTGTGATGCAAAAGTTTTATTTTATTGAGTTGATAAACTCAAAATAAAGTCTGGAGGTTGATAAGGGGGGAAGCCTACAACAATTATTTGAACAGTCTTTATATCCTTAGATTATTTTTTTTTGTAGCATGTGAATTTTTTCTTTTTTCTTTGGTATTCTTGATTGTCATTTGCTTCATTAAGTCGAACTGCTTTGATCTGGAAAAAAAAAAAATCAGTTCAAACTATCATACAGTCTATGCTTGTCCACTTAATTTTATTTTATTTTTTTCTCTTCCCTGTCTGTAGATCCCAAGTCGCCTGGTGATCTGAAATATATGGAGGCATTTGGTAATCATTTTTAACGTTGCTTTATGCTTTATAAACTGAAGATATTATTAGCAATGCTATTTGTTATTTTTGCTGCTTTACAATGGTTTTTTGTTGTAATTTGCATAATATTGTTATTAAGTTTATGGTTAATGCAAAAGACTGATGCCTTTGTTTTTCCTCTTGTAGAGTTAAGTCAGGAGGAATGTGAAGATGTTCTTTTCAAGGAGGTGCGGTATTTTCTTACCTGAGTTGTTAAATGGTATTAGGTTTAAGTCATCTGTTTATGCTTGCTCCGACCATTTTACTTGTACCATCGGATGGGCAATAGCCAGCTTTGATGTATTATTTCTCTTGTTGCTGCTGGCGGGTGGTTTGCTTTCTTCTTGGTGTCAGCTCTTGTGGTTTGTCTTTCACTATGATGGCAATCGTTCAGCCTTGATGCCTGTTCTTATCAATTCTAGTCATCTCAAGCAGGCATGGCTTATTTATTTTTGGAGAAGAGCTAAAACTCATGGTGTAGAAGTGGATGTCGCAGAAGAGAGACTTCAACTTTGGATAAGTAGAAGCGGTCAGCCACCGACCTCACATGATGCAGTAGATGGTAATTTCTATCTACTTAGGTTTATCAGTACGATGGTTGATATGTGAATGACTCCTAGTGTTTTAAGATTGTTATGATCTACCATAGCATTTTGTTGGTGAAAGACATGTATTCTATATTTGTTAGTTAGTAGTTACTTGTTCTGGATTTACAGTTTCATTAACTCTAGGTATATGTGCTGCTACTTCATTCCCCGAACGATGCTTCCTTTCACCATTGCTGGCCTCTAATTTGCTCAAATTAGTTGGCCTTGTTGTTGGTCTTGTTAGTGCAAGAGTAATCTATCTATTTAGGTTTGCTTTTGAAGTATACCTGCAGTGCTAAAATACCTTATCAGTGTTACTTATAACCCATGAATGTGCACTCTTGTAGTATGCCTCTCTTCTGGTTTATTATCACCAATTTTTATCTGGCTTACACTGTTGTCGGCAATTATTTATTTCTTTCGAACTTTCATGCAGTCGACAGAGGTTTGGTAGAGTTGAAGAAGCTGGGGATAGAGCAGCAACTATGGGAATCATACCGCAAAGAAATGGACCAGGCATTGTAGATGTATTTGAATGCCCTAAATTAAAGCACTGGTACGGCTCATTCAGACAGTAGACAACCATTTTTGGCTCTCTGGTTTTATTCTCCAATGCTGCATTTTGCTCTACCATTTGGCAACGCCATACACTCCTGTAAGTTAGCGAGTCTGTTCGGATCCTTTGACTCAGTACTTAGTGAAGAAGAGTGGTCCTTAATGCGTGGCATTTGTGAAATAATTTGCATAAACGCTAAAGTGAGAAACAAAAGGAAAGGATTAATTAAGTGGAAAACTGTCATAGCAAATCATTAGAGGGTTGGTTTTTCTCCCTTATATTTGTTTGTTTCATATTGTGCTTTTTTTTATTAATTTTTAAAAATTGTATTGTGAAAACTACTGCCTGTTCTTTCCAAAGAAAGATTGATAGTATTGAATACATAATGAATTAATACTTCCTCGCTGCTTTGTCTGTATGAATTCCAACTTAATTTTGACATTGTTTTGTTAGACTTTAGTTTCTGATTCTAGTTCTTCGAGTGCTTGCCATTTGGAACATTACAGGCTGGACGAAGAAATATGCCAAATAGAGGATGAGGTGTTGAAGAATACCTGGTATGACCCATGCTATGTTGATTTCTCTCAAAGAAGAAAATGCTACATTGACAAAAATAGTAAGGCACTCGCATGAGAAGTTATTAGATGTGCTTTATGATCTGTGCTTACATATCTCCTTGTGTCATTCAACAAACTTCAATGCACTCGCATGAGAAATTATTAGGTGTTATCATAGCATTTTTACTAGATAATAGCATCATGACAAAATTGATTGTCTAATTTGTTGACCAGTTTCTTCAAGTGGCTTCTACTTAAAGCTTGAACTGCTTCTGGAAAATCTTCTAGTCTAGTTGAAAAGTATGCTTGGTAATTGTTGGATCACTTTTTTGTCTTAGCATGCCTGATTCTCTTGTTTTGTTTTGTTTCTTTTTTGTTGAAAAGAAAAGAAATGAAGTGCCAAATTAATTGCATTTGTCAATATAATGCCAGTGAATCACGCAAGTCTCTCCTTTTTTTTATTTCTTTCTTTGGGATCACCTTTATTTATTTGAATCTGATTCCCTTGCATGGCGACCAATTTGGGGCCTCTGTGCCACTTGTCCAAGAATCAACGTCAGATACAAAAAATGCATTACTGCCAAGACAAGAAGATAGAGAACATACAATCAAGGTAAAACATATTTTTTTGGTCATTGGACTTTTAAGTTTTTTATGTTTTCGGTCTTTGAATTCTTATTAGTGTATATTTGGTCTCTGAACTTGTGAGATTTTTAAGCTTTTGGTTCTTAAACTTTGAGTTTTTTATGTTTTTGGAGGAAATTAGTTTTTTTTTCGACTTTTGTCAGTCGATGTGAGTCGTTTGGTTCAATAATATAAACTATTTTACTCTTTTAGACTAGTCATCCGATACTTATGTTACCCACGTCAGCATAATTTAACACTTTAAATGGTAGAAGAATTAAATGTAGATCTTTATAAAAGTTTAAGGACTAAATGTGTAGTAATAAAAGTTCAAAGACCAAACACATGAAAAGCACAAAGTTGAGGGACCAAATAATAGGTTTTGCTTAAAATTAGTAGGACAATGGACATGTTAATGGTGAATATGTTAGGGAAAAACGCACAAATACGCAATGGAAAACACACAATCAAACACTAATCAATCTATTTAATAAAAATATTTAACAACCAAACTCGCCCAAAGTGTTGCACTAGGCACCATGGGTGTCCACTCAACGAACATGCAATCCTAATCTATTAGATCCTTTATATTGACCACAAGTCCTAACCCCTATCAAACTCTAATTTACAATCCCACTCTAACAGAAATACTTCTAATCTTATCACAAAATTATCAAATCTTATTAAAACTTTAACTTACTAATTAGACACAAACTAAAACGCTAATTCCTAATTAAATTTAGAGTTTGAGCCAAAAAAAAAAAAAAAAAAAAAAAAAGAACCCAATAGAATAAGCAACAACAGTGGAGTAAAAAGCCCTCAAAATCCAA